>BLSH010535871.1:388765-410887 GCA_018402905.1 Glandirana rugosa
ATGTGCACTCATCCTTGGTTTATCCTCTGTGACAGGTATTCCGTTCCACTAGTCTTTACACTTTCATGTTCTGGTGACTGCCCCCTTTATATATCCTAGCACCAAGCATTTTTAGTTTTGCACACTAGTATACTTTAGTTTGGGGAGGCACTTATAATAGATTCCTAGTTACCCTAGCACTACCACTGCAAACATTTTTTTTTATATCAATACGTACCACTATATGGCATTATATGTTGTGATATAGTTCTTTTTAATACACTACATCATCCCTATGTTGCATTTTTAGGTCACGAGTCCCTGATTTTCCTCCTTACCCTGAAGTCTCTCATATAAGGATATCTGGTCCCAGGTGGCTCCCATTTAACCTCATGGGGTTTCTGCCGCCTCAGCTCCCGGGGCTGACTACCTCCCCCCTGGTCAGCGTCTGGTCACCCACATACCCCTCCCGGACAATTGGTTTGCCTGTAAGTATCAGTGAACTATCATTTATTGCCCTTAGTGTATCAGTATGCCTGTTTATGTGCAGTGTCTCTCACTTCACACCCACTCAAGATGCATCAATTCTTCCTCTTTATAGATGAATCGTATTGCACCTGCTCCTGAAGATTGGATAACAACATCCATGAAACGCGTCGAGCTATAGAGATGCCATTACTAGAGCTATTCAGATGCTAGTACCTTTTTTAAATATTTTATGAATTCATTTATTCTGATTGATGGGCCTGTACCAGTGTATTGTTTTATTTTATATTGCATGAGCATGCCAAATGGGAGGTTGTGTGTCTATATGGAGATATATTGCAATGCACCATGTCATTCCCATGGTATCATATCACCACATCTTTTTTATTATGTGGCAACACTTTGTAAATCATTTCTATGGTATTGTATTATTGCATGGTCATCATGTGGTGACATCTTGTAAATAAAAATCCTACTTGTAGAGTAATGTGGATATGTTATGATTATATGTTTCTTAAATGGTTGTAATGTGGATGTGGATAGGTTATGAATACATGCCCTCCAAATGGTTGCATATATATCTTCTAGTCACTCCATGCTCCTGGTACTTAGTCGGGCGCTTTCCTCATATAAAGTCTCACCAACTTCTCCTCGCTTCCTAAATTGGTACAGAACAATGACACAAATGTTTAGAAAGATGCAAACAAGTGTTTTTCAAAATACCAGGATACTGACCTTTTGGCTGCTCCATCTGCTACAACAGGGATGTGTATGAAAACCCTCAGCATATTAAAATGGATGGATGCACTTGAGTTGACATCAGTGTTTTTAAAGCATTGGGTTGATGAGTGGGTTTTTTTGTTAACCACTTCACCCCCGGAAGGATTTTCCACATTAGGACCAGAGCACTTTTTGCGATACAGCACTGCGTCGCTTTAACTGACTATTGCGCGGTCGTGCAACGTTGTACCCAAATTAAATTTGCGTCCTTTTTTTCCCACAAATAGAGCTTTCTTTTAGTGGTATTTGGTCACCTCTGAGTCATTTCTGATCGCCGCTATAAACAAAAAAAAAGTGACAATTTTGCAAGAAAAACAATATTTCTTACTTTTTGCTAAAATACAAATCCAAAAAAAAAAACAAATGTATTTATCGATTTTGGACGATTTATATTCTTCCTCATATTTTTGGTAAAAAAAATCGTAATTGGCGTTTATTGATTGGTTTGCGCAAAAGTTGCCACGTTTGCAAACCATGAGAATTCATTTCTGGCGTTTTTACATTTTTTTTTTTTTTTTTTACCGGTAATGGCAGCAATCTGTGATTTTTATTGGGACTTTGATATTGGGGTGGACAAGTCAGACATTTTTGACACTTTTTTGGGACCAATGACATTTATACAGCGATCAGAAATGTAAACATCCACTGATTACTGTGTAAATGTGATTGGCAGTGAAGGGGTTAACGGTGTTCCCTAGGCGTGTTCTAACTGTGAGGGGGCTGGGCTGTCAGGGGCCCAGGAGATCTAACTGATCCCAGTGACAGGGATCAGTAGATCTCTTACATGCCGCCTGTCAGAACAGGGAACCGCCGTGTTTACTTCGGCAGTTCCCCGTTCTTTCCCTCTGGCAGGTCATCGCGGCTCGCCGGCAGACATCGGGTTCGCCCGAGCTGCGGGCACACTCCTCCAGAGTGTGGCAGGCACAAGAGCGTGCCACCAGTGGTGCACTCTTGCCCCATAGCTGCGAGCCCGCGAATCGCCACTTATTTATGGAATACAACCGCACTGCCACAGTAAAAATACAGTGTGCGGTTGGGAAGTGGTTAACAGGAAGCAAAACCCATTTTCTTTCCTTAACCTGCATTGTAGTGCTCTGTGCCACATTGCAATGCGTTGCAAATAAATGCACAATGTTCAAGTTGCAGCCAGCACAATGATTTGATGTGAATTAAATCTACAGGGAATACTGGATTTCAACTTAGTATTACGTGGTGTGAATGGGACGTTATAGTTGGTTCAAAACTCAAAGTATCGACTTTATGAGCCATGTAACAGTCTGGGATATCATTCAGCTAAAATGGGTGAGTTTTGGAAAATAACTGTAACAAGTCCACATGCAGCCCATAAAACCTGATCTGTTTATCATATTTACTTATCTTGTATGCATTTCCAGTTCTCATTCATTGCTCTTTGATATGCTCTGTCAAGGGCTTAACGGAAAGGGTAGAAACAAACACCACAACTTGGTTTCTGTGTCTGCACCATTTCTGATTCTCATTTCCACAATAGAAGCAGCTACCATGTCAGTCACTTCCCATATCCTGGCCCAGCGCTGCTCATCCAAGGCCTTTAATTTGTGTTCTAACACAGCATCAGAAATGTTGCAGAAAAGTGAAGAAAAATATGCCTAGCATGAGCACATCACATTCTGAATAAACCCATATGTAGGAGACAGGTTGTGATGGATGTTGCAGACATTTGTGTCAAGCCTTTGAACAAAGGGATTAAAGTAGAACTCTAGCTAAAAAATGTTTTTCATTTTGGTTAGATCGAGGGAGGGTTATTATTTTTTTGACATCTGTATCCCATTTTGGAGATTTCCCTTCACTTCCTGTCCCATAACCAAACAAGAAGTGGGTGGAAACCCCTGCAAATAAACCCCCAGGTCACCAGAACTAGTGTCCTCATTAGAAGAATTCCCCTCTATTACCTTGGTGGTGACAACCCAAAATGTGGGATTTTCTTTTACTTTCAATAATGGTTAACAGGACAAATAGAGATGGTGAATCTCAACTGGGGGTTCAGAAAGTAATAAAAACCTGTCAGGGTTTCCTCTCCACTATATCCAAAACTAAAAAATAAAAAAATTGTCTTTAGTTATACTTTAAGATCAAAATGGGCAAAAACAATATAGAGAAATTTAGCATAGGCAGTGCTGTGTGACTGTCAATGGTGCAGAAGTAATCTAAAGGAAAACATGTCAGAGAATGTGGAGGTTGCCATTGTTGACCTTCCCTCCTGAAAATGCTAGTTGCTTGGCTGTCATGCTGACCCCTTTCCCTAACCAAGTACAAGCATGCAGATAAGTACAGAACTGGCCTGTTCAGCATATTTGCTAAACACTCCTTAACCCCTTCCCACCTGCGATATAGCCGGAAGACGGCTACATGGACGAAATTTTCGGTCTTTTTTAGCAAAAAATAAAAACCCAGTGGTGATTAAACCACAAGAAAGCTCTATTTGTGAGGAAAAAATTATAAATGAGTACAGTGTTGCATGACTGCGCAATTGTCATTCAAAGAGTGACACTGAAAGCTGAAAATTGGTCTGGGCAGGAAGGGGGTTTAAGTGCCTGGTAAGCAAGTGGTTAACTACCTCCCACCCGCCGTATAGACAAATGATGGCAGGCGTGTGACAGAGTGTGAGAGGAAAGCCGATCAGCGTCATCTCCTCACGGGGAGACCTGTATAGATAACCAGGACACTTATTATCAGTGCCCTGAATATCAGTACAGCCCCAACAGTGATGCCGGTCTGTGCCATCAGTGATGCAAGTCAGTGATACCTATCAGTACCCATCAGTGCTGCATATTATTACCTCCTTATCAGTGCCACCTCATCAGTGTCCTTCAGTGTCGTCTCATCCGTACCCATCAGTGAAGGAGAAAAATTACTTATTTAAAAATTATCTGACAGAAACCCAGTGGTGATTAAATATCACCAAAAGTAAGCCCTATTTATGTGAAAAAAAATGATAAAAAATGAATTTGGGTACAGTGTTGAATGACTGCGCAATTGTCAAAGTGTGACAGCGCTGAAAGCTGAAAATTTGCCTGGGCAAGAAGTGGATAAAAGTGCCCTGTATTGAAGCGGGTAAAATGCTAATTGTCTGTCTTGTAACTTTTATCATGGCTTCTGTAGTATTTGAGGTACTGGCCTTCCCACTGATGTACAAATCTGCATGCTTGTTCTGGGTACAGAGTTCCAGAAAGTAATGGAGCCAGAGTGTTTGCATGATAGCCAAGTCATACTTAGAAATAAATAAGGATGGGCTCGGGCGTGTTCACAAGTGCACGTGCCAGAGCCCGCTGGGAAGTGAACCCTGCACTGCGCTAATAAGAGGCAATGAGACATTTCCTGATCGCTGCAGCCGCGCATCGGGAAAATGTCTCACTGCCTGTAATTGGCGCATTGCAGGGTTCACTTCCCGGCGGGCTTGGGCATGTGCACTTGCAAACACGCCCGAGCCCATCCTTAGAAATAAACAAGGGATACTTCATTTCTTACAGTTCAGATTTCCTTTAGCCTAGGTTCAGGAAAACCTGCGATTCATGCGAGTTTCCTGCACCGCATTCAAATCGCACTGCCCTTGCGATATGTAGCAGGAGTCAGTGCAATCTTAACAATGCCCCAAATGCAGGTTGCACATGTATTACGTTTGCCCTGCACTGCATTGCATAGAACAGAACAACCACACAATCCAATTGCAGTCCAGTGCCAAAATTGGTGCATGCACGACTTTGGTGAGATGATGTGTGATTTGCACAGTAATGCAGTGCAGTTCCTGTGTGATTCATATATAGTTCATGTAAACCAAAGCTTAACGCTTCCAGGTGAACTATTGTTTGGTGTCAGATTCAAATTTCATTCTTAGTTCAGTATTGCCATCTACTGGGCAGCTGTGGTACAGCTGAGCTTTATTTGATGTTAATTTTACACTGCTGCACTTTCTAGAGAAAGTGTAAAATTGTTTTTTTATTACCAAAAGTGCAGTGAAGTTCACTCAAAACAGTGCTCTTCATTATATGTAACCCTTACGTATACACAGCATGCACATTATTAATTAAGCTTAACAAAACGTTGTTTACTGTATCCCAGGAGCATCAAAACAAAAGGTGTACAAAGTCTAATGCCCCGTACACATGATCCGAAAATCGGACGACAGATCGTCCATTTTTTTTCGCATGCTAATCTCAGATCAAATCGGAAGAGTTTACTTTAGTCACAAAAATTCTCGCACGACAGAATAAAAAATCGGAAGCGCTGTGATGTGTTGTAGTGTATTTGTATTGCATTTTTGAACGACAGCTGTACTGATGAAACGAAAATCGTACGATCGGGCACCGTGCGAGAAAATTTTTCCTGCATGTCCGATCTTGTCCGGACGGAAAACTTTGGATGAACTGTCATCATCGGCTCTCGAAAGCTCTGTACTAACGATCCGATTATCGTACGACCGCTTCAAAAGCGGTATTTTCCGTCCCATTTTCGGATAGTGTGTACGGGGCATTAGTTCTTTTCTTTTTACAGCCTGGATAGAAAAGCCTGACTTCTGATATAATATAATATTGAAGAGAACTACCCTGGATTCATTTGGGGAGAATCAGAAGTCCAACATACCCCTTATCAAGTCAGAGCCAGATCTGTCCAATCAGCAGACTTTATAGACATTAAAAAAACAAGCAAGCCTTTCTTCTAAAGTATGCAAACTGTACTTTGAACACATTTTGTTTTGATACATCTGGATTGTATTTAGCTGATTTTAAAATGAAAGATCACGTGGGCTTTAAAATATTAGTAACAGCATTTGGTGCTCAGTACTTGTTAAAACAATAAATGCAAACACAATACATTCCAACACTCAAAAAGCAAAGAGCAGAGGACAATTCTTTAGTTATCACTATTTTTATTTTAATTATCTCATAACCATGCAAAGACATAAACAAGCATTACATAGAAGCAATAACTTTGGGGACAGTTTTAGATATTTGCAGACACTTTCTTTTCTGTTTCCTTATGGATTTAATTTGCCTCCCAATGTAAAGCAACTGGAGGTTTCTCTGGCCATGCGGGGTCTGCATGTGATTGTGATTTTTGCCAATGTGACTGAGTGCCATGAAAAGACAAGTTTTTTTTTTTTTTGGCTGAAGATCAACGATATTACATTTAACCACTTCCCATCACTGTTCATAGGGAATGATAATACCACAACCATGGCCATTTAATGGGCCTTATGTACAAGTAATCCCAGCAGCTATACAGCTGCCTGATCACTTTAAGGCCTCATACACACAGGCGTATTGAAAAAACAAGCTGTAACGTCGGGACCAACGCCAGGGAAAAATCGGCGTTTTGCATTGGCGTTAATGAGCATCAGCGCTACGTCACGTTTTGTTTGAAAAGACATCCCTCTGCTATTTTTGGCGCTAAAAACGCCGGTTAACATCGCTATGGCGATAATGGGCGTTAGTGAGTGTTTTGCCAGCTCAGCGTCAAAAACGCTCTAGCGCTGCAGCTTCAGAGCGCGCTGGTCATGGGTTCTGCTTGCAGCTTACAAGCGCCAACGCCAATTACAGCTCAGAAACGTCAGTGTGTATATGGGGCCATTGAATAACATGGAGATGCATTTTTAAGCTGCAAAAAACACTGAAAAACACGGCTGTAAAAACGTCCGTGTGTATGAGGCCTTACAGGCACAAGAAGGGGGTCCCCCCACCTTTACCAGGCTCTCTCATCCCACGGGGAGACCAATTCCAATACAACTGCATCTGATGCACATAGAAGAGTGTGAGTCCTTTCTGTTGTTTTTTTTCTCCTCTGATGTCAGAAACTGGAAGCGACAAGGATTATGTGATTTTGGGTTTTGATTTGCTTACAAGATGTTACCGGCTTGTAAGGCGTCCAGATTCTGCCCACGATCCCGAATCACGGCAAATCGTGGTGCACCCGCGTGATCCCAGTCACTTCCAATGACACCCCAATCGCGGGCCCGACTTTGCCGCCAGACTAATTGGGGTAAAGTTGCGCAAACAGAATCGCGGGATGCTTGTTGCCCAAAAGCAGTACAAGAACTTCTTTTGGGCGACAGGTGTCCTGCAATTCTGTTTGCATAATTTTACTGTGATTCGTCGGGCGACAATCGCAGCAAAATCACACCGCAGGGGTGCTATTAGAAGTGACATGAGCGTCCCGCAATTTGCCGTGATTCGGGATTGCAGCGATGCTGCCCGCGACCCGGGACGCCTAGATGTGAACGGAGCCTAAGTATTTGATCAAGCAGATCTGGATTTGATCAAATGTTTTGGAAGGCAGAGGAGAGATCTAGGGTCTAATAGACCCCAAGATCTCTCCTTGAAGAGTACCTTTCACAGCCCATGCCATCACAAAGTACTGTGTAAAAAAAATGTGTACGGTAGTTTGTCGCCAACGAATGCATATGAAAGTTGAAAACATGACAGGTTAGGGATCCATATGCTTGGCATAACATCATCTTTTATATTTTACCAAAAAAGTAGGTATTATATTCTTATAGGTAAGAATTTAAATTAAAATTTGTTTTCACATTTTTTTATATATACAGTCACCAGTGCTGTACAGCACTTTCATATGATGTTGTGGTGGTGATCAAGGACAAAAAAATAAATAAAAGGTTTTATTAAATTTTTTAAACTTTTTTTTTCTAATTTTAACATACTTTCATCAGTATGGTTCAGTGTCACCATAGTGACAGTATTGATTTGGATTTCTCTTCGGTTCATTTACTTTTCATTTTGTTAATTGATAAAAGTAAACTATTAACTCTTCTATTTCTGAAAGCATTCTTAACCACTTCCCGACCACCCCATAGCAGATTTACTGCTACAGGGCGGCCACTCTGCACAGAATCATATATATACACACGATTCTGCACATCCAGTTTTTGGGCCAATCGTTCGTTACACTGACAGAATGCCAGTTTGCCTATGTAAACAAGGCAGATTGTCATTCTGTCAGTACAGAAGACATGGATCCTGTGTTTCTGTGAAGCAGAAACACTGAGCCATGCCTTCCACTAGTAAAAGCACCGTCCCCACTACACTGAAACATTAGCTAGTCACACAGTTAACCCTTTGATCGCCCCTGTTAACCCCTTCCCAGTCGGTGTCAATAGTACAGTGACAGTGCATATTTTTTAGCACTGATCACTGTATTAGTGATCAGTGCTGTAGTGTCCGACTTGTCCACTACAATATCGCAGTCTCGCTGTAAGTCGCGGATCGCCACCATGACTGGTAAAAATAATAAATAAATATATCCCATAGTTTGTAGACGCTATAACTTTTGCGCAAAACAATCAATATACGCTAACTGGGTTTTTTCTTTTTTTTTTACCAAAAATATGTAGCAGTATACATATTGGCCTAACTTGATGAAGAAATTTGATTTTTTTAAAAAAAAATTTTATTGGATGATTTTTAGAACAGAAAGTAAAAAATATTTTTTTTTTCCAAAATTGACAGACTTTGTTTATAGTGCAAAGAATAAAAACCGCAGAGGTGATCAAATACCACCAAAAGAAAGCTCTGTTTGTGGGGAAAAAAGGACACAAAAGTTATTTGGGTACAGCGTTGCACGGCCACGCAATTTTCTGTTAAAGAACGCAGTGCTGTATCACAAAAAATGGCCTGGTCAGGAGGGGGGGGAGGTAAATCTTCCGGAGGTCAAGTGGTTAACCACTTAAGGACCAAGCCTCTTTTTGAGATTCGGTGTTTACGTATTAAAGTCTTTTTTTTTCTAGGAAATTACTTAAAACTCCCGAACATTATATATATATTTTTCTAACACCCTAGAGAATAAAATGGCGGTCGTTGCAATACTTTGTCACACCGCTTTTGCGCAACGGTCTTACAAGCGCCTTTTTTTTTTTTTTTTAATTACTTTTTTGAGTTAAAAAAATGAGACACCAGTAAAGTTAGCCCAATTTTTTTTCTATATTGTGAAAGACAATGTTACGCCGAGTAAATTGATACCCAACATGTCATGCTTCAAAATTGCACTTGCTCGTGGAATGGCGACAAACTTTGGCATTTATAAATCTCCATCGGTGACGGTTAAAATTTTCTACAGGTTACCAGTTTTGAGTTACAGAGTTGGCTAGTGCTAAAATTATTGCTCTCGCTCTAACGATCGCGGTGATACCTAACGTGTGTGGTTTGAACACTGTTTTCATATGTGGGCGTGACTTACGTATGCGTTCGCTTCTGCGTGCGAGCTCGACGGGATGAGGCACTTTAAATGTATTTATTTTACACCGTCCTTTTTTTGGGCGAAAGTGACGTTTGACGTTGCTTCCGCCCTGCAATGTTATGGGGCCGACTGGGGGCCATCTTACCCTCAGTCAGCATTCAGGCATTGCGATGAGAGGATCGGATCATCTCTGCTGCTACTGGCAGGTCCAGTAAGTGGCGGAGATGACGGGAGTGTGGCGAGAAGGCCCCTCTCCTGATAAAAGTGATCTTGCAGCGAATCCGCCGCAGAGACTACTTTTACTTGAAAGAGGACCGCCTGCTGTTTTTAAAAATACCGGGGGTTATGGTGGCTATCTGCTACCATAGCAACGGTATTCCACAGCTAAGTACCGCCATATAATGACGGCGGGCGGTCCAGGAGTGGTTAAAGTGGAACTTTACCCATAACAACTTGATAAAATATAACTTTCTTTAGCAGTTTTTTTTTCCCTGTGCATAAAACTGCATACACTTTGCAGATTCCTGCACAGAAAAAAATCTGCACGTTGTGGCGTGAACAGGGCACATAGAGAACCGCTGTTTTTTGTTTATTTTTTGCCTGTGCAGAAAAACTGACGTCTCTGCACCATGGTGTGAGCGAGGCCTATGGCTGTCAACAGATCAGCCTCTACAAACTTGGTAGTGCCTATAAATGGAAAGCAACTGAGCATGTGCAGAGCAGGGTGAGACTGTGTACAGTGTATTACTGGAATTTAAGCAGTAGAGAAACGTATTAATGTTTTATATAGCTAGACATGCAAAAGGGACCAGCCTGAAGTCATCTAGCAGGATTTATTTTCTGACTAAAGTTCCTCTTTAAGGGCTTGTTCACACCATACATGCATGGAAACTGATGGGAAACCCGACTTTAGTTTCACATCAGTTTCCATGCCTGTCAGTTATGTGCTTTATTCACACCAATGTTGATGTCATGTCCACATGATATATCAGTGTTGTGGTGCGAATAAGGCACATAGAGAATGATTGTTGATTTTTTGTGCCCTTGCAGAAGGCGTGCAGAAAAACAGGTGTGAACGAGCCTAATGCTTTCAAAAAAGTTACATTCCTGAAATGCTGGGATTGCAGTCACATTTGCTTGTGTCCACAACCAAATTGTCAAACCATCATATGGCTGGTATTATAACTGATCACATGTATAGCACCATGGCAGTTCCAGATCAAACAGAAGCAGCTTCCTTGGCTGTAAAGGATAGGAGGGCATAATTCCACTTTAAAGTGATACTAAAGTCTCCGTTTAAAAATAACAAATATGTCTTACTTACAATGGTTTTTCACAGAGCAGCCCAGATCCTCTTCTTCTCGGGTCCCCAGCTGCGGCTCCTGGCACTTTCCCCCTGCCGAGTGCCCCCACAGCAAGCAGCTTGCTATAGGGGCACCTGAGCCAAGCCACTGCTCTGTGTGTCGATTCAGACACAGAGGCCCAGTTCAGCCCCGCCCCCACCTGAGCCAAGCCACTGCTCTGTGTGTAGATTCAGACACAGAGGCCCAGTTCGGCCCCTTTGATTGGCATGAGCCAATGGCGCTGCACTGCTGTCTCAGCCAACAAGGAGGGAGAGTCCCGGACACGCGAGACTCCAGCAACATCGCTGGATCGAAATGGGCTCAGGTAAGTATAAGGGGGGCCTGCTGCACACAGAAAGTTTCCCTTCTGCCTTTACAGCCACCTTAAGGCTGTCAGCGGATCGGTTTACCCACTTCAGCCCCGGAAGGATTTCCCCTTTAGGACCAGAGCACTTTTTGCGATTCGGCACTGCGTCGCTTTAACTGACAATTGCGCGGTCGTGAGACGTTGTACCAAAATTTGCGTGCTTTTTTTCCCCCACAAATAGAGCTTTCTTTTGGTGGTATTTGATCACCTTTACGGTTTTTATTTTTTGCGCTACAAACAAAGAATGACAATTTAGCAAAAATACAATATTTCTTACTTTTTGCTATAAGGCCTCATACACACGGACGTTTTTTGACGCCACTTTTTTAGCAGCTCTCCGTGTTATTCAATGGCCCCATAAAAATGCAGAAGTTTTTGAGCTGTAGATGGCGTCTGCGTTATTAAGCTGTAAATCTAACGCAGGACACACGCGTTCCGAGTCTGTAGTGTTTTGGCGGTTTTAATGCTGAGCCGGCAAAACGCTTACTAACACGCATTGACGCCGTAGCGACGTTAACCAGCGTTTTTATCACCGGCATTTTCAGGTTAAAAAATAGCAGAGGAATGTTTTTTTTTTAAAAAACGTCTATTGACGCCGACGCTTGCTAACACTCATTAACGCCGATGCAAAATGCAGATTTTTGCATAACTTCGGTCCCGACGTTTTGCTACTATGCTCGTGTGTATGAGGCCTAATACATATCCAAAAGAATAAAAAATAAAAAAAAAATAAAAGTTTTCTTCGGTTTTGCCCGATTTATTTTCTTCCTCATATTTTTGGTAAAAAAAAACGCAGTTGGCGTATATTGACTGGTTTGCACAAAAGTTGCCGCGTTTATGAATTATGAGAATTCATTTATGGGGTTTTTATTTATTTATTTTTTTACTGGTAATGGCGGCGATCTGCAATTTTTAGCGGTACTGCAATATTGCGGCGGACATGTCGGACCATTATTTTGACACTTTTTTGGGACCATTGGCATTTATACAGCGATCGGTGCTATGAAAATGCAGATTACTGTGTAAATGTCACTGGCAGGGAAGGGGTTAACACTAGGGGGCGGTCAAAGGGTTAACTGTGTGTGTTACTAACTGTATGGGGGCTGGGCTGAGTGGGGGAGGAGAGTGATCGTAGCTGCCATATACAGGAAGCATGCGATCACATTCCTTCCCCCCCCCCTGTCAGAATGGAGATCCGTTCTGTCACTGCGGGGGAGCAATCACAGGTAGCCGGTGGACATCAAGTTCGCCCTACTCGCTCCCTCGGAACACAGTGACGGCGGCTCGCGATATCGAACCATTTTGCAGCTGTCATACGACGGCGGGTGGTTGTCAAGTGGTTAAAAATAGAGAACAAGTTAGCATGTGCAGAGTGGGGTGAGCCAGTGTATTACTGGAATTAAACAGTACAGGTATAGGTGCTTATTTTTATTAGCTATATCGGAAATAGGGGCCTGAAGTGATGTTCATTTTCTGACCAAAGTTCCACTTTAATTTACATTATTTTTTACACTTGCCTGAGACTTTTGCACAGTAGTGAACATGCATTTGTCATGTGTTTTCAATGTGCTTCCTGCATGAAAGTCCCTGCTCCTCTTCCACTAGGTTCACACTGTTGAGGGACAGAGTGGAAATCACGCGTCTTCCCTCACCCACAGCCAAAATGTGCTGCTTCTTTACAGACACAAAAGGTAGCATTCATTCCTAATGGCACCCTCATGCATCTGAAAACACAGTGCGTATTCTGGTGCAGCTGCCATTTTATAACTGAAGGGAACTTTTTCCTGCGCTTTCCCCACAGCTTCAAATGAATGGACTGACGTGTCTGTACAAAACACAACAGTTTGAACCTAGCCTTCCAAAAACACACTGCAGGAAAGTGTATAGATGTGACATGAATTGTCATGTGTTCCTGTGCTTCTGAAAATACACAGTTGTGAACCCAGACTGACCACTTGCCGAAAACTTAACTGGGAAAATACGTCATTTGTTTGACACTATATACCGGGGGAGTTAGGGCTGCAGCTAGATGCCATAACCCGGTATACTATTTTTCCCTCAGGTGCTGGACTTTTAGATAAAAGTGATCCCATGGGTAATTTACTCCGCTCACTTTTAGAAGCGGCAGAAGGGGTGCCCCCCCTCCCGCTGCTTCCTGGGCTTTTGCTATCGATCGCTGAGCCCGGAACCATCCGGTGCCGGGTTACCATACATACAAGCGATGTCAAGATTGCCGCCGCTCATCTCTATGCCCTTGGAGGACCTGAACAATGTCATGATGTCACTTCTTGCTCTCAGGCCATGTAAACATGGCTTTTTTTTTCTTAAAGTGGATGTAAACCCGATTCATGAAATTTGAGCTGGGGACATATATCTGCAGGGTTTTCTTATCTCTCTTCAAAGCCCTGTGTCCCGTAGCTCTGTCCTGCTCCGCAGCTCTGTTATCAACCTGACAAGTTTTCGTCACATTATAAGAACCAGGGCCCTCTTTAAGGCAGGGCAAAAGGGGTAGCTGCCCAGCTGCCCTGTCATTGTTTTGGGGCCCAAAGCAGCTGTCTCATACTTGCCAACTATCCTGGTTTAAATTCCCTTGTCCCTTGAAGTTTTAGACCTGTGCTGTGTCCCGATATCTAAGTGCTGCTACTAAAGCTTCCCAACTCTGCCCTATTGTTGTGTACAGGTGACTCACCCGCAGACCCTACGTTTCCATGTAAATAACCGGCATTGATATGAAAATAGCAACAGCATTCATATGTAAACGGTGGCAGCCAGCAAAGGTGGCATTCATATGTATATCATGCCCCCCCTGAGTTCATATTCACCATCACCTATACTGGATGCTGCCCACTGGGGAGACAAAGGCATGCTTGTCACAGCACATGTCAGCAGATGCATGAGGGGGTCATTAATATTTTATGCCACTGCTGTGTATCTGCTAAAGGGCAGCACATTTCTGTGGTGTCAGGAAAGCGACTTTGCGCTCCCCAGTCCATGGTGGGCAGGCAGTGAGGAGATGATGTGCTGTAACCTCTAGCAACCAATCAGTGAGCAGTATTGATGTACAGTAATCTATAGCAACCAAACAAGCAGAAAACGTGTGCTGTAACCTCTAGCAACTAATCAATGAGCAGTAATATGTGCTGTAACCTCTAGCGACCAGTAAGTGGTAATGATATGCTGTAACCTCTGGCAACCAATCAAAATCACTGCTGATCTGATTCAGTAAACTGATTTTGAGCCTAGTTGCTATTTATTGTATGCCTCAGAGCAGGTGGAACGTGAAATTGCATGAGGGGGGGCCCCAAGAAAATATTTGCCCAGGGTCCAATCAATATTAAAGATGGCCCTGATAAGAGCAGCCAGAGTTTTGTGTTGGGGAGGTTGCTATAAATAGATTAGCAACCTGCTGAACATAAAGTAGACATCTGAAAGTCTCTACCTAAGAGTAGAAGGGAATGTGCCTTTCCTCCAATCAGCTGTGTTGGCTATTTGCCCAGGCTTCTCTGCAGTGGTAAGCAGGAAGAGAAAAAAATCCTAACACGATCTCCACTTTCAAAAGGGTATATACAGATGAAAACAGCAGATATGGATGTGAAACTTATATAGGGAGATATGGCCCATCCCTGTGTATCATCTGAGGCTGTTTGTATCACTGGGTACATGTGAGGGTTTACATCCACTTTAAAGCAAAAGATATATATATTTTTTTTTTTGATCTTTTGCATTTACAGGTAGAGGAGAGATTTGGGGTCTTTCAGATCCCAGCTCTCTCCTTAAAGGGGACCGGTCATGCTGTAGTGTTATTGCAAGGGATGTTTACATTCCTTGTGATAGCAAGAAAAGTGATTCTTTAAAGGGACAGTGTAAAAACTTAAAAAAACTTAAAAAGTGTACTAAAATTATAAGGAAAAATGTTTAAAGTGCCCCCGTCCCCACGCGTTGTAGTGAACGCATACGTAGATCTCGCCCACATATGTAAACGGTGTTTGCACCACACACGTGAGGTATCGCCGCAAACATTTGAGTGAGAGCAATAATTCTAGCATTAGACCTCCTCTATAATTCTAAATTGGTAACATGTAGAAATTTTTTAAGTACCGTAGTATGGCACCATTCCAGGAGCGTGCACATGTTAGGTATTTATTTACTAGAGGTGCACCAAATGGAAAATTTGGCGCCGAAACCGAAAATACAGGATGCACTTTGCCGAAAATTACAGTTTTTAAAAAATAGCTCTAAAGACTCTGACATCCGTCCTTCACTGAAAGCCTTTTCCGGTTCCGCTCTGCAAGAAGTGGCCCTTCTACGGGGGCTGTGGCTGCAGCCAATCGGAAGACACCTCTCTGCATGAAGATTCAGTACATATTCCAGAGGTCCAGGACTTCCTGTTGTTCCATTCCAGTCTCTCCCCACTGACACAAGCCTGTGTGATCTCTGACTGAAAAGCAGTAGGTCAACACTTTTTGGTGAGTGGGGACACATAAGGGGTCTGGTACAGTTTTGTCACGCTGCACCTTGAATGATACTGGAGCACTTTCTTGGAGCACTTTCTAGCACCAATCACCTACTGAAGATTATGGATTGATTACTGTGTTTACATACAGCACTAGCACTTTTGGACTTTGGAGTGTCCATATGTTATTTTATTAACACGTGATTATATATATATTTTTTGGATTGATTGTGCTTATTGTTAGTTTGTATATATACACCGTCACTGTGATATCGCCTTTGAGGGGAGGCGCTCATATTTTAGCATTTGTCAATTCTAGCATTAGACCTCCTCTATAATTCTAAATTGGTAACATGTAGAAATTTTTTAAGTACCGTAGTATGGCATCATTCCAGGAGCGTGCACGTTAGGTATTTATTTACTAGAGGTGCACCAAATGGAAATTTTGGCGCCGAAACCGAAAATACAGAATGCACTTAGCCGAAAAATACAGTTTTTAAAAAATATTTATATTTTTATATATAATTGTATTATATTCAACTTTTTTTAATCAATATTATCAATTTAAATTAATATAAATTTATTGTTGGCCATTATAGGCACCTTTAGAGCAAAAAAAAAAAAAAAAGCTCAAGAAAAATGCAGTCTCTGACCATGTCTTGTATCATGTCTGAAATCTCTTACTTAAACACATTGCTAATAGTATTAGTAGTGATGCACCGAATGGAAATTTTGGTGCCGAAACCGATACCGAAAATGAAGGATGCACTAGGCCAAAAACCGAAACCGATAGAGAAAATGACAGTTTTTAAAAAATATTTATATCTTTTATATATAGTTCTATTATATTCCCCTTTTAATTAATATCAATTTTAAATTAATATGAATTTATTGTTGGCCATTATTGGCACTTTTAGTGCAAGAAAAGCTAAAAAAAAATGCAGTCTGTGACCATCTCTTGTATCAGGTTTGCAGTCTCTTACTTAAACTTAAACACATTGCTAATAGTATTGGCAAATTTTCCACTTGGTGCACCTCTAGCAGACATGATACAGGCGGCGGTCAGAGACTGCAGACATGGCACAGGAGACGGTCAGAGACTGCAGACATGGCACAGGAGACGGTCAGAGACTGCAGACATGGCACAGGAGACGGTCAGAGACTGCAGACATGGTACAGGAGACGTTCAGAGACTGCAGACATGGCACAGGAGACGGTCAAAGACTGCAGACATGGTACAGGAGACGTTCAGAGACTGCAGACATGGCACAGGAGACGGTCAAAGACTGCAGACATGGCACAGGAGACGGTCAGAGACTGCAGACATGGCACAGGAGACGGTCAGAGACTGCAGCCATGGCACAGGAGACAGTCAGAGACTGATCTGCGTGAGGAGAGAAGAGGGATCGGATCAGCAGGGAAGCCCATTAACCGCTGATGATTCATTGGTTGTTTAGGACACCGCAGTCGGCTTCCCAGCCCACCCCTTATCAACCAGCTTTTACTGCGCCCTCATTGGACAAAGCTTTGCCCAAATCAGGGCTTGGATTGCACGGTGCATTGCAGGGCATTCAGTGGGCGCAACCACTGGCCGAATGCCCTGCAAATATGGGTGTTACCCGAACGGAGCGAGCAGCCAATGTCCGGCCCAAACTCACACTTGGGGCAAATCGTTCGTCCAATACTAGTGAAAGGTCAGCTGACCAATAACAGAGGTGGGGGAGCGGACATTGTACAAGGGTGGTGTAAGCAGAGAAGACCAGGGACACAGATTACATAGGACAGCCCAGTGCAGCTCACATTCCAGCTGTACACACACGGGAAGCACCGCACTCCATGCAGGCAGAGCCCCCTCACCTTCACACTCCGCCGGAGAGGCCCATGTCACCGGGATGACACACACTACACCGACCAACAACCAACCCAACACCTGCCTCATTGTCATCCTCCCGGTACACTGACCGCTCCGCCCCCTTTCCCTGATGTCATATTCAATGGACAGGCTCAGGGACCGCCCCCTCCGCTCAGCCAGCCCCCGCATGTTTACCATTGGTTGAATATGTGAGCCAGAGCGAGCGGTGTGATACCGCATCTGCGCTCTCATTGGCTGGAGGCTCTTTCCATACTGCCACCGCATTGGCTGCATGAGGATTCTCTGTGCCAAACACCGGTATGGCGGCGATCGGTGTGCACTTGGGGTGCACGTGTGCGTGTGTGGCTGTGTATAAGGTAAAGGGGATCGGAGAGCGGGTGGGGATTGGTTATTGCTGCCACGTGGTCTGCAGTGCCTAGAGCCCGGTGTTCATTGTAATGAGGGCACCCATGCATCGTCTATGGAGCCACTGTCCTGCAATGATCAGCGATGGTGTGTACAATGTAATCCATGGTACCTCTCATTCATTGCTGCCCACCATGCGAGTGTTGTGCCATTTCTGGCTTACAGTGTAACTGCATTCTACAGACATCCATTGTCTTGTTCTGTGCTTTAACCACTTCAATGCCGGCCATTTATACCCCTTCCTGCCCAGGCCAATCTTCAGCTTCCAGCGCTGTCACAGAAATGCACGGTCATGCTACACTGTATCCATGGGAAATTATCAGTTTTTTTAGACAGATCTTTTTTTTGGTGGTATTTAATCACCACTGGGCTTTTGATGTTTTGCTAAACAAACGAAAAAAAAAAGTTTTCTTAGTTTCTATTAAGAAATTTTGCAAATAAGTTGTCCTCCTTCACTGATGATGGGCGCTGATGTGGCTGCACTGATGGGCGCTGATGAGGCCATACATCCTTAAAGCGTCACCTATAGGGTTGCCACATCATCCCTTTTAATTCAGGACACATGAATTACACAGGTTCTGAGGCTAATTTAATGCAGTTAAGGCACCAAGTGAGTTTAATTACCACCGTAATCAGCCACAGAACCTGTGTAATTAATGTGTCCTGGATTAAAGGGATGGTGTGACAACCCTAGTCCCCTATGGGGATTTTTAATTACCAAAGTTTGTCGCCGTTCCACGAGTGTGCGCAATTTTAAAGCACGACGTTAGATATCTATTTACTCTGTGTAACATCATCTTTCACATTATGCAAAAATTGGGCTAACTTTACTGTTTTGTTTAATGTTTTTTTTTTTCCCAAACCGTTGCAACAACCACCATTTTATTCCCTAGGGTCTCTGCTAAAAAAACATATATAATGTTTGGGGGTTCTGAGTAATTTTCTAGCAAAAAAATTATTTTTACATGAGAGAAATGTCAGAATTGGCCTGGTAGGCAAGTATTTAAGCATCTTTGTTTTAGCCAATGGAATGCTAGTTAATAGGAAAAGGAAAGGAAAGCATCTTTTTCAGGCACTCCCATTGAAGCTACATTCAAACTCGGGCCGTTTTTAAGGCAGGGAAATAGGAGCAGCTGCCGTGGGGGCCCAAAGCTGCTGCCCTACACTTGCCAACTATCCCAGTTTAAATTTCTTTGTTCCTTGAAGTTTTAGTCCCGTGCTGTGTCTCGATATCTCAATGTGAAGTTCTGTTACTAATGCTGCCCAGCTCTGCCCTATTGCCATGTACAGATGACTCACCTGCAGACCCTGCATTTACATGTTAATAACCGGCATTGATATGTAAATAGAGCCAGCATACATATGTATATCATGCCCCCCCTGAGGTTATATCCACCATCACCTCTGCTGAATGCTGCCCACTGGGGAGGTAAGGGTCATGCTTGAAAGTCCTGCCCCTACAACTGTGGTCATTAAGCCTAACATCAGCCTGTTCTGCAAAGGTAAGCAAATTGGAAATGGAACCTTTTTTCATAATAACATGGGGCCGCAGCACTGTGAATTTTGGTGCATGTGAATATGCACATCACAGCCGATGCGTGAGGATGTCATTAACACTTAATGGCACTGCTGTGTATCTGTTAAAGGGCAGCACCTTTCTGTGGTGTCAGGAAAGTGATTTGCATGCATTCCTTACACACACAAATGTAAACGCAGGCTAAATGTCTCAATTACATTTATTGGTCAGTGTAAATCTTCTCACTACATTGGGGCTTGGTATACAAACCTGTCATTCACACTAGTGGCCAGTGTGAAGGTCCCCTCTACATTGGTGGTCAGTGTAAATCCCTCCTTACATTGGTGGTTACTGTGAATGCTCCTATTACATTAGTCATCAGTGTAAATCCCCATTACATTAGTGGTCAGTGTAGAAACTCTACTTTATTTTGATAATCGGTAAAAAAGACCAAACTTGCATATGTGGTCAATTTTGAATCCTCCCTTACATTGGTGGTCCATGTAGAAGCTCCCTTACATTGGTGGTCCATGTAGAAGCCCCCTTACATTGGTGGCCAGTGTAGAAATCCCCCTTTATTGGTTGTTGATGTAAAATCCCCCATTACATTGGCTGTCAGTGTAAATTCTTCATTACACTAGTGATCAGTGTACATTTCCCTTTACATTGGTGGTAAGTGCAGAAACGTCGTTACACTGGTGTTCAGTGTAAATCCCCCTTAACATTGGTGTTCAGTGTAAATCCCCCTTAACATTGGTGTTCAGTGTAAATCCCCCTTAACATTGGTGTTCAGTGTAAATCCCCCTTAACATTGGTGTTCAGTGTAAATCCCCCTTAACATTGGTGGTCAGTGTAAATCCCCCTTAACATTGGTGGTCAGTGTAGAAGTGTCACCTTACATGGAGGTCATTGTATATTCTGCCTTACACTGGTGGTTGGTGTAAATGCTCCTATTACATTGGTGTCAGTGCAGAAATCCCGCTTTATACTGGTGGGTAGCGTAAAATCTCCCATTACATGGTGATCCGTGCAAATCCCCCCTCACATTGGTGGTCATTGTAAATTTCCCATTACATTGGTGGTCAGTGTTAGATCCCCCACTATATATTTGCCAACATTTCCAGCTTTGTTCTACATGATTCAGAATTTGCCACAGTGTACTGCCTCCTATCTAATCCAACCCCCCACCACTGCCACTGATCCCATCAACCCCCTAGCATTGCCAATGATCACTACCCACCCCCCCCCCCCCCACATTGCCACTGATTCCAGGAGTCCTAGGATCCCTAGGAGTTTTCTGTCTATTCATGGGTCCCCTCTCCTCCCCAGTCCATGGTATGCAGGCAGTGAGGAGATGATGTGTTATAACCTTTAGCAACCAATCAGGGATCAGTAATGATGTGCACTAACCTCTTGCAACCGATCATTGAGCAGTAGGGATATGCAGCAACCAATTAGTGAGTGGTAAGGATGTCCAGTAATCTCTAGCAACCAATTAGTGAGCAGTATTGATGTACAGTAATCTCTAGCAACCAATCAACAAGCAGAAGTCATGCGCTGTAACCCCTAGCAAATAATCAGTGAGCCATAATGTGTGCTGTAACCTCTAGCAGCCAGTCAGTGAGTGATAATGATACACTGTAACCTCTGGCAACCAATTGCAATTGCTGCCTGATCTGACTCAGTAAACTGAAGAAAATGAAAATGTTTGCCCAGAGTCCAATCAATATTAAAGACGGCCCTGTTCAAGCTACACTATGCTTGGATGTGAACTGCACTGTTTAATAGAAGAATCTTGATATTGAGCATTGAAGAGCTTTGAGAAACGTGCTTTAGATTGCTCGGCTGTGATTGGGGTTACTTGTTCTCCTTTCCCGCTGCATTTGCTGCAGAAAAAAAAAGTACAGGAAAAGTAAAAGTCCTCCCTTTTTAGTGGGGCTGAGCTCACACTGCAAGGGTTAATTGCTTGTTTATATCTAGGGAACAGTAAAGCACTTTTACTTGCCTGATCCTCTGCTCCCCTGGCTATCGGCACTCCATTAAGTTTGACAGTGGACTGTCCCTCAGGGTTGTCCCATCCATTGTGAGGCCCTTCATCAGTCTTGATGACCTCAAAGGACCTTAAGGCCAGCAGAGTTCAGGGGAGAAGAGGCTGCTAGGACCAGCCTAGCAGGGCAGAGAAACCTGCTGGTATGGAGGATCGGGGAGATATACTGCTGTACCAAATCTCCTATACCTAAATGAGCATTTAACCCACGCAGTGCGTGCACAACCCTAATGCAAATGAAGGCTTTTACTTTTCTTGGAGTCAAGTCTTAGGCCTCATACACACGGATACTTTTACAGCCGTGTTTTTGAGCTTTTTTCACAGCTTAAAAACGCCTCTCCATGTTATTCAGTAGCCTCATACACACACAGATGTTTTTGAGCTGTAAGTGGCATAGGCGTTTTTAACCTCCAAAAAAAACCCAGGCGTCTCTGTCTCTTTTAAAAATCAATGGTTCCCTATGGGAGCCCATTGATTTGAATAGAAGTGGCACCAGATTCAGATCCTGATGATCCAACTTGCAGTGCGACTTGTGTGCTGAGGATCTTGAAGGGAATTTACGAGTAAATCCATATCCTCTAAACCATGTCGTCATATAGAGGGGCTAGGAGGTATGGTCGTCCAAAGAGACGGGACGATCCGACCAG
>BLSH010535871.1:422788-435177 GCA_018402905.1 Glandirana rugosa
GTGGAGGATCCATAATGCTTTGGGGCTGCTTTGCTGCATCTGGTTCTGGAGGCCTTGACCGTATCAAAGGCATCATGAAATCAGAAGATTATCAAGCAATTCTAGAGCGAAATGTCTTGCCCAGTGTAAGGAAACTTGGTTTGAGGCGAAGATCATGGGTCCTCCAGCAAGATAAAGACCCAAAGCACACCTCCAAAAGCACGCAGGAATGGTTGAAAGGGAAAAAATGTACTGTTTTAAAATGGCCAGCAATGAGTCCTGATCTCAATCCAATTGAAAATCTTTGGGGGGAGCTGAAAACTGCCATTGGAGAAAGGAACCCTGCAAATGTTCAAGAGCTTGAGCATATTGCAAAGGAAATGTGGGAGAAAATGCCACCTGAGAAGTGCAAGAAGCTTATCGATGGACATAAGAAACGTTTTGAGGCTGTCATCGCTGCCAAAGGGTGTGCAACCAAATATTAAGGAGGGGTGCCAATATTAGTGCACATGCTGGTTTTCTGTTTTTTCTTTATAATTACAATATCTTTGTTGAAATAACAATTGTCTTTGTTAAATTACTTTGGACCTCCAATTAAAAGATCCTGCTGATATAAATTTGGTACATTCCCATTTATTTCTGAAGACATTCACTCAGTTATGCAAAACATGAAGGGGTGCCAATAATGGTGAGCAGGACTGTAGATACACTAAAAGGTTTCATAATATATTATGCAAAAAAGGAAATGCTTTACAAGTGGACCTCTCCGTCCACTCCCTCTTTAGCCTCATGGGCATCTGCTATTAATGTGGTGTTACCTTTATACAAATTAACATATAGTAGTAGGAATTGTCATAAAAAATATGATAAGATTTGGCATCCATGGTTATCACTGTAATGACGTTTGTTTTTACTTTGGTTGGTGTGATTAGAGGATCCCTATGTGCAGTGCTGTACCTGTATCAGAAACTTGTCTTCTATGTCTATGGCGATTACACTACTGATTTGTGTGGATATGTACTTATTTTATTCTTGTACCACATATAATTTCAGTAAAAGAGCAATCCTGTTTGTTAAAAATAATAATAATTCTAGTATTCGTGAAAAACAAAGCTAGAACAGTGATTACAAACTCCACCAATTTGCATTGTTTGTTTAATGGGAATGATACAGTGTTATTTATATGTCAATATGCATTTGATGTGCTTCCAGATAGTTGATAAAGCAGGAAAACCAAGGTATGAAATAGATACAGGAGAAACTGTGAAATTTGTAAGCCCAGAAGATGCTGCTAAACTCGTCTTTAGTAAAATGAAAGGTAATTCAGACCTAGTACTCAATGCTTCATTTGTTCTACTTTTATACAACACTGGCTTGATTTAATTATTTTTTTTTGTTTCTTAGAGACCGCCCAATCGGCTTTGGGATCAGATGTCAATGATGTGGTTATCACCGTTCCTTTTGATTTTGGCTCTAGTCAGAAAAAGTCCCTTGGGTAAGTACAGGACCAAGATACAGCAAATTGTTTGTGCTTAAAACGAAACCTGGAAAACTGAAGAACGTCTGAAAATATTTATTTTAACCACTTCCTTACTGGGCACTTAAACCCCCCTCCTGCCCGGACCAATTTTCAGTTTTCAGCGCTGTCGCTCTTTGAATGACAACTGCGCGGTCGTGCGACGTTGTACCCAAACAAAATTTGCATCCTTTTTTTCCCACAAATAGAGCTTTCTTTTGGTGGTATTTGATCCCCTCTGTGTCATTTCTGATCGCCGCTATAAACAAAAAAAGAGCAACAATTTTGAAAAAAAACAATATTTTTTTACTTTTTGCTATAATAAATATCCAAAAATAAAAAACAAATTTATTCATCAGTTTTGGCCGACATGTATTCTTCTACATATTTTTGGTTAAAAAAATCGCAATCGGCGTTTATTGATTGGGTTGCGCAAAAGTTATAGCGCCTACAAACTATGGACATTGATTTATGGCGTTTTTATTATTTTATTTTTTTTTACTGGTAATGGCGGCGATCTGTGATTTTTATCGGTAATGCGATATCGGGGCGGACATGTCGGACGTTTTTGACACTTCTTTGGGACCAATGACATTTATACAGCGATCAGAAATTTAAATGTCCACTGATTACTGTGTAAATGTCATTGGCAGTGAAGGGGTTAACCAGCAGGGGGCAGTGAAGGGGTTAACTATGTTCCCTGGGTGTGTTCTAACTGTGGGGGGGCGGGGTTGACAGGGGCATGACAGATCTAACTGATCCCAGTGACAGGGATCAGTAGATCTGGCATGCCCCCCTCACAGAACGGGGAACCGCCGTGTTTACTTCGGCGGTTCCCCGTTCCTCCTGTCTGTACGGAGATCGCGGGTCTCCGGCGGACATCGGGTCCGCCGGACCCGCGGGCACGCTCCCGCAGTGTGCGGCGGCACGTGCTCGCGCCCGCGGGAGCGCGCCCAACACGAGCCGAATGGGAGGACGTCTATTGACGTCCTCCCGGCATTTTAGAGCCGCGCTGTAGCCGTCATTCGGCTATAGCGCGGATGGGAGGTAGTTAATTGTGTTTTATTTTAATTTATTATTTTAAATATTAATATCTTTATTAATTATGAGTTTTGCCTACCCCTTCCTACCTCCCAATTTTAAGACCACCCCCCCCCCCCATAAAAAATGTCCAAAATGTGTTAAATGGTGTACCTAAACAAATCCATTCAAATGTTTCTTCCCCTTCAGCCCTTGTCATGCTCTTTCTCTATGCTGCTTCTCCCAGCAAATTTAATGTCATGCCTCGGCTCCTATTGTTCTACTGTACATGCGTATGCGACATTGCATTCATCTGCTTAGAAAAAAAAAAAAGATCTCAAAGAGAGAGTGTTATTTTTCTTATTTATTTTTTAACAAATTAGTGTAATATTGTACGCTGCATAACGTCATGCACTTTATCGCACGCATGCGAGATTAAGTTACAAAATCTCTCTGAAGGCACTGGTGACATGGCCTTCCCAGGGGGCATCTCTGCAGCCAAGACTGTCATTAGTGACTTCAGGGAAATCGCCAGGAAATGGACGCAGAAAAACAAAGTGTGTGTGTGTTTTTTTTTTTTTTGTTTTTTTTTTTTTTTTTTTTTCTCTAAGAAACCAATATCAGATAATTTCACATCCGCATTCATGGATGCACGTTGATGTCAATTTTAGTGAAAATGGGGAGGGGTCCACGTTAAGCTGACCGTTTTAGCTTACAGCGATTCACTTGATTTGATGGATTTCTTTTATACATTCTTTTTCCACAGGGAGGCAGCAGCAGCTGCTGGATTCAACATTTTGCGTATGGTTCATGAACCATCCGCTGCTCTCTTGGCATATGGTATTGGGCAGGAAGAACCTACTGGTAAAAGGTATGCCAGTCTGTATTTCCAAGTACTTTATATTGCATACTTTTTGTTTTCCTTCTGCTTAGCCTTACCCTCAGTCTCCTGTCCCTTCAAAACTCCCTCCTTCTCCAGATAGTTTTCTTTTCTTTTATATCTACCTTTTTAATACAAATAAGAAACCTTACTAAAGAGGTACATTTCTTAAAGTGTAAATGTCTTGAGAAGGGGACACAATTTAGGAATACATCAGAAAGTTCCTCTTTACTGTCTATACCACTGAGTGGATGTAAACCTGATTCATGAAATTTGAGCTGGGCACATAGATCTGCAGTGTTTGTTAACTTTCTCTATGTCCCGTAGCTGTTTCTTGCTGCATTCTTCTGTTATCAGCCTGACAAGTTCTCCGTCACATATGATAAAAGCAGCCTGAGTTCTGTGTTGTAGAGGGAGCTATAAATAGATTAGCACAGCTCTGAACTATACAACGAACACAGCTGAAAGTCTCTACCTATGAGGAAAGGGGGAGTGTGCGTTTCCTCCAATCAGCTGTCTTGGCTGTGTGCCCAGACATCACTGCAATGATAACCAGGAAGGGAAAATCTGCTAACACAAAGAGCACTTTCTAAAGGATATATACAGATGAAGACAGCAGATATACACGTAAAACTTGTATAGGGAGATTTGTTTAATCTCTGTGTATCATCTGAGGCTGTTCACTTCACTGGGTATATGTGAGGGTTTACATCCACTTTAAGCTACCAGACAGAGGCTTGCCATCTTCAGAAGTTTTCTGATGAATCTGCGGTAGTGGGATGTATCAGGGATGGGAAAGAGACTACAGGACTGTGGCGGAGAACTTTGTCACATGGTGTGAGGATAATCATCTGCATTCAAATTTGACTAAGACAAGGAGCTGGTTGTGGATTTGAGGAGGAAGAAGGCATCGGTGACCCCCTTTTCTATTAATCTGAGGAATGGAGGTAGCAGAAAATTAGAAGTATCTGGGGGTGCACATAGATAATAAGCTGGACTCTGTTTTTTGAGGTTGCTGAGGTCTATTTAACATCTGTCAGACGATGCTGAAGATGTTTTGAGTCTGTGGTTACCAGTGCTCTCCTGTATGTGGTTACTGGGGAAGAAGGCTTAGGGTGTCTGACACCAACAGACTCCATAAACTGAATCGCAAGTCCGTTGATGTTGTTTGATTGGCGTTGAAGTCTTTAATAACAGTGTTGGAAAGGGGAATATTGTCCAAGGTACGTTCACCCACTCACTCCATAATCTGCTGGTTAGTCTAAGTAGTACCTTCAGTGATAGACTGTTACAACCACAATGCGACACAGGAAATTACTTTTGCCTGTGGTCATCAAATTATATAGTTTATAAAGTATATAAATGTATATCTTTTCTTTGAGTACTGGATGGGAGGATTTAATCTGGTTTAGGCTGGGTTCACACCTGTGTGAATTGGATACGGGTTTCCCCCGCATTCGATTTGCATAGCATTGGAGCCGGTTCACACATCTCAGCAGTGGCTTTGGTGTGAATTTGCATAGGGGTCCTGTGCATCTTTTGGTTCATTTTACCGAAATTCGGGCTGAAATCGGTGAATGGAGATGCACAGGACTGCTGCTGGGAGCCTCTGCGATCTCACCCAGCCTTATGATTCCGATTTTTATGTAGTTCTTTTATTATGTTGATGTAATCGTTTTTGGGTAATATTAGAGAAAGTGGTGTAATTTGCATGTTGGTCGTTTGATTTTCTGTTATTTTTTTCAATCCGTGTTATTTAATCTATGTATTATTTTAGTTTTATGTGGTATTATTATTATTTGCTGTTGTTAGTAATTTTATTGCTGTTGTGCCTTGTTGTTGTGATCTTTGTATTGTCTTGTTGCAGGGCTTCACAAATTTGCTTTGAATCTGGGAGCCAGCTAAAAAAGTTAGGAGCCAGTTTTTTATAGCCTAGTGTTGGGATGTCAGCGCCCGGGGTAAGGCAAGTAATTTGCGCCCCTCTAACCCTAACTTGCTCACAGCAGAGCAGCCAGTCAATAACTCCAACGTAACACCGTTACATCAGGGTCATAGGCTGGCCAGAAAGAGTGACACTAAAAACCTGTTATAGGGGGAAACTCCTTATTATGCCTAATGCATCGTGATTGCGGCATGTAAAACACCCTCATCTGCTGCCTAATGCCTCTACTACACATCTAAATGAACCCTTAGTGACACTTTAAATGGAATGCAAAAAAAGGATGAAAGAAGTATTCCAGTGCTGCTGATCTTCTGCTGCCTCTTTGCAGCCACTTCCTGCCTACATGTGTGTCCCTCACAGTGACTATTCACACTACTCTGGTGGGTTTCCGGTCACCATGAAATCCTGGAGCCCAGCTGCACATAAAGAGTAGTAATTGTTGATGGTACACAGGGCTTTATCATAATTTTACTGCTTAGACTAAAGATCACGATTCTCGCGGTGCAACATCATCTTTCCCATTATAGAAAAATATGGGCTAACTTTATTGTTTCGTTTTTTTTTTGTTTTTTTTTTAAACATTAAAAGTGTATTTTTTCACAAAAAAAAAATGAGTTTGAAAGACCGCTGCGCAAATACCGTGTGACATAAAATATTGCAACAACCGCCATTTTATTCTCTAGTGTCTCTGCTAAAAGAAAATATATAATGTTTGGGGGTTCTAAGTCATTTTATAGCAGAAAATACAGTTTTTTTTACTTGGAAGCAACAAATATCAGAAAAGGCATTAGCCTTTAAAGAGGAAGTAAATACCTGCATTGGAAGCCAGCGATGTCCCTGCTCCAGGCCGCATCCATCTTCTGCCCCTCTTTCTTCCGGGGCCGCGATCTCCGGCTCTGTGACTGGCCGGAGTCGTGTGACGTCACTGCGGGAGCCACCAGTCACGGCAGGATCACAGTGAAGGAACGGCACAGATGCTGTTGCTTCACTGCGCATGTACCCGATGATGTGGGCACATCACAGTACACTGTATATCTCCTGAACCGTGCAGGTTTGTGAGATATGCAGGGCATCTACAGGTAAGCCTTATTATAGGCTTACCTGTAGGTTAAAGTGGTTGTCACAGGTTGACAACCACTTGAAGTGGTTAAACTTCCTTTATCTAGAGAAGGAGTAAATTCCTTTGATCTAAAACAACCAAAAGATACATTGTATGCTTTATATCTTTAGTGTTTATAGTCATCAAAGGTGTTGGCAGACTGCCTTTTTTTTTTTTTTTTTTTTTTTCTTTAAGGCCTCATACACACTGGTGTTTTTGACGCCACGTTTTTTAGCGGTTTTTGCAGCTCTCTATGTTATTCAATGGCCCCATAAAAACTTAGACGTTTTTTGAGCTGTAGAGGGCATCGGGGTTAGTGAGCTGAAAGTAGAACCCACAGCCAGCGCGTTCCAAGGCTGTAACGTTTTGGCGTTTTTGACGCCGAGCCAGCAAAACGCTCACTCACGCGCATTAACTCCGTACCTTCGTTAACCAGCGTTTTTCCCTGACATCGGGCCCGACGTTTTGCTTATTTTACCCGTGTGTATGAGGCCTAACAGCTGTCAGCTTAGGCAGAGAACGGCTCGGAGATTAGATGGTGAGGGGAGAGAAGTATCGGGTGCCACTTGCCAGGACGCGATTTCTGGTCGCAATGATGACCTGGCGACCAGGGATTGTCGAGCTCTGTCTTGTTGAAAGTAATTGTATTCTAGTAATTTCCCTTTGGGATTAATAAAGTATTAATTAAAA
The DNA here is from genome assembly GCA_018402905.1 of Glandirana rugosa. Lineage (NCBI taxonomy): Eukaryota > Metazoa > Chordata > Amphibia > Anura > Ranidae > Glandirana > Glandirana rugosa. Next base: position 429,915 of record BLSH010535871.1, read on the forward strand.
AGTACCATTCAGCAGGTGCGATGGACCCGATGTTCGCCGGCACCTGGCGATTGTTACTGAGAGAGGCAGAAAGGCTGTCTGCCTATGTAAACCAGGCAGATCGCCATTCTGTCAGCGGGGAAGATGGAAATCTTGTGTTTATGCTAAGCAGGAACACGGATCTCTGTCTTCCCACAGTTAGCAAGCATTCCCAGGGAACACATTTAGCCCTTTAATTGCTCACGATGTTAACCTCTTCCCTGCCAGTGTCATTAGTACAGTGGCAGTGCATTTTTTTTTAGCACTGATCACTGTATTGGTGTCACTGGTTCCCAAAAAGTGTCACTTGGTGTCAAATTTGTCTGCCGCAATGTCGCAGTCCTGCTAAAAATCCCTGATTGGGATTACTAGTAAACACCACTATAACTTTTGCACAAACCAATCAATATACGCTTATTGGGATTTGTTTACCAAAAACATGTAGCAGAATACATATTAGCCTAAATTGATGTAGAAATTAAATTTTTATACATTTTTTTTATTGGATATGTTTTATAGCAGAAAGTAAAAAAAAAATGTTTGTTTATTTTTTTTTTCAAAATTGTCGGACCTTTTTGTTTGGAGCGCAAAAAAATTAAACTGCAAGGGTGATCAAATACCACCAAAAGAAAGCTCTATTTGTTGGGGGGGGGGGGGGAGACATCAATTTTATTTGGGTACAGCCTCGCACAACCGCGCAATTGTTAATTTAAAGTAACGCAGTGCCGTATTGCAAAAAATGGCCTGGTCATGAAGGGGGGTAAACCTTCCGGAGTTGAAGAGGTTAAATGGAGTATAAGCTGTTCACTTAGGTTAGTGAATGAGGTGGGTTTGTGCAGACTTCAGTCATTTAATAATGTGCAGTCAAAAATCCTGAGTGTTAATTTTCCTTGCAAGTTATTGGATGTTCTATGTAAAGTTAACTTTTACCACATTCAGTAAGCTAAGTTCCATGCAAAGTGAACATGTATTAACCCCTTAGTAAATCAATCTCATTATGTTATATTTTATAACACATTTCAAATGATTTCCTTATTGGTTGCAGCAATGTATTGGTGTACAAATTGGGAGGTACGTCGTTATCTGTCACGGTTATTGAAGTTAACAGCGGAATATATCGAGTTCTAGCAACAAAGACTTATGACGACATTGGAGGAGTATGTTTCACAGAAGCTCTAGCTCAATATCTGGCATCTGAATTTCAGAGGTATGGCATGTTAAAATCCCTTTTGGATTAGTTGGGATAACATTATAAAATATATATTACTCACATACAGAAAGACTGAAATTTTTGTATTAACCACTTAAAGAACGCCCCCATAGCAGTTTTACTGCTAAAGGGGCGGCTCTCCTGTGCAGAATGAGAGATAGATAGAGATATATATATATATATGTGTGTGTGTGTGATCCTGCGCTTCCACCTGCAGGGGGCGCATGCACACTGCTGCGGCCCGCTTCAGCTGTGTGTAGCCCTAACAGAAGCCAATCTGCGGGTGTCAGGCACAGGATGTCTGCCGGCACCTGCCGATAATGAACAAGTCAGATCTCCGTTCTGACAGGGGAAGGGATGGATTTTGTGTTCCTGCAAAGCAGGGAAAAAAATGATCTCTTCCCTTAGTAACAGCACCTAGCACAGTACACAAAAACACTGGTTAGGCACACCATTGACCCTCTCATCCCCTAGATGTTTAACCCCTTCCTAGCCAGTGTCAGTACAGTCACAGTGCATATTTTTAGCACTGATCACTGTGTATTAGTGTCACTGGTTCCCAGTGGCAAAAGTCAGTTAGTGTCCGACTGTCCGCCGCAATATCGCAGTTCCACTATAAGTCGCTGATCACTGCCACTACTTGTATAAAAAAATATATATAAAAATACCCCATAGTTTGTAGACACTATAACGTTTATGTAAACCAATCAATATACGTTTATTGGGATTTTCTTTACCAAAGACATGTAGCAATACATATTGACCTGAATTTTATGTAGAAATGTTAATTTTTAATGTTTTTTGGATCGGTTTTAGAGCAGAAAGTAAAAAAAATATTGTTTTTCTTTCAAAATTGCTGGCCTTTTTTTGTTTATAGCATATAAAATAAGAAACTGCAGGGGTGATCAAATACCACCTAAAGTAGGCTCTATTTGTGGGGGAAAAAAATGACATAAATTTAATTTATGTAAGAGCGTTGCATGACCGTGCAGTTGTCAGTTAAAGTAATGCAGTGCCTTATCACAAAAAATGGCCTGGTCATGAAGGGGGGCAAATCTTCTGGAGGTCAAGTGGTTAAGTTCCAGTGAGTTGGAGCCACCTTCAGCCTTCTACCTTGCCTTGAATAGTTAAGTCTCAATGACTTTAACACAGATGCAGTGTTTCCTGATTAGTATGGAAAGCATGATGACATTAGTGAAAGTATTCGGAGGAAATTTTACAAAGCCCAGCAAATTTCTAGAATCCTGGCACTAGTGAATTCAGATGTGTGCTTGAAGCCATGATGCCGCAAGGAACATTCTTACAAAATGAAGATGTTTATTTTTGAATTTTACCCAACTAGATGTTAAGCAAACTTTTTCTATAGGGGGAAATAAAATATAATTATCAGTGTTCATATGATCATCCCCAGATTCAGTAAGATGAGCTCTAGTTGGAAGACTTGGACTTGTGAAAAGTGGTATTTGGTAATAATAACTGAAAAAGCAGGTTGCTTGTGCTTGCAAAGTATTGTCAGTCTGCTAAGGCCCCTACACTTTGCTAGGTGATACTAAATCCTATTTTTTTTTTTTTTTTGCTTTAGTATGCTTTAATTATATATTTGCAGACATACCTTGTCCTTTCCTCCTATTTTGACTTATTTTGTAAAACTCGTTTTTTTTTCTTTTTTGTATAGGTCATACAAACATGACATTAAAGGAAATGCTCGAGCAATGATGAAACTTATGAACAGTGCTGATACAGCTAAACACTCCCTATCGACTTTAGGAAGCGCTAATTGTTTTGTCGATTCCTTATATGATGGCATTGACTTTGATTGCAGTGTTTCCAGGTAAGAAGACCTTTTCCTATCCTATATAGTCTATGTCATGGAGTTCTTTATATGTATGAGAATTATTGTTCGTTTGTACTTTTGGAAATAGAAATGTATTGGTGGAAAATGGTATTCTCAAAGTTATTGATGTTGGTAGTTGTGGGTACTGAAAGATGTCAGCACTCTTATTAGAACAGGTATGGCTAGTTTAAAGCAGGTCACTGTAAGGTATGAACTGGCAATTATCTGCTGCAAGCCAGCCTAAGACAGAGATCTCCTTTCAGCAATGGAGAATGCTGCCCACCTGCAGTCATTGCAAATAATACTAAAAGAATATAAATACTGTGCTAACCCTGTACAGGTTGACCTGTGTTGATTATAGCTGTGTAAAATCAAGGCATTCTGAATGGACAAGGTGGAGAACATGACCTCTCCACCTTGTAGAATCAGAGGACGCTTTGCAGTCCTTTAGAAAATGCACAGCATTCTCTGAAGAGCGCCCGTGCTGAGTGGCCAACCTCCTGTGTTCAGAATGCCGCAGGTCAGCTGCTCCGCATAAAACTAGGGGTCACCGGAGAAGTGATGTCTACTTCAATGATTTCCAGCTTCTGGAGACGTTGGCCAGGTATGGTATATACATAGTTACATTGGTCCTAGCTGGAATGTAAAAATCTACCATACCTGGAATTCTGGAATACCTGGAATGTATGCCTAAAAAAGTTTAATATAGGTGGAGATATTGTATATGTGTATAATTTTGCAACATATTGGCTGCCTAGTTCACTTTTAAAAATCTAAGTTCCAAAAGAACTATTTTATCCGGTGGTGTATTGCTTAAATTGTAATTGAACTGTAATTTAATTGTTTGAACTGAGTTCACTAGACTTGAAAATACAGTCTTAGCATTTGCTGAAAATTATGATCACATCATGAACTACAACTTCTGTTCATTATTCACAATCGGTACAAACAAGGGAAAATCTATTGTGCGTAGACGTTCCTATATCTGGAATTTGGTCATTCTCTTTTATTTAACACTGGAAAAGGAGACTATGCTTTTATTCACATTTTCACTGCCCTTTTCTTTCAGGGCTCGTTTTGAGCTCATCTGTTCTTCTCTGTTCAATCAGTGCATGGACCCAATCAAAAGGCTTTTGGAAGAGGTTGAATTTAAAGCTACTGATGTGAATCAGGTGTGAATTCTATTTATTTTATTCAGTTTCATTGTATTCTCTCTCATTTAGGCTGGGTTCACACTTGTCCAAGAAACGGACCGACATTGTGAGCACAAGTCGCATGACGTCACAAAATCAATGTTTCCCTATGAGAGCCGTCTTAACTGGTCCGACACAAGTCGGTCTGACTCTGAAAAAGGTTCCTGGTACTACTGTGGTCCGACTTTGGTCCTACTTCAGCCCATTGACTATCATTGAAGTAGGATCAAAGGTGGATCCTTGTTCTAACCACCCGACTTGGTGATCACGGCAGCAATACAAGGAATTTATCTCACACTGGGATTGTTTTGATTGGTGAAAGGACAAGTCACTATCTCAAAGTCGGAGCAAAATCTTATCTTGTTCATTCAAGTGGGATGGAGGTAGGACAGAAGTAGGACTGAGGGATCAAATGTCTGACCGTTTTTGTGTCGGATAGTGTGAACCCAGCCTCAAGGTCTCATTCATACCATACCTGCAGGAAAGACTGATGTAAAAAACACACAGATTTCACTTGCAGAGACATGAGTTTACATCAGTTTTCGCACACTTTATTTTTTTCTTCATACAGACTGACATCCCATCCTGTATCATCACCGTCTCATCAGTGATCCCTACATCATGAAAATCCACATCAGGTCCCCCTTCATCATAGACTCCTCATCAGCCCCCACACCAGTTTCCCCCTCATCAGAGAATCCTCATCTGGGACCCGCACCATCATTGTCCCCCTTATCTGTCCACTGCCATCGGTGTCCACCACCATCAGTGTCCCCCTCTTCTGTCCACCGCCACCAGTGGGCCCCTCCTCTGTCCACCACCATCAGTGTCCCCCTCTTCTGTCCACCGCCACCAGTGGGCCCCTCCTCTGTCCACCGCCACCAGTGGGCCCCTCCTCTGTCCACCGCCACCAGTGGGCCCCTCCCTGTGACCACCCCCACCTGTCTCCCTCCCCGGGTGACCACCGCCACCTGTCTCCCTCCCCGGGTGACCACCGCCACCTGTCTC
>BLSH010535871.1:441111-457008 GCA_018402905.1 Glandirana rugosa
AAAAAAAAAAAAAAAAAAAAAAAAAATTCATGGACTAATCTCGGTCTCCGTGCCAAACACGGGGGGGGGGTTTTTTTTAATGGTGGTCGGCGTTGACCAACATTGGGATTTGTCTTTTTTTTTACGAGGACAGGGAAATTCCGTACCAGATATCGTCCCTATACGTTAATCGCCTGGAGGTCTACAACGTCTTGATGTTCAGGGTACTCCGTATCGTTCTGAGACTGTCGGTGTTCGTACTGTGGGTCTCCGTACTACCCTGAAAATCAAAACGTTGTCGACCTCCAGGCGATTAACGTATGGGGACCAGATATCGTATCACTAAAACGTCACAGTAAATAGGGAAAAGTACAACATGTTATGGAACAACTAGAACGGAGAAGTACACAAGGGGAGACATTTGACTGGTGTAATCAAACCGTGCCTCTGGCTCTAATCAGGTACTTAAAAAAAAAAAAAAAAAAAAAAAAAACACCCTGTTGGAAATTATGCATCCTGCATGGGGGCCGGAGGCATTGGATAGTGAGGGCGACGTCTGGGCGCCCCTACCCCAGGTTACAACCACTTTAACATTGATGTTTGGTCAATCCAATTATGTATGTTCATGGAGAGACTATTTAGTGGCAAATTGTGCATCATGTTTTACTACGATCAGATGTCTCTGTATAGGCTTAGGAACAGTTTTTTTTAAATCCAGAATACAGTACCTAGTGAAGTGCATCCAATGCAATCTCTTATCTAAAATAACCCCTCCAAATAAAATGTTTGTGTCAAATTTGGAAGCTGTTGCCATCCCCATTCTGAAAATGCTAGTTGATTTTTTTTTTTCTTAGAACAAGCATGCAGCCAGTGAAGCCAAAACTCTTGTATACTTTTTCTAGGCCATTGACTTAGAACTGAGGTCACTGAATTGATGTAATAGCTGGAACCTTTTCCAGAGAAGATTTTAGCAATATCCTCCTCCCTATTTCTTTCATTACAGGTTCATCTTTACAGTTTGACTAATATTCAGAACTAGGCAAGCCAAACCATTTCTTGTCTGCCCTTGTTCTAGTCCAAGAACTTTGAGAGTCGGGGAGGTGTGCTGCATCTCTCTTTATCCCTTTAATAGCTATAGCATGCTGGGCAGAGGTGGTTCTATGCACTTTTTAGTTCTTCCAATGTTGTTTTTTTTTCTGAAGTTGCCCTAATTCCCACACTGGTGATGCTCCTGGTCATGCTAATCCAATATCTTTCTGTACTTTGAATCACTGACATAGACAAACTAAACAGATCTGGAGCTCTGCTTTCATGATCTGAATGCTTATTTTGAGTCCCTGTCCCTGAAAGTTCTGAATTTAGGGCTAGACAGGCAACTTGCACTCCATGTTCGTCGCAGGTATTGATAAAAACCTTGTTCCTACGTACATTGGCACCATAAAAACGAACGTGGCTATCCTCCAGCAGGTAGCCAGATCACAGCAGGAATTTGGAGAATGGCGAGAGCAATAGAAGGCACTTTTCTGAGTTAAGACTATACATGCGTGAATAGTTTTTAGGTTTCTTTTTTTTTAAACCAGAGTTTTGGGTCACTTTAATGGAACTTCTTGGCCACATCATTTGGCCTTCAAGAATGAAGACTGATACTGTGTACTCCCAGTTATGAGGGATGAGGGGTCATTCTACTTCCTACTGTGTTGCAGTGCTTTGTAAGCATAGAAAGAAATAAGACCTTTCCTGTATAGCTTCACATTTTAATAGCTACAGTAGTTTAACACCCTAATTTGGCCTTACACTCTCAGGCTTATTGTTTGATCATTCACTGTATGAGAATTGAGATACTTCTATCTGAAAATACTGATGCAAAGAGTGTGTAGTATTTAAAGTGGAACTGCAGTTTGCTCACATAATTTGTAATAAAAGCATCTTTGCCATTCTGAAGCTTCCATCCAACCACTTTGCATATTATTTTATATATACTGTGATTCTGTACTTGCCAAATATGCTGCAGAAATCTCCCTCCACTAAATCTCCCTGCAGCCATTTTAAATGTGGGCAGCTGAAATTGCTGCCTGTTTACTTCCTGGATTTACACAGACACACAGAGGCACACCTCCAGCTCTGCAACGTTCCTTGGCTCTCTTATAAATCATCCACCCTCCCTTCCTGACAAACTCTCACAAAGAGAGAGAGCGGTGTATGAAATGGGAAGTGGGCTAAGGTATTTACTGGCCAAATAAAAAATGTTTTACTATCCAAATTTAAAACGGCAAGGGCAGAAGGTTTAATAGATGGAAAGTTGAAAAAATGACTGAAGGTCCGCTTTAAATAGACCATACTGTTTGTCTTTACAGGAAGCTGATGAGTCCGGAGCTGAGAAGTTCACTGTATTGTTGCCTTCAGGAACGCCACTTCCTGCTCGTAGGCAACACACACTACAAGCATCTGGAAGCATCACCTCTGTGTGTTTGGAGTTGTATGAGTCTGTTCCTAAATCTAATATATCAGACAGCAGTAAATTTGCACAAGTAAGTAAATGCAGCATATAGCAAAATACAAAGACATGAAAGATGTCCCTTTTTCTGGGGACAGTTACTAGTGTATAAAAATTCTATTATGCCACCCCTTGCCGCCCGGCCTGTAGCCGAATGACACCGAAACCAGCCCCTCGTCGATCCAGGTGGACATCATATGACGTCCTCCCGGATTGCGGCCATGCTGTGAAGCAATCTATCACCGGCTGTGTCTGTACCAGCCTGCTGCCGGTACCATGTGACCGCCGTAACCAATCACAGCAGGTCACATGACAGTTGCAAACAATGGATGGCTTCCTTTCAAGCCATCCATTGTGTACAATTGTGTTGCTAGCTGTGATTGGTCGCAGTGAACACATGGTAAAGACTGGGCCAATCACAGCCCATCTGTGCCATGTGATCAGCTGTGGTCAATCACAGCTAATCACAACAAAACAAACTAAATCGATTCCATTCAGTAAAATGCTCGCATATACTGCAGGTAAACTAAGTATCGAACAAGTCTCCGTTGTTCTAGGTATATATATTTCTAAAGGTGCTATTGACATGACATTTTCACCACATGTCAGTAACAACTCATGCAATCGATACATACAAAGAAACCAAAACAAATGAGTTAAAAAATTAAGTTATGTGTAATAAAATGGAATGACACAGGGAAAAAGTATTGAACACATTAAGAAAGGGAGGTGCAAAAAGGTATGGAAAGCCAAGACACCAGCTGAAATCTATCAGTAATTAGAAAGCAATCCTGCCCCTTGTCAGTGCAAATTAATATCAGCTGGTTCAGTCTCAACTGATGGCCTATAAAAAGGTGTCTCATTACCAAGGTGTCACAAAAACATCTCATGATGGGTAAAAGCAAAGACTCTCTCAAGACCTTCGCAACCTTATTGTTGCAAAACATACTGATGTCATTGGTTACAGAAGGATTTCTAAACTTCTGAATGTTCCAGTGAGCACTGTTGGGGCCATAATCCGGAAGTGCAAAGAACATTTCATCATAAACTGACCACCACGACCAGGTGCTCCTCACAAGATTTCTGACAGTGAAAAAAATTATCAAGAGTTGTCCAAGAACCACTTGTGGAATTCCAGAAAGACCTGGAATTAGCAGGTACAATTGTTTCAAAGAAAACCGTAAGTAATGCACTCAACCACCATGGCCTGTATGCACACTCACCATGCAAGACTCCATTGCAGAAGAAAAGGCATATCAAAGCTCGTATAAAGGCATCCCAGCAGAGGAGAGGGTCTTCAAAATCTGCGTGTACCTGAAAATACTCAATACTATGAGATGCAACCAGCTGTTTATCTGGGAGTAAGTTAAGCCAAAAAGGGTTTAGTTAGCTCGTTGAAAGTTTGCTGCCCAACATTTAGACAAGCCTGTGAAATACTGGGAGAATATGCAGGTGATACTTGAAAAATTAGAATATCGTGCAAAAGTTAATTTATTTCAGTAATGCAACTTAAAAGGTGAAACTAATATATGAGACTCAGTACATGCAAAGCAAGATCGTTCAAGACGTGATTTGTCATAATTGTGATGATTATGGCTTACAGCTCATGAAAACCCCAAATCCACAATCTCAGAAAATTAGATTATTACATGCAATCAATAAAACAAGGATTATACATAGAACAATATCAGACCTCTGAAAAGTATAAGCATGCATATGTGCTCAGTACTTTGGCCCCTTTTGCAGCAATTACTGCATGGAAGCTATCAGCCTGTGGCACTGCTGAGGTGTTATGGAAGACCAGGATGCTTCAATAGCGGCCTTCAGCTCTTCTACTTTGTTGGGTCTCATGTCTCTCATCTTTCTCTTGGCAATGCCCCATAGATTCTCTATGGGGTTCAGGTCAGGTGAGTTTGCTGGCCAATCAAGCACAGTAATCCCACAGTCATTGAACCAGGTTTTGTTGCTTTTGGCAGTGTGGGCAGGTGCCAAGTCCTGCTGGAAAATGAAGTCGGCATCCCCATAGAGCTCGTCTGCGGAAGGGAGCATGAAGTGCTCCAAAATCTCCTGGTAGCCTGCTGCATTGACCCTGGACTTAATGAAGCACAGTGGACCAATACCAGCAGATGACATGGCTCCCCAAATCAACACAGACTGTGGAAACTTCACACTGGACTTCAAGCATCTTGCAGTGTGTGCCTCTCCATTCTTCCTCCATACTCTGGGTCCTTGGGTTCCAAATGAGATGCAAAATTTGCTCTCATCAAAAAAGAGGTTTGGAGGTGAGAAAATCATGGTGTGGGGCTGTTTTTCAGCATACGGTACTGGCAAACTTTATATTGAAGGAGGAATGGAAAAATGTACCAAGACATTCTTGATAAAAATCTGCTGCTATCTACCAGGATGATGAAGATGAAACAAGGGTGGACATTTCAGCAAGACTATGATCCCAAGCACAAAGCCAAGGAAACTCTCAAATTATTTCAAGGAGAGAAAATAAAACTGCTAGAATGGCCCAGCCAATCACCTGACTTGAATCCAATAGAAAATCTATGGAAAGAGTTAAAGATCAGAGTTCATAGAAGAAGCCCATGGAACATACTTCCCCAGAGTAGTACAATGCTACTATGGTAACATTATATTGCTCTGGTCCTAGTGTGTTAAAAACATTTTGTAAATAAAAGACAAAATATATAATAAAAAAATTTGAAAAAAAAAAACTTTTCTTAGTGTGCCTGATCACCTCCACACCAGTTATATGATGATGCTGTACTGTACTGGTGACAGTATATATAAAAATAATAATAATTTCTTCATTTTCCAAAACCTTATGACAAAAAAATTACAACTTCAAAAAACTTGCCACGCCTCTTACTAAATACCTTGGACTGTTTACTTTCCAAAAAGGGGTCATTTAAGGGATATCTGTCCTGTCCTGACATTTTTGGGCCTCAAGAAATTAGATGGGCCGTCAGTAAATCAGGATTGATCAATTCTCAGATATATACCATAGTCTGTGGACTGTATTACTTTTATACAAACTAAATAATATACACTGATTTGGTGTATTTTCACCAAAAAAAATGTAGCAGAATAAATTTTGGCCTACATTATGAAAAAATATTATTTATTTGTTTATTTAGAGAAAAATAAAATCCAGTGGTGATTAAATACCACCAAAAGCAAACTCTATTTATGTGAACAAAATGATAAAAATTAAGTTTGGGTTCAGTGTTGAATGACCACGCAATGATTTAAAGTGTGACATCGCCGAAAGCAGAAAATTGGCCTGGGCAGGAAGAGGGTAAAATTGCCCAGTATTGAAGTGGTTAATGAGGTCATTTTAGTTCCAAATGGCTGAGCAGCTTGTGGGACACATATGACGATCTGTCCAATGAGTGCTTTCTGAGATGGGTAAGATGGAAGATGTATCTAAGTTTTTAGGATGTTATCATATGACCATTTTGTTTATTGCATGATCCAAATGTTTTGTGTGGGTTCTAAGACCTGATTCTAAAAAATACTTGAAAGTAGTTATCATTGTGGTACTTTTTTTTTTTCTCTTGCCAACCATATGTGCGGCAACAAGGGGGGTGCCTACAATATGTAGATAGACAAAAATGTTTTGTTTTTCTTACAGATTGTACTTAAAGATTTGCAAAAGAAAGAAGATGGAGTTCATGATATAGTCACTGTACTCACAATGAAAAGGTAATGTTGAATCATTCCTATGTTTTTCTGCAGATTAGAATTTTATGCATCACAGGACACAGAGTTAGGCTAATATTCATTACCTACTGGGTTATACTTCTTCATAAGGTGAATGGACACTGGTAGACAGTCTTAGACAGGAAGTGATCGATTATTTAAGCTGCATATGCCAAGCATGCAGTGCTTCCAGGGGACAGCTGTGGGACACAGAGCAGGCTCTGAACCAGGTATTTTCAGCGTTTTTTCTCCTTACCTAGGACACGTGAGTCACCAGGTGTTGCTTGGTAGGCTAAGGTGCTTAGCAAGATTGGTGAGCCCTATTAAAGGGTCTCCCTTCTGGGGTAAATACTAAATCCAGATACTCCATTTTTGTGGCTTGCAATGTCTTAAAAAAAGAGGAGCGGGACTAACCCTACAGGGAAGGCCACATCTATGTCGTCAGTAGCTCCTGAGCAGCCTAAGACCAGAGGCTTCCGGGAAATCTGAGCCGCTGCACCTGTCTGCTATTGGGCCTACAGTCAACGCTGTGCTTCACCCTTTATCTCCAGGGATAAACTGTCCTCAGCCCTAGCCCGGTTAGAGCACAGGATTGCTGGCATGATTGCCTCCATCCCACAGGGTGGCAAGAAGCGTGACAGATCCCCCTCACCTGAGCCTCCTAATTTGGTGCAGGAATGGATTGCGGGTGGGGAAAAGCTAGATGCTAAGGACTTAGGACAGGGATATATAATTAGCGGACCGCCAGATGTTGCAGAACTACAAATCCCATGAGGCATAGCAAGACTCTTGACAGCTACAAGCATGACACCCAGAGACAGAGGCATGATGGGACCTGTAGTTTTGCAACAGCTGGAGGTCCGCTAATTGCTTATCCCTGACTTAGGAGATGGCCCAGTAGATGAGACTGCTTCTGAGGAATCTGGGCCAGATAATGTCCAGTTGGTATCAGCCTCTCAGTCGAAGAGGCTTTTGATCCAGACTCTTACCGAGATGGTTCGTTCTGCCTTTTGGTTACCTCCAGCAGAGGTTTCAGAGCCTCCGTTGTCCTCTTTGGGGTCCCTGAAGCCTTCCTAGGCTGCACAGGCTTTCCCTCTGCACCCGCTGTTGGAACAGGCTGTGCATACTGATTTCGTTCCTCCTAAGAGGTTTTCCCTTTTATATCCCATGGAGGAAAAGTTTGTTAAGAAATGGAGCATGCCAGCCATAGATGGGGCAGTCTCTTCCTTAAACAAGAACTTAACTTATCCAATGGATTATGCACAGGGCTGGAAAGACCCTGTTGATAAGAAACTGGAGTCATTAAAGGCTTCCTTTTCTTTCGCCAGTTCAGCTATTCAGTCAGCTGTCGCAGCAATTGGAGTCTGCCAGTCTTTAAAAGATCAGATCGGACAGCCTGATAGCCCTAACAAGGAGGATGATCTTGCTGAAAACAGGGCTGATATTCCTCAAGTGCTGTGTTTTTTGCTGTAGATGCCTTTTTAAAGGATTCTATGCAGCAGGTTTCTCGTATGGCTCTCCTGTCTGTACACATGCGTAGACTTCTATGGCTTAAAAACTGATCAGCCAAGCTTCCTTGTAAGAAGTTATTGGCAGGGTTCCCCTTTCATGGGGAACGTTTGGTGATGATTTGGACAAATATATCCAAAAGATTTCCAATGGGAAGAGCTCTCTACTTCCTGTAAAGAGAAGGACCAGGCGTCCCTCATTTAAAACCTCAAGGACCACTTCCTCTAGTATCTCGGCGCCAAGGCAGTTCCGTCAACAGTGCGCTAGAGCCAGCGGTGCGCCGCAGGGCCAGAAGAAACCCTGGGTCCAAAACTCTTCTAAAACTGGCACCAAGCCCTCCTTTTCAGGGGACACCCCCACTCTATCTGGTGGGGGGGTGGGGGGAGTCTGCTGCACATTGCAGACGTTTGGAGAACAGTGGTTCAGGACGAGTGGGTCACCTCAACAGTATCCCACGTTTACAAGCTGGAATTACGGAGGGTTCCCCCTCAGAGGTTTCTAAGATCCAGCGTCCCCTCGGATCCTCCAAAGCGAGACTTATTGTTTTAGACACTAGATCATTTATTGCATCAAGGAGTGATTATACAGTTTCCTGTATCCGAAAGGGGCGTAGGGTTCTATTCTAACCTGTTCACGGTTCAGAAACTAAACTGGGACACAAGGCATTTTGGATCCAAGATCCCTTAACCAGCATCAATTAATCCAGTAATTTAAGATAGAGTCTGTCCGCTCAGTAGTAGCCTCGCTCCAGATGGGAGACTTGGCCTCCTTCGATATCAAGGCGCGTATTTACACGCACATATATTTCAACCTAATCAGAGGTTCCTTCGATTTGCAGTAGAGGAATGTAATTTCCAGTTTGTGGTACTGCCCTTACGGGATTGCCAGGGCTATTAGCAACCGCTACTGGGTCTTTTAAGGGCTCACGGGATCTTGGTGTTTCGATCCTTGGACGACCTGCTCAGAGCTCACTCACTACAGGCCCTGGAACACGGTGTAGCCTGCACAATGTGGTTTTTAAAAAGCTGGGTCGTAAATACCGAAAAGTCAGCCTTGAGACCAGCCCAGAGTCTCAGATATCTAGGTCTGATCCTAGATACGGTCCGGGCTAGGGTATTTTTGCCACCCGTAAGGATCCGTGCCCTGAAGGATCAGGTGCGTCAGACAAAGGACACCAGACAACCCTCCATTCGGCTCTGTATGAGCCTTCTAGGAGGGGTGGTGTCCTTCAAGACAGTGCCCTATGCCCAGTTCCATTCCAGGCCTATACAACAAGACATCTTGTCGGCTTGGAACAGGAGAGGGCAAGCCCTGGATTATCCCATGTTCTTATCTCCCCGGGCACACTTCAGCCTAAGCTGGTGTTTGCAAGATCAGTACTTTCAAAAAGGAAGATCCTTCTTCCTGGTGTCTTGGAGGGTACTGACCAGACTCCAGTCTCTCGGGCTGGGCAGCGACCCTAGAGGGGCTCACAGCCCAGGGGATATAGTCAAGGACAGAACAGAGCCTGCCTATCAACATCCTGGAGTTGCAGGCAGTACATCTGGCCCTACGGTCCTTGACGTTAGAACCTCAAGACTGTCTTTATCAGGGTTCAGTGCGACAATGCCACTACAGTGGCCTATATAAACCACCAGGGTGGTACCAGGAGTCGTTCAGCTCAGAAAGAGGTGAGCCACATACTAGCCTGGGCAGAGGAACATGTGCCAGTTCTATCGGCAGTTTAAATCCCACGGGTAGAGAACTGGAAGGCAGATTATCTCAGCCGCCCGCAGATCTGCCCGGGGGAATGGTCCCTATACCCGAACGTGTTTCGGGAAATCTGCCAGCATTGGGGATGGCCAGATGTCGATCTATTGGCATCCAGGTTCAACAACAAGCTATAGCAGTTTGTGTCCCGAACAAGGAATCTCCTGGCAATCGGAGCAGATGCTCTGGTAGTTCCATGGAGCCAGTACTCCCCCTGGTTTATGCTTTTTCCCCTCAATCCTTCTCCTTCCACATTTGCTGCGCAGGATTCAGAGAGAGTGGGTTCCAGTCATTCTGTTGGCACCAGCCCGGCCCAGAAGCCTTGGTTCACGGAGATTGTGAAATTGACAATAGACGGGCCATAGACACTTCCGCGCCGCCCCGATCTATGGTTTCAAGGTCCTATATTCCACCCTTATTTACAGTCTCTAAATTTGATGGGATGGCTATTGAAGCCAAGGTGCTGAAGGATCGTGGCATCTTGGGACCGGTGGTGTCAACCCTAGTGAATGCTAGGCAAGCTGTCACTAGGAAGATCTATCATAAGGTCTGGAAGAATTATATTGCTTGGTGTGAAGCCAGAAAATGGCATCCTCAAACATACGCGATTGGGAGAATTCTCTTTTCTACAGTCGGCTGTGGAAATCACATTGGAGTACAATCGGAGGTCAGATTTCAGCCCTGTCAGAATTCTTCCAAAGGCCTTTAGCTTCTCATTCGCTGGTCCGAAACTATATAGAGAGGGCAACTGTTTGCTTCCCCCCATTAGGTCACCTATGTGTCCTTGGGACTTCAATTTGGTGCTGTCTGTGTCACAGAAACAACCATTTGAGCCTATCAAGGAAATTCCATTAGTCTTGCTGTCACGCAAGCTAGCCTTCCTGATGGCAATCACTTCAGCTAGAAGTGTGTCAAAATTGGTGGCCCTTTCATGTAGGGAACCATAACTACCAACGCAAGGTGGTGTGTCCTATTCCATCCTTCTTGCCAAAGGTGGTGTCGGCCTTTCATTTAAATCAGGACCTTGCTTTGCCTTCTTTTTTCTCTCAGCCTCGTTCGGTGGAAGATGGACACCTCTGTACTCCTTGGATGTTGTCCGGGCAGTCAAAGTTTATTTGTCTAAGTCTGCGGAGATCCGAGGATCCAGACTCTTTTTTTTTTTTTTTGTTTTACCAGAAGGACCCAAGAAGGGGCAGACAGCTTCCAAAGCTTCAATTGCCAATTATCCATCAATTGATCATTCAGCCCTACGATCTGTAACGTAAAGCTCCTCCCTTTAGGGTGAGGCTCATTCTACCAGGGGGTTTCCGCCATCAGGTATCTGGCTCAGATTTGTAAGGCTGCTATCTGGCCTTCAGTGCATACGTTCACAAAATTTTATAAAGTGGAGGTTCGAGGCTTTCGGCCGCAGTGTACTGTGGGCTGCCGTATAAGGTCTGATGGCTATTGCTTGGCAGTGCGTCTCCCTCCCCCTCAAGGCTATTGCTCTGGGACATCCCAGTAGGTAATGAATATTAGCCTAACTCTGTGTCCCGTGATGTATGAAAAAGACAATAGGATTTTGTTGTCATACTTACCTGTAAAATCATTTTCTTTGAATACTCTTTTTGAGGATTCAGTGCTTGCTACAAAACTGAAGTACTTCCTGTATGGGAGGGGTTATATAGGGGATCACTTCCATTCACCTGATGATTACGTATAACCCAGTAGGTAATGAATATTAGCCTAACTCTGTGTCCCATGATATATTCAAAGAAAAGGATTTTACAGGTAACTATGAAGAAAAATTCTATATTCCCCATTGGAACATTTCCCCTCAATTACTTTTCTGGGGACAACCCAAAATGTGATTTCCTTTTACTTTCACTTTCAATGATAATCGTAAATAGGACGAATCGCCCTAATGTGGGCACAGACAGCAATTAAAAACTGACCAGCTTTCCAATCCCTCTGCACTCCTATCCAAAACCTAAAAAAAGCTTTGCCTTTAGTTTAACAAAAAACGGGAGACCCTATGGCGCTATACATAATTTTATTTTATTTTTATTTAATTTTTTTACCTAACCTTATTTTATGGCAGTTGAATGACCTGGTCAGTCTTAAAGTAAACCTGACCTATTCTAGAATGTTTCTAAGTTAACAAAAACACTGAAGTGCCTGCAAGTAACTATGTAAGTCTTCTTTGTGGAGCCATTGACATTAACCCTAGCTCTCTCCCACTGCTAAGGCACATCCTCTCATTCAACTACAAAAGTACCAGAACATATGGGAGCAGTAAGGATGGGCTTGAGCGTGTTCTCAAGTGCATATGCCCGAGCCCGCTGGGAAGTGAACCCGGCACTGCACTAATCACAGGCAGCGAGACATTTCCCCGATGAACGGCTGCAGTGATCGGGGAATGTCTCATTGCCTCTGATTAGCGCAGTGCAGGGTTCACTTCCCGGTGGGCTCGGGCACATGCACTTGCAAACACGCCAGAGCCCATCCTTAGTAAGCAGTAGAGTCTAGGTCATTTGACATTTAAATGAGAGGGCTTAGTGTGCAGATGGAGAAAGACTTACTATTAACTTGAGTAGAAGTTAAGCTATTTTTTGTCACCACAAGGTACCTGTCCTTTTTATTACTGTTACTTTAGCAGACTTTTAAGCCAGGTCAAGTTCACTATTAAATTGGAACTTTACCCATAAAACCTTAATAAAAAATAATGTTCTTTAGCAAGGAACATACATTTCACATTAATAATTATGCTACCAAAATTGGTGTGTGCTGTAAATTGCACCCAGCATTGCTCCCATTTCTTCTTCCTGGAGGCTGCTATTTTGCTGAACCCCAGAGCCCCTGAAGAGATAAATCGGATCTAAACCCATTGATTTAAGGGTTTCAAAAACCGTCAAATTCCTGGAAAGCCGGGATTGCTAACTGTCACATTTGCTTGTGCCAGAACCAAACTATCAAACCATTAAATGGCTGGTGTCATAACTGATCACATGTGCGGCACCATGGCAGTTGCAGATCAAATCAAAGCACTTTAGTTGATCCGAAAATTCCTGCTAGTTCACATCAGGCTGGCCCCTTTTTATTTATTTATTATATTTCAGGTACTTGTATAGCGCTGTCAATTTACACAGCGCTTTACATATATATTGTACATTCACATCAGTCCCTGCCCTCAAGGAGCTTACAATCGAAGGTCCCTATATCACATTCATACACATACGAGGGCCAATTTAGACAGGATTTAATTTACCTACCAGCATGTCTATGGAGTGGAGTTTTTCAGGTATAGCCATGTAAAACATAAAAAATAAGTATCTTTACTGTTTAAAATCCAGGATTAACACTGTTTCACCCTGCTCTCCACATGCTCAGTTGCTCCATTTTTAGGCACTTTTAATCACTGCTGAGTCTGTAGAGGCAGATCCACTGTTACAGCCAAGGAAGCTGCTTCTGTTTGATCTCCAACTGCCATGGTGCTGCACACGTGATCAGTTGTGACACCAGTCTTGTCTATTTTCCTATTGCACTCTTTCCTGGGATACAGGCTCTTATAACGGTGGGTACTGCAACGATAACATTCATCACATGCCTGACGAAGGAGCCCTGCGCGGCTCTGAAACATTGCACTTGTGTGATGTGATCTCTTCAATAAAGAATACTTTGGACAAGGATCCACGATGTGCTGGCAAATATGTACACTTCCAGTTATGACACCAGACATTTGATGGTTTAACAGTTTGGTTGCGGAAACTAGGAAATGTGACAGTTACAAATACCGACATTCCAGGAATGTAACTTTTTTTGAAACTTTGAAATCGAAGGGTTTTGTTCCTCTTTGATTTACTTCTGTTGAGAGGTTCTGGACTTCAGCAAAATGGTAGCATCCAGCAAAAAGAAACTGGGACAATGCTAGAGGCAATTTACAGCACACACTCATTTTGGTAGCATAACTATTAATAACTATTAACATAGGAACAGAGCTGAGGCTGTCATTCTGCTGTAGGTCCCTCTTCTGTCACCTTTTTTTCTTTTGGTGTCAGGAAAACTTGTCAGAAGTGACTCATGCTGATATCAGAGAAATGAGGCAGCAGACAGAAATGACAATTGGTGCACTGGATTGGATAGTACACACTCATATGCCCTCCTGATGGAAAGAAATATATGTGAAAACAGATTTCACATTTGAATAATGTCTCGCTGCCCTGGCTTGTGCAAGATCAGGCAGCATTTACAGATTCTAGGAGCTGGGTATCTGCAATACCTGGCATGCCCCTGCTGCACAGTTTTACTTAGGTTGCTGGCCCCTCAGAGGGTATAAACATTGTGCAGCCTTAGGAATGCCAGGACAGTGAGATGTCACGCAAGGTTAAATCAATAGTCTGTGTTTACATGTATCTGTATGGAACATATGGGACTATGTTAGTATTTTGGTGATGCAGATTTGTTTTATATTTCACATCAGTTTTTCATTTGTTTTTTTTGCTTTTTTTCCAGAGATGGATCTTTACATGTAACTTGCACTGACAAAGACACTGGAAGATTTGAGATGATCACGGTAGAAGAGTCATCCTAATGATTCTTAATAACCATCTATCATTCCACAAAAAGAACCAGATGTTTGGGAAGATGCCATAAGCATCAGAAGTGCACAAACCAGGAAAGCTCGCAGTGAACGGTGCATCCGTGTTGCTTGTTTTTTGTGCAAATGCTGCAACAATATCTGAAAGTCATGTGGTCATAAAAGAGGGTTTTTTTTCTTTTAATGGAAAAGTATATGGGTTTCTGCTGGCCCTTTCAGCGTCTGGAAATATTTTAGTATTCATGTTGTAGGTGTTGCAAATGCCCTAAAGCACCATACCTTCATATGGAAGTCACACAAAAATAATTTGACCCAATTTGTTATTTGAATATTTTTAAACACTTCCACAAAGCATGAGAGTTATATTGTCCTTAAAATGAACTGAACTGTTGCACATACATTATTCTTCAGATCTGACCCTTTTACAAACCCTGTGGGGCTGATTTACTTAAAGCGGAGTTCCACTCTAATGGAAGGTGACCCCCCGACATGCCAAAATTGGCATGTCTTTTTTTTGGGGGGGGTGACCAAGGACCCTGTTTTTCACAGGGTCCCAGGTCCACTTCCTCCCCTGGCGCCGCTTCTCAGGGAAGGAAGTTCACCCCCTCCCCTCCCTCTTGGCGATCTTCTGGAACACATCGCAGGTCCCAGAAGATACGCCAGGCAGTCACAAGGCGCAGTGCTCGCCCGGCTTTGAAGCCAAAACCGGGTGCCCACAGTTATGATGCCGGCAACCGCCGAGGGGAGGGGGCGAAGAGCGAGCCCTCGGGCGATTGCATCGCTGGAGCGAGGGACAGGTGAGTGGCCGATTGTTAAAAGTCAGCGGCTACACTTTTTGTAGCTGCTGACTTTTACATGGGTGGAACTCCGCTTTAAGGCAAATATACTGTGCACTGCAAGTGCAATTGCTCTAGATCTGAGGGGAATCTCTGTTGATTTCTATCATCCAATCACGTGCAAGCAAAAATTTTGGGTTTTTTTGTATTTTGTTTTTTTTTTTCCTTGCATTTAATTGGGTATTGTTTGCAAAGTGCTTTACTTCATTTACTAAGCTCTGGAGGAACTGCATTTGCAGTGCACAGTATATTTGCCTTTAGTAAATCAACCCTATCCCTATTAGCTCTAAGACTTATGGAGGGCAATTAATAGTCTTACATTTTTTCGTTATTGGAGACCTTTTTGTGTTTTAGTATCCTAAAACCTGACTATTCAACATTTAAGTTGCTGTTGCCTTTCTATTTTTGTAAAGAAGAACCTTTAGTTTAGATTACACAAAGTTATTATGTGCTTTATTTAAACTGTATCCAGTAAAAACCAACATATATCAAAATATATATCATTTTGGATTTTTTTTTTTTTAATCACTGAAGAAAAAAAACCCTTGGTTTGTAGGACTTTAAAGGTACCAACACCACTCATAGATATATAAAAATATTCAAATTTTATTACACATAAGTTAACCACTTCAGCCCCAGAAGGATTTCACACTTTAGGACCAGAACCCTTTTTGCGATTCGTCACTGCGTCGCTTTAACTGCCAATTGCGTGGTCCTGCGGTACCCAAACTAAATTTGCGTCTTTTTTTCCCACAAATAGAGCTTTCTTTTGGTGGTATTTGATCACCGCTGCGTCATTTCTGATCGCCGCTATAAACAAAATAGCGACAATTTTGCAAAAAACCCCAAATTTCTTACTTTTTGCTAAAATACAAATCCAAAAAAAAAATATAAAAAAACATTTTTTTTTTCAACGGTTTTGGCCAATTTTATATTTTTCCTCATATGTGATAAAAAAAAATTGCAATCGGCGTTTGATTGGTTTGCGCAAAAGTTGCCGCGTTTACGGATGATGAGAATTCATTTCTGGGGTTTTTATTTATTTT
>BLSH010535871.1:470541-483007 GCA_018402905.1 Glandirana rugosa
TTTTTTTTTTTTTTTTTTTTTGCAAAATTGTCGCTCTTCTTTTGTTTATAGCAGTGATCAGAAATGATGCAGAGGCGATCAAATACCACCAAAAGAAAGCTCTATTTGTGGGGAAAAAAGGACGCAAATTTTGTTTGGGTACAACTTCGTACAACCGCGCAATTGTCAGTTAAAGCGACGCAGTGCCCAATCGCAAAAAGTGCTCTGGTCCTAACCTGGGAAATCCTTCCGGGGCTGAAGTGGTTAAACAAGTGTGATGTTTCTTCATTGTGTCCATTGGAGGCAATGAGGAAATATTTGAAGCTTAGACCTGACTACGCAGGGCAGTTGTTGATCCACTTGGATGGATCCCCGTTAATGAAATTTCAGTTCAACAGAGTGCTTGAAAAATGCAAAGACACATTGGGTTTAAGGGGAATCAGGATAACATCCTACTCCTTTAGGATAGGAGCAGCATCAGAAGCAGCAAGGTTGGGTTTGGGCGAGGGCGCAATAAAGAGGATCGGAAGGTGCTGTATGTCCGTCCTAATTGTCTAATTTAATGATTACAGGTTCCAAGAAACCGGTTTTGATTTTGGGCCATTCTTTCATTCATTGGGCAAGGCTGAGAGCTGAGAGAGTCTACTCAGAGAACCTTGGAGTAGATCGAGAACAATTTAAAGTTTCATGGCACGGGAAGAGGGGGATGGTTTGGACTGACCTTTTTGTAGAATTAGGGAAATTGTTTCAAGTTTGGCCGGCACCACATGTTTTAATTTTGCACCTAGGGGGAAATGACTTTGGTAAGTGGAAAACTTTGTCTGATTTTCAACATTCGAGATGACCTGGTAAGGTTTAATTTAGCCTCCCCAAAAACCATGGTAGTCTTTTCAGAAATTATCCCTAGGCTGAAATGGTTGTCTTCTGTTCATTTGCGCCCTCTTGAGAAGGTCAGAAAGAGGGTTAATAGATTGGTTGAAAAGTTCTTGGGTTCCTCCTTTGGTTTCTGTTACAGACACTCTGAGTTGGAAGGGTGTCCCCCAGCGCTATACAGAGGTGGCGGGGTTCACCTGTCGGAGATGGGGCTTGATATTTTCAATGCGGGTCTCGGGACCTGCATTGAAAAGGCCGCGGCTGTTGGGGCTTGGTGACAGGTGTTTCTTACCTGTCTTGTGTTGTAATTCCCCTTGGCTTATTGAATACAGTTCAAGCTGTAGTGGCTGAACTGTTGCACGTGTTTGATACAGTTAATTTATCTATTATTCATTAAGCCAACAATAATAAAGGATTTTTATCTGCCAAATAGCGAGTCTTGTCATGTTTTTGCACTCACTACTGTTTGCTGACCCGTACTGCCTATGACCCCAAGAACACAATCCCCACCTTCAAACATGGAGGTGGAAACATTATGCTTTGGGGTGTTTTTCTGCTAAGGGAACAGAACAACTTCACTGCATCAAAAGGACGATGGACGGGGCTATGTACCATCAAATCTTGGGTGAGAACCTCCTTCCCTCAGCCAGGGCATTGAAAATGGGTCATGAATGGGTATTTTAGCATGACAATGACCCAAAACACACGGCCAAGGCAACAAGGGAGTGGCTCAAGAAGAAGCAGAACTTAATCCGATAGAAAATATGTGGAGGGAGCTGAAGGCTCGAGTTACCAAACGTCAGCCTCGAAACGTTAATGACTTAGAGAGGATCTGCAAAGAGGAGTGGGACAAAATCCCTCCTGAGATGTGTGCAAACCTGGTAGCCAACTACAAGAAATGTCTGACCTCTGTGATTGCCAACAAGGGTTGTGCCACCAAGAACATGTTTTCTTCCTCATGTTTTGTGAAAGGGTCAAATACTTATTTCAATTATTAAAATGCAAATCAATTCATAACTTTTTTGAAATGTGTTTTTTTTTGTTGTTCTGTCTCTCACTGTCAAAATAAATCTAACATTAAAATTATAGACTGATCATTTCTATGTCAGCGGGCAAATGCACAAAATCAGCAGGGGATCAAATCCCTTTTTCCCTCACTGTACTTGTGAGTACTGTATAAACTGAATGTAGCGTCAGCTACCTTAGGGAACATCCCATCCCCCTCCCAAAACAAAATCAAGTCAGGCTGAGTGCTGCTCAGACATTCACGGGGAGTTTTGTAGTCTATGAATGAATGAATACAAAGCTTCCTCTAATTGGATGAGGTGGGTGGATGACATCAAGATCTTCGCTTCAGCCAATAAAAGAAAGTTTTGTACTCATTCGTAGAATACAAAGCTCCCTGTGAATGCCTGAGCAGTACTGTCTGACTCGACTATGGTTTGTTCTAGGGGCTGGATGGGAAGTTCCCATCCCACTGCTGGAACACATCGCTGTATACTGCATGTAGATGGGGCCATATACAGCACACACATCTGTTTGTTAGTGAACATAATAGTTCATTTAGAGGAGTTTGGACCAAATTAATTATTTAAACTTCACTAAAACATGGAGATTAGTTTTACGTTGGGGCTTGTTGTTATATTATCACTGCCCCCTAAAAAGTGATCTGCGGTGGATCACTTATCAGCAATAAAGCAATGCGGCCATGGCACATATACAGCCCTGTCTAACTGCCATTGCAGATTAAGGGATGTCTATTTTTACTGCCCCCCCAACCACAAGTGTAAACTGAGCCTTACAAAAAATGTTAAAGCAGAATTAAACCCATCGATTTAGTGGTTTCAAAAAAACAACTGCATTCCAGGCATGCCAGGAGTAATAACTGTCACAGGGCGGCCCTTAAGCATGAAATCCTGCACCTGTACGTGATTTCTTCCTCTGGGTCTGGGGTGCGCGTGCTGCTGGAGGCTCGCTTCCGCTGTGATTGGACACAGCGGGAAACAATCAGCGAGTCCAACAGACCCGACTGTCCATCGGGATCCGCCGATCTTTCCCAAGGCAGGCAGAATGGCGGTCGGCCTATGTAAACAAGGTAGATCGCCTTTCTGTAATAGGAGAAGACAGATCCTGTGTTCCTGCAAAGTGCCCCCTCCCCCCCAGTTTGCACCCCCAGGGACACATTTAACCCTTTGATTGCCCCCTGATGTTAACCCCTTCCCTGCTAGTGTCATGTGCGATATAAATAAAGTGACTAGTGCTTTAAACCAACATCTGATACTACACTTTGTAAACCATATAGCATATAGTTTTGGAGTAATAAATGTGTAGCGCTAGCCAATAAAACTAGTAAAATGTGTCCATAATGTCAGAGAAATTGAAAACTTCAAAATGATAGATAAATAAAAAGCAAAATCCAACTCATAAAAAATTATGTAATACCTAAAAATCACCACAAGATGTCATCTGTGCACTCATCACTTTCCAATCAATCGCGGTCTTTGTGTGTATGTGTAACAATCGTTCTACAACTCAAAGTGCAAATGCAATATAAATAAAATATTTTGGCCCAACATAAAAGCAGTCAAAGTGTGCTATGTGAATAAAGTGCAATTGTAAAAAAGGAAAGTTTCACAGAACTATATAGATGCACTCTAATAGAAAAGAAAGAAAAAAAGTATAATAGCTAGAATTCTCCATCGGAGGTCATCTATGCACTCCTAATAGAAAAATTATAGGGTGTAATGACTAGCATTCACCACCGGAGGTCACCTGTGCACAGGTAAGATTTTATACAATCAAAATCTATTTGTGTGTGTATATAATACAATCCAAAGGTGCAAATGCAATATAAATAAAATTTTCAACTCAATATAGGTCAAATGTTTTAAATATAAATAAAGTGCAATACTGATAGTACATATAAAATTTTGACATTTTTTTTAGTTCTGTGCAAGACATTCTATAAGTGATGTGAATAATATTGAAATTGGACCAGCATAGAGCATAATCCGTAAAAATAGGAATATATAATATATTGAAAAAAGTATTAAAAAAAGAAAAAATAGTACACAATAGTCCCAAAAATAATTTCCTGGAATTCTATTGCTGAAAAGGCATTCCAAATGATCTAATACTGGCTCCAACGTTGAATCACTGCACACAGAGAAGCTGGAAAACTATCACCAAAGGAGGGGAGGGAGGGACAGGGTGACACAGTCCGTAGAATCCCAGCCCAGCACGCTTCACCCGTGGTGTGCCTAGCCTCTTACCTCCCAGGGCGACCACAATGGGTCTAATAAAGCATAGGAATAATTGAGTCTTCTCCAGCTGGCCCCAGCGTATCTCTACCAGAATTAGCCTCTGTGTAGGGGGTGATGGTCATAGAATCCTCATCTGATCACGGTTCCTTTTTTACCCCCAGAAATGGACTCTTCACCTCTCAGGTGTTCATAAACAAGGAAAGAAGGGGGATTCCATGGTGTATATATACAAACTCAAATTTATTAAAAAGTAGTAACTTACATAAAAGACTGTGGAGATCAGCGTCAAAAACAGCAGTTTGTGTAAACCGATGGGACTTCCGGTCTCGACCGTAACCGGAAGTGAGGTCACTTGGCTCCTACTGACGCGTTGCGTCACGGATCACGTGACTGCTTCAAAGAGTTGGAGTCAGGTGAGCGTAGGAGTCTTATATATATAAATGGTCATCATGGTAACAATCAGCAGCCGTTTTGCTAACTAAATGGCAATACTAAACGCAGATCCGAACCCAGACTAATCAAAGTTAATCTATAACAAGTAACTAGTGCTTTAGTGCAATATTAAGTGTACACAATTCTGAAAATAAAGTGACTGATGCTTTAGTGAAACATTGGATATACACAATCCTTTTCAATGCAAAAACACAGTCTTTTGAAAAAAAAAAAAAGTGACAGTTGCTCTTCAATGGTGTAAACTCTTGTGTTGGTGCTTCTTATAGGTGCTCCCCTATAGGTAATGCACTCACCAGAAATATTCACCCCCTCGAAGGGGTATTTCACATTCAGGCCCCATACACACGGGCGTATTAAATAAATTAGCTATAACGTCGGGCCTGACTTCAGGGAAAAATCGGCGTCAAAAAAGCGATTTCATCTGCGTTTTGCATCGGTGTTAATGCGCATTAGTGAGTGTCGGCATTAATAGGCATCTTGTTTAAAAAAAATTCCTCTGTTATTTTTTAACCTGAAAACGCTGGCTCTAAAAACGCCGGTTAACGTCGCTACGACGTTAATGCGCGTTAGCGAGCGTTTTGCCGGCTCAGCGTCAAAAACTCCATAATGCTACAGCCTCGGAACGCGCTGGCCATGGGTTCTGCTTTCAGTTCACTAATGCCAACGCTATCTACAGCTCAAAAACGTCAGCGTTTTTATGGGGCCATTGAATAACATGGAGAGCTGCAAAAAAAGCGACGGTAAAAAAACGTCCGTGTGTATGAGACCTCACAATGTATGCCACTATGCAGCACATCCCAGATCCACGCCTTCCAATGCCTCTCCTTTATTTGCTCCTTTTACAATCATTCCCTCTGTCTCATCCACATGCAGAGAAAAGATGCTCCCATAGCATAAATGTGTTTTCAAAAAGATGTAGCAGAATACATATTGGCCTAAACTGATGAAAAAAAATAAATTTTTTACATTTTTGTTATTGGATATGTTTTATAGCAGAAAGTAAAAAATATATTTTTTTTTTCAAAATTGTCGCTCTTTTTTTGTTTATAGTGCAAAAAATAAAAACACTGCAGAGGTGATCAAGTACCACCAAAAGAAAGCTCTATTTGTGGGGAAAAAAGGACAATAATTTTATTTGGATACAGCGTTGCACGATCGTGCAATTGTCAGTTAACGCAGTGCCGTATCACAAAAAATGGCCTGATCATGAAGGGGATGAAACATTCCGGGGCTGAAGTGGTAAACCAGTTGCTGACCGCCCGCCGTGTATTGACGGCAGCAACATGGCTCCATATCGCGAATCGCTGTCACGCCGTCACGGCGGCTGCGAGATCGTAGCTCATGGGCGCGCGCTCACTGTGTAGAGGGGGAGCCAGGGAGCGGGTAGGGCAAACTCGATGTCCGCTGGCTACCTACGATCTCTCCCCCACAGTGACAGAACGGGGATCCATTAGTGTAAACAACGGATCTCCATTCTGACAGGGGAGGAGTGTGATCGCATGCTTCCTGTATATGGGAGCAGCAATTATTCTCCTCCCCCACTCTGCCCAGTGCAGATCGTCGCATATAGGGCAGCTCATTCACATGAATACGCTATCCTAGGCACAACAAACACCCCAGAGAAGCTCCAGAACGTTTTTGGAGCAGAGCGCGGCACATTTTTTTTCACTGCGCGCCTGCCTCCCCGCTAACATGGCTGCCACCCGTGTTAACGATTAATGGCACTGCAAGTGTGATGGGTGTTCCCAAAACATGCATCTTCTGTGCGCTTTGACACGTGTTCCAGAAACGCCACATGTGAGTGGAGCCTAAAGACCCATACACACAATGCGAAATTCGGACGGGAATTGTAGTTCGACAGCCTGACGTCCGAAATTCTTACCGTTAGTATGCTCCTTTCCACAGCCCATTGACATTTTTCATCAGACAAAAGCTTAATGTGCAGACTAGTAAATTTTTGTCGTATGACAACGCCACGTCCAATTTTCATTCTGTTTTTACGGTTTTCGTATGAAAAAAATCGTACGACCGAGACTACACATGCTCAGAAAGGAAAAAAAGATGCAAAAAATATAAAAAACATGATATCATTTCTGACCTTGAGTTTGGTCGAACGAAAATTTTTGGATAGTCAGTATGTTTTACAAAATCATGGACACACGCGGTCGTAAGACAATGGAACCATGAGTACGAGGCTTAAGAGTCACTGCAGACAGAAGCAGCCTAAAGAAATGACCTGGGTGGGGTGGGGGATGAGCTCATGTGAGATAAATTAAACAACTGTCAGGATGGGAAAGTTCTAGGTTCTCCTTGTGACTGGTTTTTAACCTCTTGCCGACCGCCAGCAGCACACTTACTGCTGGTGAGTGGCTCCCCCAGACACTGCGATGTACCTCTACCTTGTGGTGAACTTCCTGGTTTAGAGGCGCGCACAGCCCCCTGCTGATCTGTGCTGCGCTTGGACAGAGCACGAGTTTGTCAGCAGGTTACAGTCAATGATCCTGGCTGTATACCTGCTGATTGGCTGTGGCCAATCACAGCACAGAGATCTTTGTGTTTGTAAACACAACACACCGATTCTGGTTGGATCTCTCCCTGCTATCAGTTGCTGTTCATAATTGAAAGCAAGGAGAGACCCAGCCAGATTTGGAAGTAAAAGCAGCACACATACACTTGTTAGGCACACAGTTAACCTCTTGATTGCCCTCCTGATCACTCCTATCACCAAGGCAGTGGCATTAGTACAGTATTATGACTGTATCAGTGTCTGTTAGCACTAGATTGCCTGCTACACTATCACAGTCATACTTGATCACTACCAATATAGTGGTGGGATCAGTATCTCAATCAGAACTATACTAGTGTCTCCAAATATGCATTTTTTTCCCCAAAGAAATGAAGCAGAATACATTTTAGCCAGGGCTCAAGTCGTGCGGGAATGCATGGGAACGGAGTTCCTGCACTTTTTCCACAGCAGGAACTCAGTTCCCGTAAGCAGCCGCATCCCGCAGGACTGGCAGTGGCTTACCAAGGGGGGAGAGCGAGGTAGAGCGGGCAGGGACTCCCAATACTAATAAACTAATCCCCCCGCTGTGCAGCTCTTTAGATAAAAAACTTTTCCTGTCTCTTGTGTTCAGCGGGGGCTGGCCAAAGCACGCTACACAGCGAAAGCCAGCCTGTGCTATATCATTACACTGGAGCCGGCCAGGAGCAATGCAGTGGATTAATCCACCTAAAGCTGAAAAAGAAAATAGCAATAAAAGAAATAATCTGCTTTCTGTCCCCCAGCCCCCGCTGAGCACAGGAGACCGGGAAAAGATTTTTTCTAAAGAGCTGCACAGCAGGGGATTAGCTTATTAGTGGACAGGATTGGGAGTTCCCGCCCACTCTACCCTGCCCCCCCAGTTTCCTGCAGCCCTAGTTGCCCAGCTGGTGGTGCCTAGTGACACATCTGAGGGCCCCCCTGCTGCCCACCACCATTGATGGGCACTGGTGAGGCTGAGCTGATGGGCACTGGTGAGGCTGAGCTGATGGGCACTGATCAGACTGCATTGATGGGCACAGGGGAGGCTGAGCTGATGGGCACTGGTGAGGCTGAGCTGACTGGCACTGATCAGGCTGCATTGATGGGCACTGGTGAGGCTGCATTGATGAGCACTGGTGAGGCTGCATTGATGAACACTGGTGAGGCTGAGATGATGGGCACTGGTGAGGCTGAGCTGATGGGCACTGGTGAGGCTGAATTGATTGGCACTGATTAGGGTGCATAGATGGGCACTGATAAGGCTGTATTGATGGGCACTGGTGAGGCAGAGCTGATGGGCACTAATCAGGCTACATTGATGGGCACTGAACAGGCTGCATTAATGGGCACTGGTCAGGCGGCATAGATGGGCATGGGTTAGGCTGCACTGATGGGCATTGGTAAGTCTGCATTGATGGGCACTGTTGAGGCTGAGCTGATGGGCACTGATGAGGCTGCATAGATGGGCACTGGTAAGGCTGCATTGATGGACACTGGTAAGGTTGCCTTGATGGACACTGTTGAGGCTGAGCTGATGGGCATTGGTGAGGCTGCATTGATGGGCACTGATGAGGCTGCATTTGATGGCCACTGGTGAGGCTGCATTTGATGGGCACTGATAAGGCTGTATTGATGGGCACTGGTGAGACTGAGCTGGTGGGCACTGGTAAGGCTGAGTTGATGGGCACTGATCAGGCTGCATTGATGGGCACTGGTGAGGCTGCATTGATGGGCACTGGTGAGGCTGCATTGATGAGCACTGATTAGGGTGCATAGATGGGCACTGATAAGGCTGTATTGATGGGCACTGGTGAGGCAGAGCTGATGGGCACTAATCAGGCTACATTGATGGGCACTGATCAGGCTGCATTAATGGGCACTGGTCAGGCTGCATAGATGGGCACGGGTTAGGCTGCATTGATGGGCATTGGTAAGTCTGCATTGATGGGCACTGTTGAGGCTGAGCTGATGGGCACTGATGAGGCTGCATAGATGGGCACTGATGAGGCTGCATTGATGGGCACTGGTAAGGCTGCATTGATGGGCACTGGTAAGGCTACATTGATGGGCACTGGTAAAGTTGCATTGATGGACACTGTTGAGGCTGAGCTGATGGGCATTGGTGAGGCTGCATTGATGGGCACTGATCAGGCTGCATTTGATGGCCACTGGTGAGGCTGCATTTGATGGGCACGGATAAGGCTGTATTGATGGGCACTGGTGAGACTGAGCTGATGGGCACTGGTAAGGCTGAGTTGATGGGCACTGATCATGCTGCATAGATAGGCACTGATCAGGCTGCATTGATGGGCACTGGTGAGGCTGCATTGATGGGCACTGGTGAGGTTGTGCTAATGGGCACTGGTGAGGCTACACTGATGAGGCTGCATTGATCGGCCCTGTGAGGGGCATTGCTGTAGATTAGGGTACACTAGTGTTGCCCTCTGGAGCGTGAACCACAGTGGATCACTTTTCAGAAGGTGTTTGATAGGTGGCAAGGAAGCATTATATTGCCTCCTCACTATCTGATTTAATCACTATAAGCCTGCACCACCTCGCTGCAACTGCATTTGTTTTGGGGGTGCCAGATATAGGATACGATTCCTGATAATCTAAGAGCCACCATACAGTGTATCTCGCCGACCGCTAGTTTGAGATGGAACGTCAGTTACGGTTGGGCGTGATGCACAACATGGTAGTAGTAGTGGTGGGGGGGGGGGGGGGCCTTGGATGAGTTCCCACACTTTTTTTCCCAGGACATGACCCCTGATTTTAGCCTAAATTTATGAAATCATTTGATTTTATTGAATGTTTTATAACAGAAAGTAGAAAAGTTTTTATACAAATTTTTTGCTCTTTATTCATTAATGTAATAAAAAAATGAAAATCCCATCCTTTTGGAAAAAAAAAAAAAAAAAAATGAAAATCCCATCCAATAATACCAAAACAAAGCTTTATCTGTGTGGAAAAAAATTAAAAGAAGTATGGGATTTTTTAAAAATTTTTGAATTATGCCTACCAATCACTCGATCAAACACCATATGGTCGGATAATAGAATAATCTGCACTCCTGTGATCCACAGGAGCAGTACAGCCAAATGAGCTTTGGCTGTACTTCTCTTTTAAAACCAGTTCAATACCAGGCACTTTCATCGTCTTCCTGCCCAGCCCAATTTTCAGCTTTCAGTGCTGTTGCACTTCGAATAACAATTGCGCAGTCATGCAACACTGCACCCAAATGAACTTTTTATCATTTTTTTTCCACAACTGGAGCTTTCTTTTGGTGGTATTTGATCACCACTGTGTTTTTTACTTTCTGCTAAACAAATAAAAAAAGACCGAAAATGTTGAAGAAAAAAAAGTTTTTCTTTGTTTTTGTTATAAAATGTTGTAAATAAGTATCTTTTCTCCACTGACGAGCACTGACGAGGAGGCACTGATAGGCGGCACTGATGAGAAGCCACTGACAGGCATTATTGATTGGCACTGATTGGCACCCCTAATGGGCACTGATTGGCATCCTTGATGGGCACTGATTGGCATCCCTGGTGGACACATGTTGGCATCCCTGGTGGACACATGTTGGCATTCCTGGTGGGCTCTAGTGGGCAACTTTGATGGGTCTGCACTGATAATAAATATTGGACACAGCTGATCACATGGTAAAGAGCCTACGTCATAGGCTCTTTACCAAGATCAGAGATGCGGTGTGTCAGAGCAGCACACCGCACCACCGATTGCTGCTCTGTGCACGCGAGCGGCTTATCCTGCTGGACATCATATGACACCCAATTAGGATAACACAACCACCCTGCGGCCCTCATTTTGAGTACGGTGGTCAGGAAGTGGTTAAATAAATTTCATTTGTGTACAGCGTTGCGTGAATTATTACCAGTTAACATAGCACAGTGCTGAATAGCATAAAATGCCCTGGTCATGAAGGGGTAGAACAGCTGGAGCTCGAGTGGATAAAGCGGAGCTCCACCCAAAAGGGGAAGCTCCGCTTGTCTGCCCCCTCCACGCCTCTGCTGCCACATTAGGCACCTTTTTGGGGGGGAGCAGGTACCTGATTTTGACACCTGCCCCCTCCTCCTCCCCCTGTAGCCAGCCCAATCAGAGAGTGCAGTGAGCTTCGCACATGCACATTAATGAATCGGTTGTGAAGCCATAAGGCTTCACTTCCGATTTCCCTTATGCTGGGTTCACATATGTGCAGCTGCGGTTCCCAGCATGGGGTCCGGTGCATTCCTGTTCACCGGTTCAGGTGCGAATCAGGTTTGAATTTTTGCCTGAACCGGTCACAAACACGTACAGGACCCTTTTGGAATGCGGACAGCGGCCACCTATGACCTGTGTGAACCGGCTACATTGAGAGCTGGTCACACTCACATGTCATGCAAATTGTAAACCGGGAAATCTGCCCATATATGAACCCCGCCTCAGTGGAGATGGCGGCGGCAGCACTGAAAAATCAGCTAGGGTGAGAACACTGATCCCTGGACAGGTAAGTGTCCGTATACCAAAAGTCAGCAGCTACAGTATTTGTATCTGCTGACTTTTATTTTATTCTGCAGGAGTGTGGAGCTCCTCTTTAACCAATTCCCACCCAGCCTATAGAAGAATGAGGGCCGGGTGGTGGTTCAGTTATCCTGACTGGGCGTAATATGACGTCCAGAAAGATAAGCCACGATTGTGCGCCTGTGGGTGCGTGCAGCGCCGCGGTCGGTGGTGTGGTGTGCACTCTGACACACAGCAGCTCCGATCTTGGTAAAGAACCTATGATGTAGTCTCTGTAGCACCCTGGGTTGAGTCGGGATGCTGGTAAATTTAGTTTTGCTAGGCGGTAACTAACCTGGTTGAATTATCTAGGATCCTTTGATTTCCTCTCCAGTTCTTCTTTGCCATTGGGTGGCATTGTCATTCTTGGCATTGTATTGACAAGGTATAAATGAACCTGGAATGTAAGTAGATAGGTTGTTCTGGCCAATTGGCAGCAGTTTTCTTCAGCCTCATGGCCTGCTGGGAGAGCCTATTTATTGGAGAGAAGTCAGGTGATCGGGGTTCTGTGCCACCCAGACGGCTGTCTGGCTGGACATGTGTTGAAAGCTCCTGGCTGCAAGGCCAGAAGCCTGGGGCCTATCCGGGAGTTAGGCAGTCTGAGGCCTACCCAGGAGAGGAACAAGTTGCAGAGGTTGGGGCTTAGTACAAGGAAGCCTAACCGAGTCATGCGTGTTCTGCTGGCCAAATTCCTTCAACTTACTTGAAATACGGAGACCTGGCTTCAAGATTCTGACTTTTCTTCGTCGGCTGCCCTCTCCCATGGTGGCCTCCTGTGGCCTCACTCTCCCAGGCCTAATGGACGGAAAGGAGGTGG
>BLSH010535872.1:18139-30057 GCA_018402905.1 Glandirana rugosa
CGAGCGACTCTGCTCCTGGTTGGGCCCGTCCCGATAGTCAGATAGACTAGATACTTTTCCCATGGGGTTGTCGTCCACGGCCAGGACTCCGTTTTGGGGCTGAACGGTTGACACCGGACCCAATACCACGATAAGTCGAACAACGGTTTTCTACTTCGAGGGAGGTTACCTAGAAGGTGGTGCGGACGATCTCCACCCTAGTCGTTCGGTTCTGATCACGGTATCACGAGTGAATAGGCATCAATCACTCTTGTAGTGATGATACACCTACTACAGTTTACTTCGGAGTAGTACCTTTGTTGTTACGGTCGAGCTCAGGACCGGCACCTGCTGTTGGGGTACCCTTTTCATAGATCAGATAGACTGATAGCCCTGCCCGGGTTGGTCCTCGTCTCAGCGAGCTCGGAGATCGATTCGGTTGAACAGAACACAAGACAGGCAGTGGTGTTGTTCAGAAAAGATCTGCTTAGTGCTTTTATGTTCTCCGTTTATATAGTTTTTTTCTGCTAATCAGAAATACATAACAAGATGAAACATTTCTCATAACAAATGCAATGAAGACCATAACAGGAATAATAGTCAAAATACATGATGAGAATGGACCTTGGCTATCAGATAAATAAGCGTCATTTCGGGGAAATAACATGTTTTGCTCAAACTTGCTTATCTGGTGAGAAATGTGTGTGAGAACTTCTATACAAAACTTTTAACTAGTTTGAATGGCTGATGTAAAACAAAATGGAACTGAACAGGTATAGCAAATTACTTCATATTATTTCACCTGCTAGGCTTGAAAACGACATAGTCTATAAGACAAAGTTAAGACCAGGTCAGGGTTTTAGGAAGAGCTGGTGAAGAGGCCAGGTATCCCCTCAGATGTCTGCTAAGAGAACCTGACCTGAGCTGAAGCTGAGTTTGGGCCTCAAACTGTTGAAACGTCAAAGAGGTTGTCTCAGGACACGCATAGTCAGTCAGATGTCCTCCTCATCTCAGATTTGTTTCCACAGATTTACCTCACTCCAAGGTAAAGAGACAAATACTCTTGTATTATGTAAAGTCACTGGTATTGCAAAGTGTTGTTGTGCCAGTCCCACAAGGAGGAAGATTTCAGGGCTACATCTTGCCCCTCTTTATGGTCATGAAGAAGAACAGCTATATACCTCACGCACCTAAAACATTTTTTTTTCAAAAGGAGAAGTTTATGATGGGGACATAGTCCTTGATCCATAGGGGGTCCAGCCAGGTTACTGGCTTGTTTTCATAGAACTAAAATGCTTACTTGCATCGTTAATTGAATGACCTTCTCCTAATATCCCAAGACAGAGGGCAGCTGCTGGAGCTAGGATCTTTTAATGCCCCTCAAATTTGGCTGGCTGCTGAATATGAGAAAGAGCCACCTGGAGCCCACTCAGGCTCTTGTGTACCTCGGGGCTCAGTTCAATATATTCAAGAGGACTATTGCTTTGTCTCTGGATCCTGATGATCTGGAACAGAATACTTCTGGCCCTGTCTTCTTCCCACTTGCAGTGTCTAAAATTATAGGCAGTATGGTGTTTATGGATCTTCTAGAAGGGGTTTCTCCAACAGTGGGAGCCAGGAAGCAGAATTTAGGTCATCTACATGTCATGAGAGAGAGAGCCCTTGGTGGCTGCAATGGAGAAACATACTCATTTGCCATTCCATAGCCCCATTTCCCGGTTCACAGTCACGTCTGATGCCAGCAATACAGGTTGGGGGCTTGCTGCCTATCGGGGATAGTGTAGGAAAGGTGGAGCTGTCAGTTTCATAAGATTGTGCTGAACATTCTGAAACTACAGGCAGCCTTCTGCACCCTACAAGCCAGTTATGCCTTGGGCTCGGAAGAATCAAGTTGACATCTCAGCAGCAAGGCCGGCCCTACCATGGGACCGGCTGGGACCATGGGTCCCAGGAGGCACTTTAAGAGGGGTGGCAACAGCCTGAGGCTCCCTCCCTCTAGCATGCAGTGGCTCTGTCATCATCATGTCATGCGTGCGCAAGGGAGGTGCCGACAGGAAGTGTGCAGCACAGGCAAATTTATAGGGGTTGCATTTGGGACCTGACCCCATGCTTTCAGTGGCTGTGTGGCTCCCCTGTCATTTTTCTACAACTGGATGAGAGGGGCAGCAGGGCGGCATATAGACCAGCCTGCGGGAGGAATAGGAGAGGAGAGCATTCAGTGGCTGCAGGGAGGAAAATGCAGATCATAGGTTGGTCTATATTCCGCCCTGCTGCCCCTCTCATCTAGCCTGGTGCTATATGTTGCCTGCAGCCATTGGTTTCTTAGACTACTGGCTCCACCTCCCAGCTCCCCCTGACACCGGTCCTGCTTGTTGGGTCCAAGTAACTGCTGCAGCACCATCCATCCAGCCTCTCCGCCCTTTTGAATTTCTAACAGCAGGCAGATGGGACATGGAGTCGAGGGGACTGGAAGAGCCAGCTGACCCAGTAGAGTTAAGGGGGAGAAGGCTGGAGGAGGTTTCCACTGTGTGAGGAGACACGTGAAGCATAGAGGGAGCCAGAGACACAGCAAGCATGGAGTTGGGAATGCACACTGAGAGCAAAGGAGTGCTGCTGATCCCATCCAACTCCCCACCCAGCACTGCCAATGAGCTGATCCCATCCCCCCACCCAGCACTGCCAATAATCCCATCCATCCCCCCAACCAGTACTGCCAATGATCCCATCCATCCACCCACCCAGCACTGCCAATGATCCCATCCATCCACACAGGAGAACACTTAACCCTTTGATCGCCCCTGATGTTAACCCCTTACCTGCCAGTGTCATTAGTACTGTATTAATGTCACTGGTCCTCAAAAAGTGTCCGATTTGTCCGCCGCAATATATCTGTCCCGCTAAAAATTGCAGATCGCAGCAATTACTAGTAAAAAAAAAAAGTAAATAAAACCGCCATAAATATATTCTCTAGGCGCTATAACTTTTTTGCTCAAACCGATCAATGTACGCTTATTGGGATTTTTTTTACCAACAGTATACAGCAGAATACATATTGGCCTAAATTCATGAATACATTACATTTTTTAATTTTTTTATTTGGGCATGTTTTTTTAGCAGAAAGTAAATTTTTTTGTTTCAAAATGGGCGCTCTTCTTTTTTTTTTTTTTGTTTATAGTGCAAAAAATAAATCAAATACGACCAAAACAAAGCTGCTAGCATGTGAATTTGGTCTCCTGATACATTTAATTTTAGTTTTAATTATCATGACATAAAATAATGGATGTGGGGGCCTTTTGGTGAGCGTGATTTTTTTCTGGGGGGAGGGCAGCATTTCATTCTTGGACCCAGGCAGTACAATGTCTTGGGCCAGCCCTGCTCAGCGGCTTATGTCCCCGGAGTCCAAAATATTCAAACAGACTTTCTTTCCAACTGAACAACAACGAATGGCCTCTCCATGTGGAGGTTTTTTTTATAATTGTATTTTTATTAATGTTTTTCCAAACAAAAAAACATTACAAAGAAATAAAGGAATACTGAAGCATGGTAGAAAAATGTTAGCATAACACAGTATGCATCATTACATTACATCACTTTGTTAGAACATATAAGTAGAACGAAACTGTAAGTATTGCATATAAGATCTCCAATAGAGCAGGCTTAGAAAACGTAAGCATTTCAACACACAGAATTTATTACAGCTCGTTGGGACTGCAACTTTGGATCTACTCGGTATAATAACAATAGAAAAGATCAGAAAGTACGCCAGGGGGAAGGGGAAGGTTTCTAAAGAGTGAAATAGTAAGGAGTATGGTGGTCAAGTATTAAAGAGTGGTATTATTATGAGGCTGGGGGTACCGATTCAGGGTTAAACTCAGAATTGTCCCACAGGTCCAATGTTTTTGAAAATTGGGGTTTGGAGTCATGTACAACTGCTGTGAGGTGTTCCATTCTGCGTATACATGCTATAGCCTGTACCAGTTGGGAGAATGTAGGAGGAAAAGTAGACAGCCATTCCAGGGGTTTAACCCGTTTAGCAGCTAATAAAACAAATGCAACTAGTCTCTTGGCATGTTTGGAGATGCCCGGGATGGGAAGATTTAAATGGTAATGGACAGGATCCAGTGGGATACTGATCCACAGAAGACTTTGTAAGAGAAATCGAACAAAAGACCAAAAAGGTCGGATCATAGAGCATTCCCAGAAAATATGATAGTTTGAACCCACATCACCGTGGGACCTCCAACACAATTGAGAGACCTTTGGATTATATCTGTGGAGAACGTTCTGGAGTTCTGTACCAGAAAAGAACCACTTTGTAAGTGGTCTCCTCTTGTTCCACACATCTCGAGGCCTTAGAAACTGAGCCCCAGATCTTTTGCCACTGTGGGAGAGAGTTGGGTAGTTGAAAAATATGAGACCATTTTTGCATATACGGGTGATGAGAGTTATCAAGTGGTTTAGCCTCGTGAAGAATTTGGTAGATATATGATATGAGGTGGGGTTGGCAGGGGCCTTGGGCACATAAGAGTTAAAATGCGGTGGGTTTATCTAAGGTTAGGGATGAGGATCTTGAGGAGATGTTTAAACTGTAAATAGGAATACATAAGTTGCTTAGGGATCTGGTATTTGTGCTGAAGTTCTGTGAAAGTGTAAAATCGGCATGTTAGTGGGTGTACCATATGTCGAAGTTGAAAGATCCCAGCCTGTGTCCAAGGGTACATCCGACTGTATGAAAGGCTATCGGAAAGAGTACATTTAACAGAGGTGGGCATGTAGATGAGAGGGAAAAATGCTGTGAACACATCTGGAGCCCCCAGGAATGGGGGGCAAATACCACAGAGCTAGCTATGCAGTGAGATTTATTATGCCATATAAAGTTAAGAAAATATCTCTGTAAAGCTTTCAACTGTTTCAGCGGAAGAGACTGGTATTATTTCAAACAGATAAAGGAGTTTTCGGTAAGATGGACATTTTAAACATTAATTCCTCCTAGGAGAGAAAGAGGGTAATTATCCCACTAACGTAGAAGGCTTGGTAAAGGTTTGGTAAAGGGTATGAAGAGGTTATGGGAATCCCCATATATTTGAGGGACAGGGAGCACCAATGGTATGGGAAATTCTGTTGCATGGTGGTGAGAGTAGTAGGAGGAATATGTATTGGCAAGGCTTCTGTCTTGGTCGTATTAACTTTGTACCCTGACAATAATCCAAAAGTCGTCAACAAGTTATGGAGATTAGGTAGGGATATATGTGGACTGGTCAGTGTCAGGAGAATGCAGTCAGCAAAAAGAGACAATTCATATTCCCTCTGAGACCGCACGAATGTCATGGTGGGAATGGATGGCTGCAGCCAGGGGCTCTAGACAAAGTATAAAAAGCAAGGGAGACAGAAGACACCCTTGTCTTGTGCCATTGCTCACAGGGAATGTCGGTGACAGAGAGGATGACATCTGTACCTGGGAGGAAGGTTGAAACTATAAGATGTGAAGTGCTTCTGTGAAGGGGCCCATAAATACGTATGTGGAAAGAGTGGCAAACATATAAGGCCAACTCAGTCTGTCAAATGCTTTTTGGGCATCTAAGCTCATAATAAGAGCCAGGCGAGAAGTTTTATTGAGTAGGTCAATAAGGTCGATGGTGCGTCTCGTGTAATCCCCAGCATGTCTAGCTGGTACAAATCCCAGTTGGTCTTTATGGATAAGTCCTGGGAGGATTTGGGAGAGCCTATTGGCCAGGATTTTTGTAAAGATTTTATAATCCAAGTTAAGTAATGCTATAGGCCGGTAATTGTCAGGAAGGGATGGGTCTTTCCCAGGTGTTAGGGATAACAGTAATATGAGCGTGAAGAAATTGGGAATGTGGGATAGTTCCCTTCTTTAAATAAGTAAATAGAGCTTATAAGTAAGGGCTCAGGATCAGGAGAAAAGTCTTATAATACGAGTATGGCAGGCCATCCAGTCCCGGGAATTTATGTGTCGGCAAGTTTTTGACTACCTCGGCCAGTTCCTCAGCTGTTATATTAGCATTTAACAGGGAGAGGTGAGCTGGAGAAAGTTTATGTAAGTGTAAGGATTCAAAAAAGGAATCAAACTTAGTCTGTGAGAACTGGTATTTGGGATCTGAATTTAGTTGTACAGATCGTCGTAGAATTCTCCAAAAACTTTAGACATAGTGTGCGGGCAGTATGTGGGAGAACCGTTAGATTGTATAAGAAAATCAGGAGATGAGTGGAACGGACGGGGTTTAAGTCTATTTACTAATAACCTGTGCGGTTTGTTTGAATATTCGTAACATTTTTGTTTGGCCCAAAGGAGAGATTTGGCGACCTTATTCATATCCAAAGACTTGAGTCAATTGCAAAGAGAAGACAAGCTGCTGTGGGAGAAGAGAGTAACAGTGCCTCAGCTTTGCGTAACTGAGTCATAAGGGAAGACCGTTGAAGGATGGACTCTTTCTTTAGCCGAGAGCCAGCAGCAATGCATAGGCCTCGGAAGTATGCCTTATGGTTTTTACATAGGGTAGATGTCTTAGACACTGAGTTTTCATTGAGCTGAAAGAAATCAGTAGTCTTTGGATAGTTAGTCTCTAACAGCCATAATTTGAAGAATATAGTCATTAAGGTGCCAGTGACATGTTTTAGGGCTAGAGAAGTGAAAAACAATATCCAGGCGGACAGAGGAATGATCTGACCACGTGGATGGGTTAATTTCAGAGGCAACTGCGGATAATAACAAGCGGCTGGATATGAAAAATGGTCCAATCTAGAAGATAATTTATGGGGGGGGGGTGGCTGAGTAAAACGTGAATTGCTTATGCGTAGGATCTTTAATCCTCCAAATGTCAAGAAGATTGTGAGCTCATTTTGCAAAAAGAGTTAGACAGACGGTTAATTTTTGCCACCGAAGTGGAAACGTCTGTCTCTCCCTGGTGACATATTCATATTGAAATCACCCCCTATATTAATAAAAGGTTGAGAGAACTTTTACAGCTTCCCAACCATGCCCATGAGAAATTGTATTTGACCAGTGTTGGGAGCATAGATGTTAACTAACGTAAGGGAGCATTTTAAATGCTTACAGTTCAGGAAAATAAAACATCCATGAAGGTCCAGGTATGAAGATTAGATTTGTAGGGGACATGAGCGTTTAACTAAAATTGCCACTCCTGCTTTCCTCCAAGGGTCAGAGGTAGTAGGCAGTAGGAAAATGTTTGGCTGTGAATTTAAAGGACCCTCCTGAGCGAAAGTGAGTTTCTGTCAGGAACCATGAATCAGACTGAGACAGAAGTGCAGTAAAAATCATACTATTTAAAAAATGGTAAAATAGAACAAACAGAGCAAACAAAGTCAACACTCGGGGGCCACTAGGTTTGAGGGGAAAACATCTATGGAAAGCATGGAGGAGAACAGGAGCATGTACATCTGAGGATGAGACCCAAGAACCCTCCTCCAGACCATACCCTTTCCAATGACACAGGTACTGTATGCGCCCACGGAACCTACAGGAGTCAATGATAGATTGTATTTCGTATTCCTCTTGGTTCTCAACCTGAACAGGATGAGGATGTGGTACCGAGGTGGTGAAGCGGTTGCATACCAAAGGTTTTAACAAGGAGACATGGAATACATTAGAAATTCGCATATTAGAAGGCAGGTCTAAAGCGTAAGCCACTGGGATGAGCTTGCGGTTGATCTTGCAGAGAATACGGAAAGGACCAATAAAGCATGGTGCCAGCTTCAGTGAGGGAACACAGAGTCGGAGGTTGCGAGAAGACAGCCAGACCCTCTCCCCAACTTGGTAAGAAGGCGCAGGTAGGCGTCTGCGGTCAGCATGGCCTCTGTACCTATCACTAGCACGTCGCAAAGACTCCCGGACCTGTACCCAAGTGGAACGAAGACCACGGAGATGCTCCTCCAACGCAGGAAATCTCTGAGGAACAAAGGAGTCAGGCAGCATGG
This sequence comes from Glandirana rugosa, assembly GCA_018402905.1. NCBI lineage: Eukaryota > Metazoa > Chordata > Amphibia > Anura > Ranidae > Glandirana > Glandirana rugosa. The sequence goes on from BLSH010535872.1 coordinate 26,075, forward strand.
CTGGTTGGAAGCCATAATTCGCCATAAACAATTGGGAGGCGGTATTGACGGCACTATTGTGAGCAAACTCTGCCCAAGGTAACAGGTCAGACCAGTTGTTATGGTGGTCAAAAATATAGCAATGTAAAAACAGTTCCAAGGACTCTTTGGCTCGTTCTGGGGCCCCATTGGACTGCGGGCGATACGCAGAAGAGAAGGAAAGCTGAATTCCCAACTGTGCATAAAAGGCTCGCCAAAACCTGGACACAAACTGGCTACATCTGTCCAAGACGATCATCTTGGGAAGCCTATGTAAACGAAAGATCTCCCGAGAAAAAATGGATGCCACTTCCTTGGACATGGGCAACTTCTTAAGTAGAATACAATGTGGCATCTTTAAGAATTGGTGAACCAACATAAGGATAACTGTGTTACCCTAAGAGTTAGGTAACTCTGCAATAAAATCCATAGACAGGTGGGTCCAAGGCCGCTCTCCATTGGGTATGGGTTGTAGAAGACCCACATGAAAGATGTTGTGGTGTTTTGTTCTGAGCACACACGGAACAGGCTGCTTCGAAGGTAGCTACATCAGCGCGGAGACTAGGCCACCAGTACTGTTGGGAAATAGCCCAAATGAGTTGATTCTTCACTGGGTGACCAGCAGCCTTGGGAAAATGGTAAGTCTGGAGCACAGCAGTACGGAGACTCTCAGGAACAAAGCAGCGATCACAAGGTTTCTTGGGAGGAGCATGGATCTAAGCAGCAAGGATCTTGTCACCCAAAGGTGAAGTGAGACTGGTATGAACCGTAGCCAGAATACGATCAGGAGGTATCACAGGAACAGGAACAGGAACTGACTCTTGAAAGCGGAGGAAAACTGTTGCGACAATGCATCGGCCCTTACATTCTTTGTACCGGGTAAGAATGGGACTATGTAATTGAAGCTTGACAAGAACAGAGCCCAACACACGTTCCTGGGGGAGAGGCGTTTAGCCTCAGACAAGAATGTGAGATTCTTGGGTCAGTCAAAATGAGAACTGGAACAGTGGTACCCTCGAGGAGATGCCTCCATTCTTTAAAGGCTAAAATGATCGCTAACAACTCCCTGTTCCCAATCTCGTAAATGCATTCCTCAGGAGACAACTTCTTGAAAAAGTAGCCACAAGGATGCATATCGCTCTCAGAGGTGGGACGTTGAGACAGAAGGGCACCAACTCCAGTCTCAGGTGCATCAACCTCAAAGATGAAGGGTAATGTAGGATCAGGATGTGCCAACACAGGAGCAGAAACAAAGGCAGCCTTGAGAGTTTCAAAGGCCTTAAAGGACTCCTGAGACCAATTCTGTGGGTTGCCGTCCTTTCTGGTCATATTAGACAGGGGTTTGACCAGAGACAAGAAGTTACGAATAAACCCCTGATAATAATTGGCAAAGCCAAGAAAATGTTGTAGTGGACGTAAACACACGGTTCGGGGCCACTGTAGAACTGCTGATAACTTCTCTGGGTCCATCGAAAAACTAGCAGTGGAAATTACATAACCCAGGAATTTAACCTGTTCATGATGGAACTCGCACTTCTCCAATATACAATACAGGTTATTATCTCTCAGCCTCCGCAGCACACGCCAGACATCTGTGTGGTGGCTCTCTAGGGACTTGGAATATATGAGGATATCATCGAGATAAACCACCACACATAGCTGCAACAAATCTCGAAGGACATCATTGATGAACTTCTTGCAAAGACCAAACTGCATTACGAGGTATTTATAATGGCCTGTCCTGGTATTAAACGCAGTTTTCCACTCATCGCCCTTCTTGATCCTCACAAGATTGTTTGCCCTTCTCAGATCAAGCTTCGTGAAAACTGTTGCTCCCTTGAGGCGGTCAAATAACTCAGAAATCAACGAAATCGGATAAGCATTCTTAATCGTGAAGCAATTGATACCCCTATAATCGATACAAGGTCTTAGTTTGCCACTCTTCTTTTTCACAAAGAAGAAGCCAGCACCAGCAGGAAATGAGGATTTGCAGATGAACCCTCGAGAAATTGCGGCTGCAACATACTCCTCCATGGCTTTATCCTCCAAGACAGACAAAGGGTAAACCTGGCCATGAGGGGGTATGGCACCAGGTTGAAGGTCAATTGCGCAGTCATACGACCGGTGTGGAGTCAAACTACCGGCTTGACCTTTATCAAAGACTTCGCTAAATTTGCGGTACTTCTCCGGCAGGGAGGAGAGTGAAGAGGTACACAAGACCTTAGCCACTTTTTGAAAACATGTCTTACTGCATTGTGGTGACCAGGAAAGAACCTCAGCATGAAGCCAATCAAAAGAGGGGTTGTGCATCTGTAACCAAGGATAACCAGTAACCACCAGAAAATGAGGAAAGGAAATTACTTGGAATTGGATTATCTCATGGTGAAGAGCTCCTACGGCCATGGTCAATGGAGCAGTCTCATGAGTCACCTGGGCAGACTGTAGAGGTCTCCCATCAATAGCCTCAATGGCAAGTGGAGTGGTCCGAAGTTGCAGTGAAATCAAGTGCTTAGACACAAAGGCACTATCTATGAACAGGCCTGCAGCCCCAGAGTAGATTAGAGCCTGTATCTCGATGGATGACTCAGGCCAAGAAAGGGTAACCAGAACCAGGGGCTTATCCTTACAGATGACTGTGAACGTAACAACGTCACCTATAGTCTGTCCCCTACAGGACCTCAGGTGCAAGTGTCCCCCCGGACAGGTAGGACAAGACTTCCAAAAGTGACCTGCCTGGCCACAATAAAGGCACAATCTCTCCCTCCTCCTAAAGGCTCTCTCATCTGCAGAGAGACGTGTGAAGCCCAACTGCATGGGTTCTACCTTACTGGCAGGTTCAGAACCAGGAGTTATGGGAGGTGAGGTAGGCACAGGTGGGACTACAAAGCTCGGAGCCAAACGTAGAGGGGCTTCCGCAACCGCTCCTTAAAGGAAGGACTCTTTTGGAGTCTGGAGTCAATGAGAATGGCAAACATGATCAACTTCTCCAGCTCAGTAGGTATGTCTCGGACTGCTATCTCATCTTTGATGTTTTCTGAGAGACCATAACAAAAAGCAGCCACGAGAGCCTCATTGTTCCAAGCAAACCTCTGCTGCCGAGTATGGAATTCAATGGCCTAATCAGCAACAATTCTCGTACCCTTCTTGATGGACATAAGGCTTCTGGCAGTAGTAGTGGAGCATGCGGGAACGTCAAATACCCTTTTAAAGGAGGCCACAAATTCTGGACAACAGGTTTTTGTGTCTCCCATAGAGGGTTTGCCCAGGCCAAGGCTCTGTCTGAAAGCAAAGAAATCATGAAGCCTACTTTGCTTCTGTCCGTGGGGAACACCTGGGGCAGCATCTCAAGGTATATCGCAACCTGGTTGAGAAACCTTCTGCATTGAACTGGATCACCCTCAAATTGCTGGGGAAGTGGAGCAGAACCAGACATACCCCATATAGAAGTAATATTTGAGGCGGGTGCCTGCACAGAGACTTGACCATCAGCAGGAGCGGCCTGCAACATAGGTTGTACCGGAACAGCCACCGTAGGAGGAACCAGGTGAGCAGTGTGTTTCAGGAGCATCTGTAACGCTATGGCAAACTGATCCATGCGCTGATCTTGCTCATCCAATCTGGAAAAAATATTACCAGCAAGTGAATTGACTGCATCTTCTGAATTCATGGCCTTCCTCGTTCTAGTCGCGTACCTAGTCAAACGGTATCGCAATGTCTACGAGGACTTTGTGTGACGAGTGGACCAAGGAGGATGCCACCGACAAGGCCATGTTGGATACAACGTCCGGCGAGGACGACTACCAGTTCAGAGACACGTCCGTGGGCGGAGTTTATAATGAAGATATACCCCATACAGACCAAGACGAGGTGAAGGGGTCGTTAAACTCCCACTAGGTCAAGTTACGTCTTCCAAAGAGTTGGTCCAACGCTATATGGAACTCTACGACGGGGTCCACAAGGGGTGC
>BLSH010535872.1:30067-48512 GCA_018402905.1 Glandirana rugosa
AGTGGGAGTGGTCATAGATCACGAATACTGGAGACTGACTTTTCGTCGTCCAGATTAAAAAGACCACTCACGCCTGTGTTTCCCCAAGACGTGGGCAGTGAGACGTGGATCTAACAACAACCTCGTGAAAACTTCGTGCAACAGTGAAACTTCGTGACTTTTGTGAAATTCTGAAAAAAACGTAAATATAACACATACTAAATGTATATACCTGTGAATTAATTCAAAACTGTAAACACATATCTAAATGATAAGTACGAAGTGATTAACTTTATAACAGTAATATAATCCCCTCCGCGACGTATAATAAAATCGGTAAGAAATGTCGTCCATAAATGGACTCACCTCGACGGGAGGAACCATTCCCTGTAATAATGCCAAATATAATTAAATGTATTTAAACAATGTGAATAAACAAAGTGAATAACCAATGTACAAAACGTGAACCAAGGAGGGCAGCTCCACTCAGGTAAATACCTGCTGTAAAGAATGGCTAAAATAATATGCAGCGCCTCCCCTAATATAATGACAATATTTCAATTAGTGAAGCATGAATAGTAAATCTATACACAAATGTCAAAACTTAATTAAGTGTCCATATATGTAAATCATACACAATATAAATGCAAAAAAAGTCTTAAAGTGTTTTCAGTGCTTCAAAGTGACAACGTGCTTCAAAAGTGCTCCAACAACAATCTAGGTGCAGAGTGACGGGTGCAGAACCCCTTTGTGTCCGCACTCACCAGAAAAATTAGACCTGCTGCTTTTCAGTCAGAGGTCATAAGCACTAGATACTGGTGAGGGTGATGCTTGACTGGACAAACTGAACGATTGAATAACCAAAAAGGAATTGTCAGCAAGGAGATGCAATCTAAACAGCTCAGACAAACAAGGAGATCCTCACAGTGTAGACTGTAAAATGAGCACTTTATTGCACAATCTTTATAATGTACTTACAAGACATATGAAGATACAATCGCCTGGTTTACAATAGTATGTAGACGGGGTGCTTTCCACCAGCTCCCTTCCACCATGGGCGGATGTGACGTGGATGGCTGCAACGGCGCGTTTTGCTCTCGCAATGGAGCGTCATCACGGCGATCTGCGATTTTTAGCAGTACTGCGATATTGCAGCGGACATGTCGGACATTTTTGACACTTTTTTGGGACCAATGACATTTATAAAGCGATCAGAAATGCAAATGTCCACTGATTACTGTATAAATGTCATTGGCAGGGAAGGGGTTAACCTGCAGGGGGAAATCTAGGGGATAACTGTGTTCCCTGCATGTGTTCTAACTGTGGGGGTCTGGGCTACCATGGGCATCTCCTATGTGCGCACTGACAGAGCGGGGAACCGCCCTGTTTACATTGGCGGTTCCCCGTTCTTTTGATGTGGTCGCTCATCGCGGCTCGCCGGCGGACATCGGGTCCGCCCAAGCCACAGGCACACTCCTTCGGAGTATGGCGGGCGCGCACTCGCCCTAGCAGCCACTCCGCAAATCGCCGTCTATTTACGGCAATTTGCGGGACACGTCCACACTCCCGCAGTAAATATACTGTAGGCAGTGTGGCAGTGGTTAAGCATAATTTCCTTTATTTGTGTTTTCCATTCAACTATTGTTGGAGGGTATGTTGGCATCCACTTTTGTGCTGTGAGCTTGTGAGCCTGAAACAGACTCCTTACTATGGGTATAAGGGTGTTTTCTATCATACTCAGAATACATATACCGGCTCTGACAGCAACTCCGTCCTAGACCATTAATAGTAGAAAGATGCATTTTTTTTACCAGAAATTGCATAAACACTTTATGGGTGCGTCTTGAAGATCCTAGTAGCGCACAAAATTGTACTGGGACTAAGATAAAACAATATATGCAAACCTGCTTGCCTGTAATACTACTCTAGGTCCTTCTAGGTCAGATTGACAATACACAGCATGAGATGAGTAAGACCTCATTAGGTCACAACATCAACATTCTTCGTCCAGATTTAGTCATGATGAGTCACCGTCAAGGTCCAGCCTTCATACCAGAGGCTCTGAATCCTTCTCTAGGCTCCACACCCACCGCCATGGCAGCTGCTCCAAGGAAGGAGCCTGCTGGGGAAGCAGGACTCAGGTCCCAGAGGGCAAATCTCTGTGAGCCATACTATGCACAGGCGGTTGGAGAAAAGGATTGTGATTTCAAGCAAATGGAGTTTCTGGTGAGGCAAGTGGTACAAGAACCCCTTAAAGAGTGGGGTACAAGCCACATGCAATGTCCAACAGCCGTTATAGTGTGTTTCCCACTAGGACGGCCGGGAAGAACTGGAACCATCCCAACCAAGCCATCCTTCTATGAAGACCTCAGACAGTGAGGCAGAGGGAGAGTCACTTTGCCCTTGTGGCTCCTTTGGTCAAGGCAATGAAGGGGGCATTTACATAGGTAGAACCTGTAGTCTCCCGCAAGCAAGAGGAAGATGCTTAAACACCTCTAGAGAGAGGGTTCTAATTTCCCATTTCTAATGAAACTAAGGGACATAATTTTGGATGAGTGGAGGAGGGCCGTGAGATATACCTCCATTCTGAGTAAGATGGCCAAGCTCTATCTGCTCATGGACAAGGATGTGAAGCATCGAAAGGCTGCCTCTCTACTTGTTGAAGTCTTGATGAGGCAAGCAAGCATGTCACTCTTCCTGGGAAGATGCAGTGATTGGCCTGAAAGACGGCCTGGGCTCTGGTAGCCATGAATAAGGTGCTGAAAATGTGGAAGAAGAATGTGGATGCGGTATTCAAAACATTTTCAAATGAAGCTGCCAGAAACTCGGTAGTTCAGGAGTGACATCTCAGCAGCAGGGCCAGCCCTACCATGGGACCGGCTGGGATCATGGGTCCCAGGAGGCACATTCAGGAGCATCTGTAACGCTATGGCAAACTGATCCATGCGCTGATCTTGCTCATCCAATCTGGAAAAAATATTACCAGCAAGTGAATTGACTGCATCTTCTGAATTCATGGCCTTCTACTGTCAGGAACCATGCAGTAAAAATCACAGTATTAAAAAAATGGTAAATAAGAACAAGCAGAGCAAAGATCCAGAGATCAGTGAGGTCAAACAAACAGCATGCAGGTTCGGGACCCAGAAGTTAAGTCAGCCAAGAGTTTTTAATCCAGAAATCAGAAGGAACGTCAAACAGGCAAAAGTCTTTCACAGGAAAACACAGCAGCGATTATCCAGAGATGTTGACCAGACAAAAGCGTCTGATATCTGATCCAAGCAGTTTATATAGCTAGGAGAGCTGGCTAATAAGCAGGGTATGGACATCAGGTGAGACAGAGTGGAAGCTGAGACTGGCAATTAACCCTCAGCTGAGCAGCTTGCTCTGAGAAGGGAGGGCTGAGCCCAGCCCTGACAGTTTCCTGGACCATGATGATAAACAGAGTTTAAGCCCTTAACATTATAGGTTCCTAACCTTAAAGCCATGGTGACATAACTCATAAGCAGATAGTATAAAATATACCAATAAGGATAAAGGAGGGCCTAAAGTCCATGGTGTACTGAATAGGCAGAAAATGTAGAATAGTAAAATTAAAACATAAAAAGAAAAAACCCATTAAGAACAGTATATAGTATATTCAAATAGTCCATTTGAGGAACCTGAAACAGGTCAGAAAAAAGGTGACCTGAAAATATCAAAAACAAAAATCAAACAAGTGAAGAAATACCCTGAAAGGCCGAAACCGTTCAGGAGACCCTGTCTTAGGCCTTGGTCAAAGGAAAGGAGCAAGGAGACCTCCAAAGACTGGCACTGAAGATCCCCACTGTGTTCCGGAGAGTGATGTCAAACATAACAACATAAAATGAAAGAACTAAGTAGCCAAAAAGTCATCCCATGGGTATACATTTCCCAAATGTAGGGAACATGGCAAGAGGCAGGGAGCAAGGTAGCCAAAAATTTGGTAAAATGGATCCTGTGATCACCGAAGAGATCTTGAGGTTGGGTACCTGTTTGATGGACACCTCTGAAGGATGGATAGAGGTTTCTGTGATTTCTGCCCATCAGGGGTCCAGATCCGACTCGGGGCAAATGGTAGTTTAGGTGTTGAGGGCATAGGCAGGAGGTCTTCTTCTGAAAGAGGCGGGAGGCCTACGTTGCATAGAAAGGCCTCACTTTCCTGGAGATCTCGCATGGAGTATTGGATACCATCTCGGGACGCAGAGGGGAGAAAAGGAAAGCCCCAATGATATATGACTTTCTGATTTTGTAGAGGAGTTGTCACTGGGCGTAGATTTCTACGTTTAGCGAGGGTTATGGGTGATACATCACTGAAAATCTGTATCTTGACGCCCTTGAAATCCACCCCAGTTCTATTTCAAGTAGCCACTGTAAGAGCCTCTTTGCGGTCGTAATAGTGGATGTGGACTCTAGGGTTAGCTCCAGTGGGGGCCTTGGGAGCCAAGGATCTGTGGGCTCTATCTAAGCGCCAGTCTATGTCAGGAATAAGGGGGGCCTAGGTGTTAAATAGACTTAGGAGGCAGGGACGGATTCTGGCACCCCCTAATTCTTGGATTTTGTCTGCGTTCCCTATTCTCCAAATCCTCCTGTTGTGTATGCAGTTGGGAGGCTGAGTGCTTCAGAGCTGCGTTGTCCTCTTTCAAGACATGAACATACTGTACAAGCTCATCAAATTTCATTTCTAAAGTATCAGTACATTCCCCCAATTGTGTAATCTCACCTCTTAGCTCTTGTGCAATATTTCCAATTTCCCCGGATATGTTGCGGGATATACTCTGGAGTAGGGGCTGTAGTTTATCATCCAGGACCTCTGCTGTGAGTGGGGTTGATGATCCAGCCTGGGAGGTGGGTGGGATGGGGAAGAGAACACCCATACCACCTGCCAGGGGATCCGGGGGGTCCTGCGGTTCATCCTGCATACTCGAGGCTGGGGATGCAGGCCTGAGCAGGAAGCGATCCAGCGTGAGGGAAGGCCACGGCTCGGATGATGCGGTGTAAAACAGTTTTTGGCTCCCAATCCCAATGGGATGCCTAATGTCTGCAGGGGTAGAGTGAAGCAACTGCTGTGGCTGTAGAAGCAGCAGATCATGCGGCAGGAGTCTTGGAAGAGCAGCAGGGACCGGAGCCGATGGATTACACATCCGCCATCCTTATAAGCCGCGCATGCGACCCCAATGTGGAGGTTTTCAGGCAGATTTTGTCCCTGGGGGTCAATCCAGAAGTCGATCCGCTTGCCTCCCTGTGCAACAAGAAGTGGGCAAAGTATTGAGGACGGTATCTCCAAGGCTTCAGGACAGATGCCCTGACGGATTGTTGGAAATGCAGCGGGACCTGTGCAGTTCTTCCAGTTCCGGTCATCCTCGGGTTTCTATGAAGACTCAGAACAGAAGTTGTAGAGGTAGAGGCAGGGATGCCTTATTGGCCAAATAGGCCATGGTTGCCTGTGCTAGCACAGCAGAACCCATTCCCCTTAGGCCAGAACTTCTGTCTCGGGGTGCAATTCTACATCCATGTCCAGCACAGTGGCGTCTGATGGTCTGGTTCTTGAGATTGGAGGTCCTCGGCTGCTCCTCCAGAGTCATCTTTGCTCTCATGAATACTAGGAGAACGAACAGAAAGAAGAATCAGCTCAAAGTTTGTGCAATACATGTCTGCTGCTGACAGATCATGTAATGATCCTGAAGTTCAAAATATTCTGGGCTTCCACCAGTTAGATTTAGATCTGGCCCGATCGGTCAGCTCCCTCAAGAGTACAATTGTCAGCGTTCTCTGCTGTCACAGGTGTATCCAGATCTAGGCTTTTTTTTTTCCTGTCCGACAATTCTGTCAGGGAGAAACTAGGCTCAGACTTTGGAGTAAGCAGAGGTTTCTTAAATGGATCCTCCCTCTTGTTCTCGACTCTCTCTCAGGAATTGGAGCAGAGTGTTCTAGGGCTGTCTTCATTAAAGACCTCTGTCAAGTTCGCCCTTCTCGTGGCTATCACATCGGCATATAAAGCCTCAGAAACTGAAGCATCGGTTATGGCGAACCTTTCTTAATGCTCTTTCCAGAGCGAGTGGTGCTGTTACTTATGCTCGACTCAAATATCAAGGATATGTCAGTCTTTCATGGGAACCAAGGAATTGTTCTGCTAACCCTTACAGTATTAACATGCATTCTTTAGACGTAGGAGAGGCCATTTTGTAGGTTAGTTGGTTATAGTGCCTACAGTATCTCACAAAAGTGAGTACACCCCTCACATTTTTGTAAATATTTTATGACAACACTGAAGAAATTACACTTTGCTACAATGTAAAGTAGCGAGTGTACAGCTGGTATAACAGTGTGAATTTCCTGTCCCTTCAAAATAACTCAAAACACAGCCATTAATGTCTAAACCACTGGCAACAAAAGTGAGTACACCCCTGAGTGAAAACTTCCAAATTGGGACCTAAGTTTCAATATTTTGTGTGGCCACCATTATTTTCCAGCACTGCCTTAACTCTCTTGGGCATGGAGTTCACTGGAGCTTCACAGCTTGCAACTGGAGTCCTGGAGCTGGTGGATGTTAGAGTCCTTGCGCTCCTACACCTTCCATTTGAGGATGCCCTACAGATGCTCAATAGGGATTAGGTCTGGAGACATGCTTGGCCAGTCCATCATCTTTAGCTTTTTTAGCAAGGCAGTGGTCGTCTTGGAGGTGTGTTTGGGGTTGTTATCATGTTGGAATACTGCCCTGTGGCCCAGTCTCCGAAGGGAGGGGATTATGCTCTGCTTCAGTATGTCACAGTACATGCTGGCATTCATGGTTCCCTCAATGAACTGTAGCTCCCCAGTGCTGGCAGCACTCATGCAGCCCCAGACCATGACACTCCCACCACCATGCTTGAGTGTAGGCAAGACACACTTGCCTTTGTTGTCCTCACCTGGTTGCGGCCACACATGCTTGACACCATCTGAACCAAATACGTTTTAACTTGGCCTCATCAGACCACAGGACATGGTTCCAGTAATCAATGTCCTTAGTCTGCTTGTCCTCAGCAAACTGTTTGTGGGCTTTGTTGTGCATCATCTTTAGAGGCTTCCTTCTGGGACGACAGCCATGCAGACCAATTTAATGTGATGTGGGGCATATGGTCTGAGCACTGACAGGCTGACCCCCCCACCCCTTCAACCTCTGCAATAATGCTGGCAGCACTCATTCCCAAAGACAACCTCTGGATATGACGCTAAGCATGTGAACTCAATACCTTTGGTCGACCATGACGAGCCCTGTTCTGAGTGGAACCTGTCCTGTTAAACCACTGTATGGTCTTGCCCACCGTGCTGCAGCTTAGTTTCAGGGTCTTGGCAATCTTCATACAGCCTAAGCCATCTTTATGTAGAGCAACAATTCTTTTTTTCAGATCCTCAGAGAGTTCTTTGCCATGAGGTGCTATGTTGAACTTCCAGTGACCAGTATGAGAGAGGGATACCAAATTTAACACACCTGCTCCACATTCACACCTGAGACCTTGTAACAATAATGAGTCACATGAAACCGGGGAAGGAAAATGGCTAATTGGGGCCAATTTGAACATCTTCACTCAAGGGTGTACTCACTTTTGTTGCCAGCGATTTAGACATTAATGGCGTGTGTTGAGTTATTTTGAGGGGACAGCAAATTTACACTGTTATACAAGCTGTACACTCACTACTTTACATTTCAGCAAAATGTCATTTCTTCAGTGTTGTTACATGAAAAGATATAATAAAATATTTACAAAAATGTGAGGGATCTACTCACTTTTGTGAGATACTGTATCTAGTATACAGGGACTCCTGAGTTTGACTCTCAGCAGTACCTTTTCTTTTACAAATAGCGATCTGACTTTTGCGCTACTATGAGTGGCTTGGCAAGTGTAAAACCAATATGAACTATGTATAAGATTGCTTTTTCTTTGGTTCTAGGAATCTCTCATATATTGTTATATCTGCAAGCTACAGCTTCCTTCAGGCTGTTAGAACGCCTGTTCATTCTTTGCCAAAAAGAACAAAAGAAAATGTGCCTCATCTGGGACGACTGTAGCATGGGTTGTCCAGGCCATCCGACAAGCTCACAAAGCTGAGGGCTTGGCTACTTTGAAGGTGGTGTCCGCTCATTCGACCAGCAGTGTGTCTACATTTTCGCAGCATGTGGTCCCCAATGTGGTCCTGAGGACGGCCTTGCGGTCCTCAATCAACACATTTATGGCTCATAATTGTATAGAGCCTGCTTCTTTATCTTCTGTTTATTTTGGCTTGAAGGTCCTGTCTGTTGACGCTACAAATTAAAGCCTTTGGTTCAGCATTGCGCCGGCCCATGAGGTATATGGCTAGTTATTTCCCATACGTATGTCGCCATGGATTCTGTCAGCAAAATGGAAAATTTCCTATCAAATACTTACCATAATTTTCCTTTCATGATGGACTCTATGGCAGCAGGAGTTCCCTCCCAGTGTCATGAGTAGGCTAGTTATGGAACGCGGCCTCTGGCTCTGAGCACAAATTTATGGGAGTGGGGTCCTACAGGAGTGGAGAGGAGGTGAGGTTAACCCATACGTTTGCTGCCATGGAGTCCATCAGGAAAGGAAAATTATGGTAAGTATTCAATAGAAAATTTTCCGTCATTTTTTATTTCATATGCTTGAATGACAGAAGTTAGCAGACCTTCACATCATTATCATTATCACATCTATCTGTCTCCAAACTGTGGCCCGCAGACCGTGGCCCTTTACTTGCAACCCCCCCCCCCCCCCTTACTCTGTTTCTGCTCTGAATGGAGAAAAATATACATTTTATCTTTTTATTCTAGCCAGAGGAGAAAATGAAGGGAAAAAATGTAGGGGAAAAAAGTCTGTGTGTAAACAAAATAAATAAATACGTATATTATAAAAATTAAAGGTAAAATAGCTATTTCAGGGTTTGATCTAGGTCAGTGTCAGGATCAAGGTCAGATTCAAAGACCAGGACCAGGATCAAAGGGCAGAGTCAAAGATCATGTTCAGGGTCAAACTCTAGACAGTATTTTTCAGGTAGGATTATGTTTAGAAGGGTCAATAAGGTGCTCAGCCCCCTCACTATAAAAAAGAGGCAGGGGGCACAGAGCAGCCATGGTGTCAGTGAATTAGACGATGTACAAAAAGCATAGGAAGAGCCAACAAGCTGCATAGTGAGAAAATAAATTATGCTGTAAGAAACTTTCCTTTTGATTGTTAACACATTGGGCAATCAACCCCCTTTGGCTGTCTTTTTTATTCTTATTATTGGGAGATTTTTTTTGCCTTTTATCTCAGTTTGTGGTTGGTTTGAGGTCAGCAGTCACCTTTAGCTGCTCCCCCATCCACAGCAAACTTTTTTTTTTGCTGGAACTCCAATACACTTCTGTATCATCTTCAGTCAATCTTAATGTGAGTTTGTACCGCTTTAAGGTATCACCCAAGCATGTTATTTAAAGGACTTGTACTTTCAATGTCACCCTTGAAGTCACAAGAAAAGACCCTCTCCCATCTGTATGGTATTTTTTTTTCAATTTCATTTTGCATTACTACATGCCTCTTATGATGGGCTTCCCATGCCCTTTTGACGGTAGACTGCCTATTAGTCCTAAAAATGGTCAAAATTTAACAAGATTCACCTTCAGCAGACCACAAAGGAATTCACCTTTAAGTTCAGGTGTGTTGAATATGTGGTGTATTTTGTCTTGAATAACTTAAAGGAATTCAATGCTACATCATACATCCTATGCTTTTCAAGGTCAAGTCGAGCTGAATCGTGTCAGGGTACAATCAGCACTACTTGACCTTTACACAAGATGATGTGTTGCAACACTCAAATGCCATTAACACGGGAACCTTGTTTATTAAAACTTAACTTCCCAGGAGAAGCTCTAAAGATATTGCACAGGGACCTCAAATCTGCACATTTGGCATATTCCCGTCATGCTCCAATGCAGGCAAAGGCAAAAACACTGGGGAAGAGCAGCAATATTATGTTTGAAGACTGAACAGTGTATAGGTGTGCAGTAAAAACTAGTCTGTGACCTTATTAGTGATTTTATGGCCTATATATGCTCAATATATCGGCAGACAGCAGAATTCTGCACCATTTTACCTAGCAGCAACATTTTCAGCTGAATACTCATCTTCTATGATTGTTTCTGTTTCTTGTATTATCAGATTAAATGTATAACATTATTTACTGTATCCATATGTTTTAAGTGACCCTGTCATGAGAGAAATATGTAGGCTGTCATTTCTCTGCTACTTCTGAAAATGCCAGTTACCTTGATTTTATGCTGATCTTTTGAATTAAATTCTTTCTGTACCTCTAGTTCCTGAATGGGCCCTGTACAACTAGGAAAGTCAGAATAAAACCATAGGTCCTTATTTACAAACGTGTTCTGCTTTAGTACCCTTACATTAAAGTAGAGTTTCAACATGACAGCCATGCAAATTGCATTTTTAAGAGAAGGCCAGCATTTTTCTTATTATGCAGGATTTAGGATTATTGTTAATATATTTTATGAACAGGTACTTAAGTTATTTGATAAGCCGTTGTAAAATGCAGTAATAAATCTGCTATCAGTTAGATTTTGTCCTTTATTAGTCAGATCAGCCAGAATAAAACACAATCAAAGTTGATTGCTATAGGCTACTTTCAAGATGTTAAAGTCCAAATCCAGGTTTCCAGATGGCAGTCCCATAACCACCCTGCATTTACAGACAATACCTCCGTGTTTTGGGTGTCATTAAGCTCTGAAGATTGTTGACATTGCTAAGAATTGGTACTGCATGAGGCAGCTCTGGATTGAAGTACAGTATTGCAGCCTGAGATACCTTTTTTACTTTTAAATTTGTCGGGGGCATTCTATTGAGCTTTAACTATGACCTTAGTAAGTATTGTAATTGCTATAAGACCCAAAAGCACAGGAGACCCACAGCTATCAAGCAAAGATTTACGCTGGTAGCAATAGTATTTGACAATTAAAGTTAGATAAAATGAGAGTATGCAAAGTAGCTGCCATGATAACAATCAGTATTATGCATCATTAGAGGAAATGACCTTAAAGTATATCTAAAGCCAAAGCTTATTTTATTTTATAGAAATACAATAAACATTAAAACCGCTATCAGTATTTTTTCTTTCTTAGAATTGTGTTCAAGATTGGTAACCACCTATTGTTGTTTCCCTTGGCTACATGCCCAGTCCAACCAGGCCATCCTATCTATTTAAGCTTGGCTCATTCCCTCAGGCTTTGCCTGAGCAACAGCTAGTTTTCTTGGCGCTAGGTTCTCCAGTGGTTCCTAGTATCCCCCATGACTCCTAGTGTAAAGATTCCTAATGCAGAAGACTCCTAGTGTTCTCTGTGCTTCCTAATGGATACATTTAATAGTTTCCCTGGCTTCCTAAGAATTTTATTTATTTTTTATTTGTTTTAGGTACTTATATAGCACCGCCAAGTTACACAGCATTTTACATATACACTCTACATTCACATCAGTCCCTGCCCTCAAGGAGCGTACAACCTAAGGTCCTTAACTCACATATATACATATACTAGGGCCAATTTAGACAGGATCCAAATAACCTACCAGCATGTCTTTTCAGTGTGGGAGGAAAGCAGAGTACACGGAGGAAACCCACAAAGGCACAGTGAGAACATGCAAACTCCAGGCAGGGAGTGTGACCTCAGGCCTCCTTATGTCCCTGACTTCCTGAGAAGATTCCAAGTGACCCCTATACTTCAAGTGTTCTAAGTTCTAAGAAACTTCTAGTGACCCTGATAATCCTAGTGATCCTGTATCTGGAACTCCTTTGTTCCTAGTGTCTTTTGTACAAGCATCTCACAGTGCCTCTCAGTATGATCTCTGTACTACTAGTGTTCCCAGTGTTTATCCTCAGTAACTATTGGTGTGTTCCTGCATGCAACCTGTATCATTGTACCTGGTGTGTCCTCTGAGCATTTCTGTATCTTTGTTACCCTTCTATACCTTTGCCAGCTTTCAGCTTTCCTACACTTTTGTGATCTACTGTAGGATTCAGCTTGCCATTCATTAGCATCTCCTGTGTCTGCTTCAGTGTCACCAGTGTATTTCTAGCCAGTTCCTGCTTGATGTTCCTATGCACAATTACCTGTTCAGTAGAAATTCCTGCTAGTCTCTTTGCATTTGCTACTGTTGCTACTGTTCTCAGTGTCTGTGTCTTTCCAGGCACACCTGCCAGCTTTGGCTGTGCTCCGTAATGTCCTGTGATCCGCGCACCTCAGTGCTGCATTGGATTCTTTTCAGCCCTTAGTTTCTGGTAATTGTCCAAGAATCACAACCTGGGGATCTCTTGCAACACAACATACCTCCATGTTAAGAAGCTCTGGAGAAGACCAGGTGGTTCCTTAAGCTGGATACAGACTATCCAATTTTCTGCAGCTTTTTTCCTTTAGATTTACCAAAAACATATAATATGAGGTCAAACCTTAGGAATTTCAATTTGTATGTAATCTGAAGGCAATCTGACAACAAAAGTTGGATGGTGTGTATGGGGTCTTAGACTCTGCCCCTTGGGTCTGCCAAGGTCCCTCACCTTCATTTTATGTGCAAGCAGACCATGTTCTCCATAGACATTAAGAATAGTTATCCTTCCTGTCTGACTCCTCGTGTACTCTGCATTCCTGTTTACCTGCATTCTTTGAGAACCCTTTGCATTCCCATGTATCTCACACATATTGTTGCCTATGTGTTCCTATAAGCTCAGCAACCCACTGCTGCTAGGATACTTCTGTACTAGTGTTAGCCCTGCGCCCCATTGCAGTAAGTGTTTCATACTATCATGCTGCATCCTGCCTGCCTGTAAGATCAGCACTTTAATGCTGCACTATACTCCTACCATTCCTGTGAGTCCTGTATTCCATGATTTCCAAGATCCTCCTTTCTGTGCCCTCTGTACCAGCTGTAACCTGCCAGGGTGCACTCTCTGAGCACACTACCATTCAGCGTGCAGACTGCAAGGAGAGTCCTTGATCCCAACCATATGTAACATCACTTCTGTAAGTGTAAAATTGTTTGCCTCAACCCTCCAACTGCCACTTTTGGACAGATTGATCTGTTAAAGCTGAAAAATAACACTAACTGGCCAGATCAACAACAAAATATTTAGACTGAGAATTAAAGAAACTCATATAAGCTTTAGCATGTTAATGTAATTGGCCATATTCAATTATTTTACATTTGTCAGCTTTCAATAAAATAATACCTGGTGATCAAGCGATGAAGGTCCTTGTTCAAACATGTACCTGGTATAGGGTGGCAACAGTCTGTTGCTTAGGATTTAGAGACACCTAAAATAAATATATATTTATTAGTCATGCTTTTTTAGGTAAGATCAATTCTTTATTTCGTATGCTTATATAAACAAAAATCAATTATTCTAATTTATGGGTGACATTCATTCAAATTTATGAGTTATGCGTGCTTTCCAAGTTGCTAATTGTCAGTGTAAAGTTTTGCAGAACCCTTTTCTCCATTTTCATACTAAAACAATGAAATTAGCAAACTGGATAACTGGAAAAAAATGACTTACCATGAAACTGACACGTCAAATGATTCAACCGCTGGTATTTTCTTCTAATGAAAACATCATGCCCTTGTGGTTTTTATGTATTCTCCCTAGCTCCTGCCTATTTTCCAAAAATAAACAGCACTTGAAACGGGCAATAACACATCAACTGAAAATAAGACATTTCCAAGCAGACGATAAGAGTGTTTTCTTTCCTGTGTAAATGAATGTAGAAATACAGGACAGGATAATTTACAAGGAGAATTGTAAACCAAATGCAAGAGTCATGTTCTCCCTTCACAGTTGCACTGTTAAACACAGTAGGCTTGCAATCAGCAGAGCATTTACTTGCTTTATCAAGAAACTCCACACAGAGCACTGCTCTATTTCCAAATTCAGTAACAATATACTGAAAGCAGTTCACTTACAAATGTATACATCTGTATAGGCTACGTTCACACTGACAGTTAGCTCTCCCCGTAGTTGCCAATATTTCAAAGAAAGGTTCCAGGGACACTTTTTTTGCTGTGTGTCCAACAAGCCATTGTAGGCAAAGAAATGTACTTTAATTAGGGGTGGAGCATTCATCTAAATGGGTGTAGTTCTACAAGAAGCATATTGATAATCTATTAGTGGTTCTAAAGGCAGAACGTTGTTTTTATCTTAATGCATTCTATGCATTGAGATAAAAAAAACCTTCTGTGTGCAGCAGCCCCCCCCCCCCCCAGCCCCCCTAACATTTACATGAAGCCCATCTCGATCCAGTGATGTTGCACAAGAAATTTTGCTGTCCGGAACTCTCCTTCCTCATTGGCTGAGGCAGTAGCAGGTGGCATTGGCTCCTGCTGCTGTCAAAGTCAGTGAGCCAATGAGGAGAGAGAGGGGGCAGGGCCAAGCCACGGCTCCACGTCTGAATGGACACATGGAGCTGCAGCTTGGTTTGGGTGCCCCCATAGCAAGCTGCGTGCTGTGGAGACACTCAGCAGGAGGGAGGGGCTGAAAACGTCAACAAGAGTCCAAAGAAGAGGAGAATCTGGGTTGCTCTGTGCAAAACCACCGCACAGGGTACCTGAGTATAACATGTTAGTTATTTTTAAACAAAAAAAAAATGCCATTTATTCTCAGTCAACTGTGTTTACTCTTTTTAAATCATAATGACAACAGAAACTACCCAAATGACCCTGATCAAAAGTTTACATACCCCAGTTCTTAATACCGTGTATTGCCCCCTTTACCATCAATGACAGCTAGAAGTATTTTGTGATATTTGTGGATGAGGCTTGTTATCTTCTCAGATGGTAAAGCTGCCCATTCCTCTTGGCAAAAAGCCTCCAGGTCCTCTAAATTCTTGGGCTGTCTTGCATGAACTGCACGTTTGAGTGGCTCAATGATATTGAGGTCAGGAGGCTGAGGAGGCCACTCCAGAACCTTCACGTTATTCTGCTGTAGCCAATGACAGGTCGACTTTGCCTTGTGTTTTGGATCATTGTCATGTTGGAATGTCCAAGTACATCGCATGCGCAGCTTCCTGGCTGATGAATGGAAATGTTCCTCCAGTATTTTTTGATAACATACTGCATTCATCTTACCATCAATTTTGGCCAAATTTCCTGTGCCTTTGTAGCTCACACATCCCCAAAACATCAGCGATCCTCCTCCGTGTTTCACAGGCTTTGTTGATTCGTCTCCAAATGTAGTGTTTATGGTTGTGGCCAAAAAGCTCAATTTTTGTCTCACCACTCCAAATTACTTTGTGCCAGAAGGTTTGAGGCTTGTCTCTTTGCTATTTGGTGTATTGTAAGCGGGATACTTTGTGGCATTTGCATAGTAATGGATTTCTACTGGCGATTCGACCATGCAGCCCATTTTTCTTCAAGTGCCCCCTTATTGTGCATCTTGAAACAGCCACACCACATGTTTTCAGAGAGTCCTGTATTTCCCCTGAAGTTATTTGTGGATTTTTCTTTGCACCCGAACAATTTTCCTGGCTGAAATTTTAGTTGGTCTACCTGACCGTGGTTTGGTTTCAACAGAACCCCTCATTTTCCACTTCTTGATTAGAGTTTGAACACTGCTGATTGGCATTCTCAATTACTTGGATATCTTTTTATATCCCTTTCCTGTTTTATACAGTTCAACTACCTATTTCCGCAGATCCTTTAACAATTCTTTTGCTTTCCCCATGACTCAGAATCCAGAAATGTCAGTGCAGCACTGGATGAAAGATGCAAGAGTCTGTTAGGAGTCCAGAAACTCATTGACCTTTTATACACACACACTAATTACAAGCAAACGGATCGCAGGTGAGGATGGTTACCTTTAAAAGCCATTCAAACCCCTTTGTGTCAACTTGTGTGCATGTTATCAGGCCAAAATCACCAGGGTATGTAAACCTATGAGCACAACTGTATTTATCCATGCTGTGCTTTACAAACTGTGCTATGGTGTGGAACAATTTTTTTTAAAAAATATTAAAGTACTGCCTATATAGGAAGATTTATCATAAAAGGACAAACACTCAGCCAATAAAGTTTTGTTCAGGGGGCACCAGGGCATGGTACAGGGGGGGCTAGGAGGGCAAAGTACAGGGTGGCACCTGGGTACAGTACTGGGAGGTCAGGAGGGCAAAGTACAGGGTGCAGCAGTCTATGGTACAGAAGCAGTTTCTTCCACATGCAGAGTGACGCAGGGAAGTTGCTGTGGCAGATCTACCTGTTCTGGTGTGCCGATTTCCACTGGCCTTCCTCTCCAGTTCATCCTACATGATGTCACACACCTGGGATGGATGGGAGAGGAGGGCTGATGGGAATCACGCAATACACTCTCAGTGCTGCCTTGCAAGTGGGTGAAAAGCACTTTAGGCTGAGTGTTGAAAAGACAGGAAAGCCAATGCCATCTATATGTCACCTCTACATGACTGATGAGTAGATCGCAACTGATGAGTTACAAACCCCCACTTATGCACAGGACAAAATCTGGGGCCAATGACTATACTTGATAAGCCTAATTTACTCAGTGTTTGGTGCTATATCTGAAATGAAGATATCTACTTCTCACTTCTCAGCACTTCTGCTTATGCTAAGCTGCAGGAACTCAGCATAGATGTGTTTAGAGTTTTAGAGTTTACCATAGATTTACCTGCAAATAAAATCCCTGATACACCACCAGCTTACCTCCATGCATGCTTCTCAAAACAGGAACTCACCTCATACACCCTTCCAGGTGGGGGTCTCTGAATACACAAAAGAAAAGGGTGCATGAACGATTAACCCTTTCACTGCCAGGCCCTGTGTTGCACTTGATGCCAGACCATTTTTGCAATGTTTTCTTTCTTTCTTTTTTTTTCATTTACAGCTTTCAGAGTTCACTAAAGTTGCCCCCCATACATTTTCTGATAGGACATGACCTATAAAATAAAAGAAAAGGTGCTACTGTTTTTTAAGTCCCGCAATATTAGCGCAAATGTTTATAAATCCAATATTTTTGCTAAGAATACACGAATATCGATGGGACTGCCTGCATGGGGAAGTGTGGAACACCTGTGCATCCCTGTGCATGTGGGCTAAAGCAGTCTTACTGGGCATACGCTGTAGCATGCCCCATGTGAACAAAGCCTTACTGTGTTTTTTCCTTTTTTTTTTTTTACAATTTCATTTATATTATTATTTTGTTTTTTACTTTTTTTTACAGCCAAGTTGGGGGGCTTTGATGACATAACAGGGTGCTAACAGACCCCTGATGTCTCTTTTTTTAAGACAGAGGAAGGGACTGAAGACACAGTCCTCATTCCCTTTCTCTGCAGGCTCAGCTGCACTGCAGATGAATGAATAGAAGTCTCTGTACAGAGACTTCTATTTATTCACAAATGTTTACTATTCTTCAGTGATGTATGGACATGGGAGCAATTGGGACTGATCACTCAGTTTTTATTTAGGAAGGAGCTGGTAAACATGATTACCAGAGCCTCCCCTCTCTATCACGACACCAATGTTTTCCCACCCTAGCAGCAGCTGCATCCAGTGGTAGGGACAGAAGGGGGAGCCAGCCAGTGCTAGGGAAAGGGAGGGGGGGCATACAGCAGGGGGTTCGGTGCTGAAGAAAGGTAAGGGGGGTCAAAACATAGCATAGCATAGCAGTGAGGGCTTTATTCACTGAGTTTGATCCTCCTGTGACTCCCCTGCAGCAGGTGAAGCAGGTGGGAGGTCAGAGGAGGAGAAGCTGGCAGCAGTGGAGCTACAGGAGGATCACTGCTGCAGGGATAATTGGAGCTGCAGCTGGAAGAGTGAGCAAGTAGGGCTGCTGATGTCCCCATAGCTCTGATTTCAGGAATGCATCCCGGGACATGGCCATCTTGGTACAGATTTCTGAAATACATGACTGTTCTGCAGTGGCGTCACTAGGGGGTGGCTTCTGGGGCTATAGCCCCCAATCTGGGGCCCATAGCCCCGAGTCTCTTACCAGGTGCCATACTCCCACCCAGTGGCATCACTGGGGGGGCAGGGATTGCGGGCCGCACCCGGGTGACACCCACCATAGGGGTGACACCCGTCAGCAGGGACCAGGGCAACGCCACTGCACTAATCCGCATCTCCCGTGGGCTGTCTGAGCTGTCCCCGCTGCCTGCTGAGACTGTCTCACACATCCGAGTGGAGTAAAGCAGCCTCCCCCTCCTCTCTATTTACATTCTGACAGGAGCAGGGACACTGCTGAGGATGGTGATGTGAGGAATGCACTGAAGAGGGGGGAGGTCTGTACTGAATAGGGGAAGTCACGTCTGGGGGGAAGTCATGTCTGGAGGGGGGAGAAGTCACGTAAGGAGTGTAGTGGTAGGAGTCGTCACAGGGACGAGGACAGTCTTACATTTATCTCTCCTCCCCCTCCGACGAAATGAGGTGAGCCT
>BLSH010535872.1:48522-65827 GCA_018402905.1 Glandirana rugosa
GGAATTCACGTCTGGCGGGGAAGGCATGACTTCTGCACTGAAAGGGGTCAGTACGGAAGGGGCGGTCTGCACTTAAGGGGATCTGCACTGAAAGGGGGGTCTGTACCAAAGGGGGGTCTGCACTGAAAGGGGTGGTCTGCACTGAATGGGGTGAGCTGCAATGAAGGGGGGGTCTGCACTGAATGGGGGGTCTGCACTGAAAGGGGAGGCTCTCTGGGGACCCTGATGTAAGGGGGAGGCTCTCTGGGGACCCTGAGGTAAGTAAGGGGCATTCTGGGGACCCTGATGTAAGTGGGGCTCTCTGGGGACCCTAATCTAAGTAGGGAGGCTCTCTGGGGACCCTTATGTAAGGGGTAGGCTCTCTGGGGACCCTGCTATAAGTGGAGGGGGACTCTCTGGGGACCCTGATGTAAGGGGGAAGCTGTCTGCGGACCCTGATGCAAGTCACATTTGTGGGTACAGATCTCATTAGTAGAGATTTAAAAATCTGAAGTGTGATATAGTGTGTAAATATTGTTTAATTTTATATATATATATCAATAATAACAAACCATGGGATTCGCACTCAGATATGCTCATTTTTTTGATTTACTTTCCATTTTTTAAGAACTTAATATCCCATGGTTCCTTGCAGCTTGCAAGCTGTGATTATGTCTTAAATGGTGTGTTTCCTGTACTGACTGTGTCTCCTGAAACTCTTTTTTTACAGAACTTTCAGACATATAGTTCAGACAACAGTGTGTAACACTTTGACATACAATGCATATTCACAACAAGGCATAATGAATATGGACACATAATTTAATAAAGTAAATGTGTGAGATTCATCAAACATTACATTTTTAAACGTCATATTGGTTTATGCTGCTATGAAGAAAGGGGCCACACTTTAGTGATGTCACAAAAATTGACAGTTTTATTGCTGGACAGCACATACTATTTTATTCCACCCTAGGTCGGTCCTCTAATGCATTTCACCCCTCTGGGCTTAATTGGGTCACCGCTGTTGATTTTTGCAATGTGGAGTGCAGCCCCTTTCTTCTTTCTGGCTTGTGGTAAATAGCGTGACTGCAGCACAGGTGGACAATCTGAGTATCTTGATGTGGTGAGGTTTCCAAATTTAATAGCAATAGGTGGTGAAGTTTAAGTTAATAGTGATAGGCCAAAGATAATTAAAATTCAATGTGGGCATGAATGTATGATTTTATATTTTGACCATAGATACACCTTAAAATATCTCTGCAAAGGCAGAGACTATGAAAAGTATCAGACTGAAATGAAAAGAGCAATGATAATGTGCAAATAAATTCATACAATAATTTCCATAGGAAGGCCCTGATCGTGAATGAACATGGGAGCGATTGGGACTGATCACTCAGTGTTCAGGAAGGGAAATTAGGCATAGTCCTTTTTCCAACCAATAAAAAATTATTTAAAAACAAAATGGAATAAATTGAGACTTAACCACTTCAGCCCCAGAAGGATTTCCCACTGTAGGACCAGAGCACTTTTTGCGATTCGGCACTGCGTTGCTTTAACTGACAATTGCACGATCGTGCGACGTTGCACCCAAACAAAATTTGCGTACTTTTTTCCCACAAATAGAGCTTTCTTTTGGTGGTATTTCATCCCCTCTGCGTCATTTCTGATCACCGCTATAAATAAAAAAAGAGTGACAATTTTGCAAAAAAAACAATATTTCTTACTTTTTGCTAAAATATATTGATTGGTTTATTGATTGGTTTGCACAAAAGTTGCCACATTTACAATGAGAACTAATTTCTGGCATTTTTTTCTGGCGTTTTTACAATTTTTTATTTTTTACTGGTAATGACAGTGATCTGCGATTTTTATCGGGACTGCGATATTGCAGCGGACATGTCAGACATTTTTTACACTTTTTTGGGACCAATGACAGTTATACAGCGATCAGAAATGTAAATATCCACTGATTACTGTAAAATTGTCATTGGCAGTGAAGGGGTTAACCTGGGGGTGCGCTCTAGGGGTTAACTGTGTTCCCTGGGCGTGTTCTAACTGTGAGGGGGCTGGGCTGTCAGGAACATGAGAGATCAAACTGATCCCAGTGACAGGGATCAGTAGATCTCTGACATGCTGCCTGACAGCGCAGGGAACCGCCATGTTTACCTCGGCGGTTGCCCGTTTTTCAGCTGTGGCCGCTCATCGCATCCGTCTCCTACAGAGTGCGGCGGGCATGAGAGCCCGCCGACAGCGGCCCGCTAGCCGTGCGTTCGCGAGCCGCCATTATAGACGGCGATAAGCAAAACAGCGCCACTCTGCGAGCCAGTCGGGAACCGCTTAAAGTGATTGTAAATGATCACCTTGTAAAACAACCCATTCAGTTTAAAATATAAATGAAAGACAAAACATTTTTGTATAGATATTAAAAAAAATGATAAGTACTTGTTTTACCTTTTTTATAAGTGATCACATTCCCTCTGTTCTCAGCTGCATAAGAGCTAAGGGAGGAGAAGCAACAGGACACTGATCTTCCCAGTGAATGGTTGTGCAACGAGGGCGTGTCAGGACAAGTCTGATCATTGGACGAGAGTAGGCTGAGTTCCCAGCATAGCTAGAGAACTGACCACGGTGTGCTCTGGGATTTCACATAAATGAAATACATGTCTTTGTATTGCATTTTTACATAAATGCAATACAAAGAGAACAGGATACTTTCTCAGACAAGTATATGGTACAGCAGGCACATATCAGGAATATGAATTGTTGGGGTAAAAAACACTTTAAAGCCAACACCCCAACACTTCATATTGCTGATACTGTATGTGCCTGCTGTACCATGTAGTTGTATGAAAAAGTATCTGGTTATCTTTGTAATGCTTTATGTGAAATACCTGGTGTTCCTGCTAGTCCCTCTGCTTTCCTATTAAAACTGACCACACTAAGCAGGAGAGCACACCATGGTCAGTTTCTAGCTGTGCTGGGAACTCAGTGTATTTTCTTTCAATGAGCAGACTTGTCCTGACATGCCCCCGCTGCACAGTCATTCACTGGGAAGCTCAGTGTGCTGCTGCTTCTCCTCCCCCCAGCTCTTATGCAGCGAAGAATAAAGGGAATGTGATCAGTTATAAGAAAGGGAAACAATGTAATTATATATATTTTTTATATCTATACACAAATGTTTTGCCTTTCATTTCTATTTTTAAACGGAATGAGTTGTTTTACAAGGTGATCGTTTACAATTACTTTAAGAAGCAAATACTAATTTGTTCAAAACTTCAGGCACATCTTAAAAATAATAGGTCTGATGTCTAAAAAACAAGTAAAAATGTCAGATGGATCCCTGCAAACAAAGTATACTCACCTTGTGTAGCCTACCTCTCCTCCCTTCCAGCACTGCAGTCTCCATCAGTCTTTTCTGCAGTTGGCACGTCCATGAGTACAAGACGCCCATGTCCCTTGGCTCCATTCTCTGACCCCTATCTCACTGCTGAGTCCTGAGGTGACATAGGAGACAGGACAAAGGAACCAAACATGGCAGTTGGGGATAAAGACATCTGAATGATAAATAGACTGACAGAGGCTGCAGTGCTGTAATGGAGGGAAGGCGGGATATATGGGCCATTGACTAGGTGAATATACTACTCCTGTTGTAGGGAACTAGCATTTTTAATTGTTTAGAGACCTCATAAGGTATATTTAAGCACACTGCATGAACCAACACTACTTTTCAACTAGCTGGATTCATATAACAGTAAAGTACACCAAAATGTGTTGACCTTTGTAAAAAAAAAAAAAAAATCAAACAAAATATACTATAAAGTTTTTAAAAAAACACAAGCACAAAACATTTTTATAATTTTTCTGGGGATATGCACTGTTTTTTTTAAAAAAATTTTTTAACACATCATGCATTATCATGATCAGTGATGAGGACCATGCTTGATGTGCTGAAAAATAGCACATAAATAAATATCCCCACAAAGTTAGAACATGAAAACTTTTTTGGAACTTTTTCTTTATAGTACTATTTTTTTAGGCATATTTCACTGTTAAGAAATATCACCTATTGGTGACACTGGAAAGAAATAGCTATCTACACCCAATCATTGGGGGGCTTTATGGCTTTCCATGCCATTTGAGAATCAATTGGTGGCCTCTTAGCCCTCCAAAGGGCAAGAGGTGAACATAAAAAAATGATCTGTCATTGACTTCAGTGCAATTTGAGTTAGCAGTCCCTTTAAATTAGCTGCATTCATGTCAAACCAAATTTAGTCAAATTCACTCATCTCTACTCACCACTTGACCCTGTGGGATATTGACTGGGTCAAGTAAACAGTCTTGATTAATGAATGGGTTTATTCTACCTGTTAATGGAACATATGGAGCTCCATATTTTCCAGTATTATCCTTATGTTGGTGACAAGCTGAAAGCACAAGGACAGAAACTAAAATAACACAATGAAACAAGGAAAAGTTGTAAGGCCGGGCTCATATATGTACAGCCACGGCTTCCAACCTTTGGTCCGGTGCATTCCTGTTAACCGGTTTAGGTGTGATTCAGGTCCAAATTTTAGAGCCCATTGATTTGAATAGAGGTCGCACCACAAGTTGGATCACGATGATCCGACTTGTGGTGTGACTGGTGTGCTGGGGATCTTGAAGGGGAACCCCCTCCAAAATAAAAAAAAATGGTGTGGGGTTCCCCCCAAGACGATATCAGACCCTTCAGTCTGGTATGGATTTTAAGGGGAACCCCTACGCCAAAAAAATTGTCATGGGGTCCCCCCCAAAATCCATACCAGACCCTTATCAAGCATGCAGCCCAGCAGGTCAGGAAAGAAGGGGATGAGCGAATGCGACTCCACTGGACCATACCAGGCCACATGCCCTCAAAATTGGGGGGGTGGTTGCTTTGGGGCAGGGGGGCCCTGTGCCCCCCCACACCAAAGCTCCTTGTCCCCATGTTGATGAGGACAAGGGCCTCTTCCCAACAACCCTGGCCGGTTGTCGGGGTCTGTGGGTGGGGGGGCTTATCGGAATCTGTAAGCCCCCCTTTAACAAGGGGGTCCCCAGATCCCGGCCCCCCACCCTATGTGAATGAGCATGGGGTACATTGTACCCCTACCCATTCACCTAAAAATGAAGTGTCAAAATTAAACACAGTACACACTACCCACCTGCCCCAAAGCACCCACTCCCCCATGTTGAGGGCATGTGGCCTGGTATGGTCCAGGAGGGACCTTTCCTGACCTGCCGGCTGCATGCTCGGATACGGGTCTGGTATGGATCTTGGGGGGGCCCACGCCATTTTTTTTGGCAAGGGGGTTCCCCTTAAAATTCATACCAGACCGGAGGGTCTGGTATTGTCTTGGGGGGAAACCTCACGCCATTTTTTTTTTTAATTTTGGCAGGGGTTCCCCTTCAAGATCCTCAGCACAAATTGGATCATCATGATCCGACTTCTGGAGCGACTTATTTTCAAATCAGTGGTCTCCCATAGGGAACCAATGACTTTGAATAGAGGCATGAGAAACACCTGATGAGACATAACGCGCTGTATTCAGCGTTAAGTCGCATTTAGCAGCTTTTACCAGCTCAGGTGTTTTTACAGCTCTAGCGCCGGAGCCTCAGGGCGCGCTGGTCCTGTGTTTTTTTGGGGCTTAAAAATGCCTATGCCCATTACAGCTCCTAAACGCCTGTGTGTGTATGAGGTCATAGAATAACATGGTGAGGCATTCTTAAACTGTAAAAAAAGAGCCCGACCCTCCTAAAAGTGGCTGTAAAAACGCCTGTGTGTATGAGGCCTCACTCTTCAGTGATAGCTCTCACTCTTATAAGACACTCATCCTTCATGATGGACCTCATATATTTGACAAGGTCAAACAGTGCTTTAGTATTTAGGGAAATTGTTAGCAGCAATATGAGAAACACTGTATCTCACTCAAATCGCAACTCAGCCCACTTCCAGTTTCCAGTATATTATGACATCACTCTACAGATTCCACCCTGCACATTATGCTTCACTTAACACAAGACTCTGCAAATAAATGTGTATTAGGTGATGGTAGCTTAGTGAGGACAGGGTGAAGAGGAATAATGATAATAATAGTATTTCACCATCAGTTTTCTTTTAAGATATGACCTAATTTAAATAACTATATTATAAACATAATAATATAGACAACCTTGTTCACATTGTTAATCACCTGAAGGACATACCTTATAACTCCATAGCTTTTGGCAATGTAAACCAAGGACGTTAACAGTGTGTGGTGTCCACAGAGATTGACTTCCAACCCTGTATACTGTAATTAAGAACAAACTTTAAAATCTGTATTATATACACACTCAGGGCGGGACATAGCCAACAGTCTATAGTTGTTCAATTTTAAGGCTATAAACACATAAATGTCTCACTAATCAGTATGACAGTTGCCTGTCGTCAATCATGTGGCTGCCCTTAAAGCCACCAAGATAACACTCAATCTCCAGGTAAATGCTTCTTTTTTTCTATAAAAAAAGGAGCAATCACTGTTTGGCTAATTACACACCTCTGTGATTAGACAGCTTGGTTTGCACTGTTTCTGCAAATTTTACATGTGTGATTGCTATGTTTAAAAAGTCCACCTGCCTTATTAGATTTTGCTGGGTTTCATGTGCACCAGCATTACAGCATTATTAAAAATATATTTGAGGCACACAGTCACAAGGCATGGTGTTGTTACAGAAAAGCACACTTTCAGATTTAGCACTGATGTTAGAAATAGCATTTTTCAGAGCCCTAATCTAACCAAAACATTTAGGACCAATGCACATTTTTGAGTCAGTATAATGTGTAGTAAAATGTATGGTGACATGCAAATCATGGTATATTGCATTGTGGTGCCATTCATATTGAATTCATGTGTATTGGTACCCCAATGCCCTAATACAGTTAGTGTGCCTTGAGATGTCCCTACCTTGGTGATTTCTGTTCACTTCCCAGGACAAAAATTGATGGGAAACTTCTCCAACAGAAACACCGAATATCATTTTTTTTTACAAGCAGCTTTTAAGTAACACCTGGTTCTTTTTTTGTTGTTTAATAAAATATTCTGTAAAGTTCCTCACTTGTTGACTAATTGGATTGTTCACTCCTGTATGATCCCATAAACTGAAAATATGAGCATGAAAGCATGAAAACACATTAAATCAATACACATTAACGCGTTATACCTCCACATTATCTGATAGACCCTTAAACTGAAACATCCGTATCCGCTCAGTTTTTGCAGAGTGGATACGGACAGAGCCCACTCTGCTCTATGAACAACCGGGGGTAAATGGACTCCACTGTCCGTTTACACCCGATTGTCCTCTGTTCCGAACAGCCTACATGGAGGATCCCCCCTCTATTTTTATTTTTAGCAGACCAGATTGGACCCGGAGGTAGGTGGGTGTAAATGCACAAGTCCGTTTATAGCCACCAGTCTATAGAGGTAAATGGACCCTCTGAGCAGGTGGACCTGATCAGACCCTTCATGTGAAAGGGGCCTTAGAGATTACATATCAGAGGCCTAATATTTGTGAGCCAATGGTATCTGGCCATTACAAATTACCATATCTAGCTTCCCCTCTAAATGGTTCAGCCACCAGTTGTGTGGTGTACTTACAGCTTGAATTTAGCACTGACAACCCTGTTTCTCTTTGCTGAATTTTCAATTTGTAGTAGCATTTGAACTCCTGCAGTGTAATTGACATGACGCGGCTTATAACAAACCCCAATTAGTGCATTATAGCTATAATGTTACCATACAGACACATTCACAGTTGCTCTAAAACGACATTTTAAATAGACACAATCTTATTATTTTGTATTTCTATCCTTTCTAATCACACTGTCATCTTGAATATTCATTACCCAGTCAAGATTTTCACAGAACCAGGTTGTTATTATACCTACTATATAATAATCCTAATCGCCCTTCCCATTATGTATGTTTAACCTTCTAGTTTTAAACACATAATAAAAGTGAGCAGAGATTCATCAAACAATGAACCTAATAAAATTAAAAAGAATGAATGACGATTAACTTATTTTTCTTCTTTTAGTGGCAGTTACAAGAAAATGATACTTACTTTCTATACTGAGATCAGCAGCTTCTGATGATGTCACAGATCCCAGAAGCTCTTTTGCAGACACTCTGTTTATTAGATTGGCTTCTTGCATGTCTCATGTAGGAAGCAAGGAGACAGACTGACCATGTTAGCTCAAATGTGCTTCCCTGCTAAGTGTGGTCAGGAGAAAAAAGCAAGAGCCTCTTTATAAAGGGGACTGGCAAGCACACCAGATATTTACTTGGGCTTGGATATCTGGTTTAAATAAAAGCAAGATATATTTTTCATGGCAGGGAATAAGAATAGTACTTCCCAACTTTTATAATTTAGGCTGCATTGCCAGTTGAACGATGCATTGTGATTTTTTGCTGCGTTTTTGTCTGTCACACAACATAGAGAAGTCCATTCACTTGAATGGGCTGCCCTACATGCA
The DNA here is from genome assembly GCA_018402905.1 of Glandirana rugosa. NCBI lineage: Eukaryota > Metazoa > Chordata > Amphibia > Anura > Ranidae > Glandirana > Glandirana rugosa. The sequence continues at coordinate 57,035 of BLSH010535872.1, forward strand.
ACAAACACACCAAACAAGCTTATGTACCTTTTTTGGCACAGAGCCAAGGGTGTCTTATATTGCACACTTTTCTATATTTTAATTTTGTAGGTCGACAAACAAGAGACAAAATGTGGGACTATTACCCACATTTGGACTGCCATTAAGAATCAATGGCACTGCAAGCGCAATGTGGGTGTTGTCATGTTTTTCATGCATTTCTGTAATTGTGTGCAGAAATGCGCGTTTCTGCCTGCTTTTTTGGAACTCTTAGGTGTGAATGTGGCCTTAGGTTAACATGCAGTTTAAAATGAAAATTTTCCCTATCTTAGAGTTTATAGTAAACTGAAGTCACCCCAGCTTCCACAAACCCTCCCTTCCTGCACTTATTTCTAGTTAATTATTTGCCTATCTAAGCTGCAGCAGTTGTCTAGTGTAGCCTTTGGCACTGATAGTATTTATCAGAATATTGCCTTGGAGACCCTAGATTTAAAAACATACGCTATCTTCTCTTTTTAGGAACGGTTTGGTTGAAAACAAACATATTTTATGATTTGTATAGCTTAAACACTTTTCTTTTTCAGTGGTTTAAATTCTGATAATGTTGGTAGTTGCACAATAGTCCAAGCTTCTTTTACAAATATTAAGTTCACCAATGTTTTATTTGACATTACAGTATGCAGTTTGAAGCTATTTTAAGGGCAGATTTTATTTGCAAACCTTCAGCCCTTTATACGGCCCGGTGCATTTTTACATATTCTCCTCTGTATAGCATTTAGAAAATGATTTGCACTGTATGCAAATCTGCTGCACAATGTTAGACATGCCTTTTGCCTATGTTCATTCACAGAAATGACATAATGTGAAGCTGAGTGCTTTTCATGTAACCTACCCCATCATTTATGGACAAAGGACATGTGCTCTCTATCTCTTTACAGTAAGTTTTGATTTGCAAAGCACTTGCAATGTTTTTTTAATTACTTTCCATTGCAGAGATAGCGAAAAGAATACCTCTCTGCTCTGATTAAAGGACAGTAGACTAAGTATTTGCAGTGTAGTAGACTTGAGAAACAGCACAATGTCATGCCAGAACGTTTATTTCCTACATGGTACGGAATTATGAAATTCTGGGTTTACATGGAAAAACACAAATGGGATATTTCGTTTTAGGATATCATTATATGCAAATGAAAAGTTTCTTTATATGAGTTGTTTATTTACCCAGTTCAACCAAAGTAATAAACACAAAGGAAATGTTAGTTGCTAACATTTAATAAATATGCAGAATTAAAGCTCCTTCTTAAAGTAAAATACCACGCTTAACCTAACGAGTCTTAAAAATGCTCCCTCCCCAACTAATACTCATACTAACTAACCTGTGTAAGAAAGATGTTTATACTTACCTATTATCAGCTTGCTCCTGTCCAGCCACATGATCCCCTGTGTCAGCAAGCAGCGGCTGCAGGGGAGAGGAGAGAGTGTTCAGTTGGAATGACTGAGAGCGGTGACATCATCCATAGGCTCCACTAGCCCATCCTTTGTTATCATTCCCTCATCTCCCCTGCAGCTGACTGACACAGGCCATTCATGTGACCAGACCAGGGTGAGCTGAAAATAGTTAAGCATATACATCTTCCTTACGCAGGTTAGTCAGCATACAGTGAGGGAAAAAAGTATTTCATCCCCAGCTGATTGTGTACGTTTGCCCACTGACAAAGAAATGATCAGTCTATAATTTTAATGGTAGGTTTATTTTAACAGTGAGAGACAGAATAACAAGAAAAAAATCCAGAAAACCCATTTCAAAAAAGTTATAAATTGATTTGCATTTTAATGAGTGAAATAAGTATTTGACCCACTCACAAAACATGACTTAGTACTTGGTGGCAAAACCCTTGTTGGCAATCACAGAGGTCAGACATTTCTTGTAGTTGGCCACCCAGGGCTGGTGCAAGGATTTTTGACACCCTAGGTAAAACCTCATTATGCCGCCCCCACCTTTGGCATCGGCCCTGACTCCACCCCCTTTGCCCTGCCCATGTATACGATGGAGGTGGTGGGGGTGGAGATTTGTGCAGCGCCTCTCTACCTATTTCTTTAGCCATGGTTCACAGGCCCGCACCAGTGGCTCTGGACCCGGCCTAAAGTCAAATAATGGCGGCATCGGCTCACTTCCTCATGCCAGCCATGGTCCACAGGTATACAGAGAGGCTATGGTAGTATATGGACAGGCTACGTTAGTATATGGGCAGGCTGGGGTAGTATATGGACAGGCTACCGTAGTATATAGACAGGCTGGAGTAGTATATGGACAGGCTACGGTAGTATATAGACAGGCTGGAGTAGTATATAGACAGGCTGGGGTAGTATATAGACTGGCTGGGGTAGTATATGGACAGGGGCTTGGCGCCCTGGGCGTCAGTGCGCCTAGGCGGCCTCCTACTCCGCCTACTGGTAGAGCCGGCCCTGTGGCCACCAGGTTTGCACACTCCTCTTTGCAGATCCTCTCCAAGTTATTAAGGTTTTCGAGACTGTTGTTTGGCAATTCAAACCTTCAGCTCCCTCCACATATTTTTTTTGGGATTAAGGTCTGTAGACTGGCTAGGCCACTTCAGAACCTTAATGTGCTTCTTCTTTAGCCACTCTTTTGTTGCCTTGGCTGTGTGTTTTTGGTCATTGTCATGCTGGAACACCCATCCACAGCCCATTTTCAAATGCCCTGGCTGAGGGAAGGAGGTTCTCACCCAACATTTGATGGTACGTCCATCATCCCTGTGATGCAGTAAAGTTGTCCAGTCCTCTTAGCAGATAAACACCTCCAAAGCATAATGTTTCCACCCCTAAGTTTGATGGCAGGGATGTGTTCTTGGGGTCATAGGCAGCATTCCTCCTCCTCCAAACATGGGGAGTTGAGTTGATGCCAAAGAGCTAGATTTTGGTGTCATCTGACCACAACACTTTCACCCAGTTCACCTCTGAATCATTCAGATGTTCATTAGGAAACTTCAGACAGGCCTGTACATGTGCTTTCTTGAACAGGGGGACCTTGCGGGTGCTGCAGGATTTCAATCCTTCATGGCGTAGTGTGTTACCAATTGTTTTCTTGGTGACTATGATCCCAGCTGCCTTGAGATCATTGACAAGATTCTCCCGTGTAGTTCTGGGCTGATTCCTTACCGTTTTCATGATCATTGAAACTCCACGAGGTGAGAACTTGCATGGAGCCCCAGAATGAGGGAGATTGACAGTCATTTTGTGTTTCTTCCATTTGCGAATAATTGTACCAACTGTTGTCATCCTCTCACCAAGCTGCTTGGCAATGGTCTCGTAGCCCATTCCAGCCTTGTGTAGATCGAAAATCTTGTCCTTGACATCCTTGGACAGCTCTTTAGTCTTGGCCATGGTGGAAAGATTGGAATCTGATTGATTGATTGATTGATTGATTGCTTCTGTGGACAGGTGTCTTTTATACAGGTAACAAGCTGAGATTAGGAGCACTCCTTTTAAGAGAGTGCTCCTAATCTCAGCTTGTTGCCTGTATAGAAGACACCTGGGATCTTGCTGATTGATAGGGGATCAAATACTTATTTCACTTATTAAAATGCAAATCAAGTTATAACTTTTCTGAAATGCGTTTTTCTGGATATTTTTGTTTGTTATTCTGTCTCTCACTGTTAAAATAAACCCACCATTAAAATTATAGACTGATCATTTATTTTTCAGTGGGCAAACGTAATAAATCACTGTAGGTGTTGGGGGGGCTGCATTCTTAAGGCTAGTTAGGTTTATCCCGGAATTCTACTTTAAAAGTTATATTAACCCATTTGCGCTGGTGCCTCCCAGCCCTTTAAGTAGTTTCAGATGCCGGTTGGCGAGGCGGTGTTTATGATCACGTGACCGCCATGATTGGCTGTCACGGCGATCACATAACTGTCACGGCAATAACCGGTAACTGTGTCAGGAGCATGCAGGGTGAGCACTGTCCGCACAGCTGTGTCTGCTAACTGGTATGCAAATATGCGGCCCCTAGATGCCAAGGCCCACCCGCCGAGAGGCCCCATATTTGTGTACTGTCAGTGCCTGGGGGTTAAAGATTAGCTGAAGGAACAGAAATTTATTTCGTTATTTAGTTAATTGACATTGTACTAACATGCTCCATTTTTATAAGTTTACTTCCACTCTCCTGCTACTACAGTGTGTCTAAATATGAGTGTGCAGCCCAATATACAGCAGGGTTTGACCTAGTGCACTAAGTGATCTTAGAGACCTGGTTAGGCTCATCCCCTCCCTTCATCTGCAATGCAAGTGTGCACAAGAGTAGTGTGGCCAACACTCATCTATGCCAGAATGGTAAAGGTTGTGGGAGAGCAGAAAGCACATATCCACTCAGAGGAAAAGGTACTTTAAGGCATTTCCAAACAAAAATCTTTTAAAAAGCAAGTATATAGGATTACAAAGAGAAGAAGAGGTCTGAGACTTCAGGTGGTCTTTAACTGGTCAATTCCTTGAGCTAAAACAAAAATATCAACTCACTATACTGTATCTATGACAAAAGTCATCCTTTACATTATAAATAAAAACTTAATGTATCTTACTTGGCTGGATTCACAGTTCTGCTGTTACATTCATATTAAAGCTGAACTCCAGGGAAAGTATAAATCTGCCCTGTCCCACACTGCAAGGGTTAAATACATGTTTATGTCTAGGAAACTGGAAAACATACTTTTATCTGCTACAGAAAGCTCCCTCCAGATTGCTAGACCAGTTTCCACAGCCTTAACTCCTCTGCGCTTTAGCAGTCAGATGCCCTCTGACATCAACAAGTACAATACAGAGCCCATAGCCCTGCATTGGACGTTAGACTGCCAAGGAACGGACCACCGCTAGAGCTTGGGGGTGGGGAGAACCAGGTGCCAAGTATCAGGTAAGTAAGTCCTTTTCCTGGTGCCCAAGACTTAAATGAGCATTTATAGTTAATATACAATTAGTGCAATTCTGTTAAAATCGATCAACTGTGTATACATCAAATAGCCCCAGTTGCGGCTAACACAAAAAGTGCTTTCACTACACTTAATACACATGAAACTCAAAAATGTGCAGCGCTACTGTGGGCCCCCCTTAATTATTTTTTATAATGCAAAATGAACTGCATGTGTCCGTAAACTAATTAATTACAATAAAGTGCAAAGTGTCCATAAATAAATCCGCTTCAATGAGCTTATTATTAAATCCAGACAAATATCTTATCCCAGTGTTGATATCAGTGCAACAGATCCGTAAAGTGCATGTGCCAATCCTTCACCAATCAGTGATAAATGCTCACCTCACATTATGACCCGTTTTACCAGTGGGTGATAATCAGCTGTTCCTCTCTGGGGATAATATTAGGTCTTTGCAGCAATCTGTCCCTCCGTATCTCCAATTTCCTCCTGTCAGCTCTCATAGTCACAGGAACAAATAGCGTGTAGTGATCTCAAATGAAAAACAAAACATATAGGGGTTGATTTACTAAAGCTTGAAAGTGCAAAATTTGGTGCAACTCAACACAGAAACCAATCAGCTTCAAGGTTTTATTGTCAAAGCTTGATTGAACAAGCTGAGATTAGAAGCTGATTGGCTAGCATGCACAGCTGCACCGGTTTTTGCACTCTCCAGCTTTAGTAAACAACCCCATAGTGCTCTCTGTTTAAATGTTTTAATTCCAAAGAAAAACAAATTGTGTTAGACTCCCATAAATAAGCCCTTAAAGTGGAGTTTCGCCCAAAAGTGGAACTTCCGCTTTAAAGCAAGGTGACCCCCTGACATGCCACAATTGGCATGTCATTTTTTTTTTGGGGGGGACGACAACCTTGTTTTCACAGGGTCCCAGGTCCACTTCCTCTCCTAGCACTGCAAAGCCGGAAGAAAGTTCACCTTCCTCCCCTCCCACCCAGCAATCTTCTAGGACACGTCACAGGTCCCAGAAGATAGACCACCTATTCACAAGGTGCAGCGTGACTCGCGTATGCGCAGTGTGCGCCCGGCTTTGAAGCCAAAGGGAGGGGGGAGAAGAGTGAGCCCTCGGGTGACCGCATTGCTGGAATGTGGGACAGGTAAGTGTCCAATTGTTAAAAGTCAGCAGCTACACTTTTTCTAGCTGTTGACTTTTAACTGGGTGGAACTCCGCTTTAAGCAGCGCTACCTGGTACAGACATATCAGCCAAAGAACTCAGAGATGGCCAGGGATGACATCCAATCAAAGGCTCCACCTCCACCTCCCTGGTTGTGGACTTCCTCAGTAGGGGTGACTTTTTTATAACATATCTCAATTTATTAACCAAATGGGTCACATTATCATTTTTATTTTTATGTTTATCACCAGAGAAAATCTCATCTAATTTAACCTCTCTACTGTCTAGAAATTGGAATATGTCAATGGTTGCTGCCAATTGTCTGGTGAAATTACTGAATGCCTTGTATAGTTAAAATACAATTAGTGCAACCCTGTTAAAATTGATGAAGTCTAGACCCAGGGATGTAACGTGTAGGGGGGCGAAGCCTTTTTATTGGATGTCATCCCGTGGCCATGTCAGAGTTTTTTGACTGATATGTCTGTACCAGCTAGCACTGCATAAGTGCTTATTTATGTGAGTGTATCACTATTTCTATTTCTTTGGGATTAAAACATTTAAACAGAGAGCACTATTGATTTGTTTTGTTTTTCATTTGAAATTGCTACACGCTATTTGTTCCTCTGATTGTGAGAGCTGACAGGAGGAAATTGGAGATACGGAGGGACAGATTGCTGCACATACCTAATATTATCCCCAGAAGGGAACAGCTGATTATGAACCACTGGTGAAACAGGGGCCATGATATGAGGTGAGCATTTAGCACTCACTGTTGAAGCATGGGCACATGCACTTTACGGATCTGTTTCACTGATATCAACACTGGGATGAGATTATTTGTCTGTATTTAATAATAAGATCATTGAAGCGGATTTATTTATGGACACTTTGCACTTTATTGTAATGAATTCGTTCACGGACACATTGCACTTTATTTATATCAGTTTCAATTGAATATATGGTTAATGTACATTGTTGCACTCTAGAGAGTTAATATAATTGTATATTTTGGATTTAAGGTTTGCAACTAAGGTAAGAGATTATATGATTTGCACTATTTTGCATTATAAAAATTAATTATGGGGAGCCCACAGTAGCACTGCACTCATTTTTGAGTTTTAAATGAGCATTTAAACCCTTGCAGTGTGTAGGCAACAGCCTCAATGCAGGAGAGGGATTTTACTCTTCACACATGGGCTGTAAATGCACAGCGACAAAGGTTTAAACAGACATACTTCTCTTTTTTTCCAACACAGTGTACTACAATGCCCAAGTGGTTCACATCTTTGCAATGTTGTGAGCTTAAATACAAGTCCATTGTTATGCATTGCAGTGCACTGGGAATGTGCTTTTGGGTGAATTCATGTGTTATCATGCGTTATGTCATCCAGCTTGTTCATAAAACATAAAATCGGTAGTTATAGTGTGAAAGATACCAGTCACTTTCAAGGGTTTACATTTAAAGATATCTGAACATATACTGACATGAGAGCACATACAAAGAAGAATAAAGAATAGTAAATATTAAAGCATGACTACACAAAAAAACATTTTAGTTTTTGAATGTAAGGGGAAGAGTTAGAATCTTGGAAATTTACTACTTATTTTGTACCCCATGTGGGAGATTTCATTCCTTTACTGTATGCTAGGGATGGGCCTAAAACCCCCGGTTCCCAGAACACCATGAACAGGCAAAAAGTTCTGGCGAACATGCGAACCCTATTAAAGTCCATGGGACACAAACATGAAAAATCATTAGTGCTCATTTTAAAGGCTTATATGCAAGTTATTGGCATAGAGAGTGTATGGGGACCTGGGTACTGCCCTAGGGGACATGTATCAATGCAAAAAAAAGTTTTTAAAACAATTGTTTTTTCACTTAAAGTGAAACAATAAAAATGAAATATTCCTTTAAATATCATGCCTGGGGGTCCCCTTAGTCTGCCTGTAAAGTGGCGCATCTGTGCGATGTGTAGAACAGTGCTGCAGCAAAATTACATTTCTAAAGGAAAAATGTAATTCAAACTTGTTTGCAGCTGTAATGTATTGCCAGCTCCCAATAATATAGAAGAAAAATCAATGAAAAAAACGGCGTAGGGTCCCCCCCCCCCCAGTTCATACCAGGCCCTTCGGGTCTGGCATGGATTTTAAGGGGAACTCCACGCCAAAATGTAAAAAAAAATGATGTGGCCCCCCCCCAAAATCCATACCAGACCCTTATCCGAGTATGCAGCTTGGCAGGGCAGGATAGGACAAGGGCTTCTTCCTGACAACCCTGGGCAGTGATTGTCAGGCTCTGCGGGCCGGGGACTTATCAGAATCTGGAAGCCCCCCTTAACAAGTGGCCCCCAGATCCTTCGGGAACAGGATAGGACGGGACGGTTCGACGTATGAGCCTATTCCCAGACCATACCTAAAACCCCCCCCCGGTGTAGTAAAAAAAAATGTAAAACCGCACCTCAAGGGGAATTTTAGGTACGGTCTGGGCTTCCCGGACCATACTTGACCCCCCCCCCCCTGGGATGCGGCAAAAAAAGTAACTAAAAAGAAGATATAATAACCCTCGACCGTTATGTAATGTCGACGTTTGTTCAAACTTAATGTAAAAAGGAAATCTTTACATTAAAACGACGTCGTGACAAGATGTGTAGCGTGTCTACGCGGTGAAATGTCCGTCTGATTCCCCTGGGGGTCCGTACTATAA
>BLSH010535872.1:99696-111179 GCA_018402905.1 Glandirana rugosa
AGAGAGAGAGAGAGAAAGAGAGAAAGGAAGGATGAAAGAGAGAAAGGAAGGAATAAAGAGAGATAGAAAGGGACGGAGGGAGGGAGGGAGAGAGAGAGAGAGAGCAAGAGAGGAAGGAAAGGTGAAAGAGAAGAAGGAAGAAAGAAAGAAAAGAAAGAAAGAAAAAAAGGAAGGAAGGAATGGTGAAAGAGAAGAAGGAAAGAAGGAAGGATGAGATAGAGAGAGAGCGAGAAAGAAAGGAAGGATGAAAGAGAGGCAGGAGGGAAGAAAGAGAGAAAGAAAGAGAAGGAGGGAGAGAGAGAGAAAGAAAGAGAAGGAGGGAGGGAGAGAGAGAGAGAGAGAGAGAGAGAGAGAGAAAGAAAGGAAGGGTGAAAGAGAGGCAGGAGGGAAGAAAGAGAGAAAGAAAGAGAAGGAGGGAGAGAGAGAGAGAGAGAGAGAGAGAGAGAGAGAGAGAGAGAGAGAAAGAAAGGCAATGTGAAAGAGAGGAAGGAAGGAAGAAAGAGGAGAGAGAGAGAAAGGAAGGGTGAGAGATAGGATGGAAGGAAGGAATGAAGGAAGAAAGAAAGGAAGGAAGGAAGGGTGAAAGAGAGGAAGGAAGGAAGGAAGGAAGGAACAAAGGAAGAAAGAAAGGAAGGAAGGAAGAAAGAAAAAAGAAAGGAAGGTGAAAGAGAGGAAGGAAGAAAGAGAAAAAAAAAAGAAAGAAAAAAGAAAGGAAGGAATGGTGAAAGTGAGAAAGGAAAGAAGGAATGAAGAGAGAGAAAGAAAGAGAGAAAAAAGAGGAAGGGCGAGAGAGAAAGAAAGGAAGGATGAAAGAGAGGCAGGAGGGAAGTAAGGGAGAAAGAAAGAGAAGGAGGGAGAGAGAGAGAGAAAGGAAGGGTGAAAGATAGGAAGGAAGAAACGAAGGAAGAAAGAAAAAGAAAGAAAGGTAGGAAGGAAGGAAGGGTGAAAGAGAGGAAGGAAGGAAGAGAGAAAAAAGAAAGAAAGAAGGAAAGAAAGAAAGGAAGGAATTGTGAAAGAGAGGAAGGAAGGAAGGAAAACAGAGAGAAAGAAAGAGAAAAAGAAAGGAAGGGTGAAAGAGAGGAATGAAGGAAGAAAGAGAAAGAAAGATGGAAAAAAGCTAATGTCAGAATGAGATACTGTGCACCCAGACTGCTTTTATGTCAGCCTTATTTTCCTCCTAGATAATTTCTGCAGCAGTTCTCAGAATTTGCACATCCTGACAAGCATTGTGCGCACCATGCCGGTGACTGCACTTTAAGAAGGTGACAAGGGAGTTTTTATTTTAGCAGAACCTTGACCGACTGTGGCAGAGGGAGGACTAGCTGAGGGGAGGTTCTGCTGATGTCATGGAGGAGGGTGGAGGGGGGGATGTATGGAGAGAATAGCACACTGATCCTTTCACTGAGTCCTGTGTAGTATTTCTATGTCACGCTGCCAGCTGTCAGTAGTCTTGCATTAAGCACAGAGTAAGATAAAGAGGTGGTGCTGCTGTGATCTCAGGGGAGGGTCCATGCTGCTGAAAGAAATGAACGAGGCAAGCAGAAAGCGAGAAAGAGTTACATAGAAAAGGAGAGTTTCTTGGCAGACGTTGAGAGTTGCAGGCAGCAGTCCTCTGAGCGCTATCTGCCTGTGTCCTGCGAGGTGTCTCCTGTTTCAGCACCACCCGGGGACGGACAGCTCCCAGCACTTCTCTGCCAGGGACTGCTCCAGCATCCACCATCTGCTTCTATTAGTAAACTCCAATAGCAATCCTCCTCCAGGGATTCTCCAAGCACAATGTACCAAGGACATATCCAGGTAAGAATGGGCTTCCTTTTTCTCCCTTAGATTAAACTGCACAAATGTACTTAGAATCATGCAACAGGTATTAACAGCATCCTCTAATTAGTGCTTCATTGAACAATGAACTTTCACAGAATAAAAAAAATAAATAGTAGGCTGAACTGGGCCTGTGCATGGTCTATAATATTCTGCTGGATTGAAGTCACATAAATTTCAAGCATTGTATTTTTTTTAATTTATTTTATGCTGAGTTAAACTTTGCAAACAGTTTATTTTCTGTAGTTAAATACATTTAATTGAAGGTTTCTATTATAGAAATGTATGCATTTATGGCAGTCAGATTAAATTGAAAATAATATCACCGGGCAATGAAGACATACAGAAACAAATCTCTTTACAGTCTATACAATTCAGTTGTGCAAGTTTTATTAGAAGATAAATGCATAGCTTAGCAGCTGAGCCTGACAAACAGAGGCCTTCTCCAGTATTAGGAACTAATAGAGAGATGGTCATAATGTAAAAGGTGAGGCAGCATCTAGCACTACCTATTACCCCAATGGTGGGTTAGTAAACATGTACTGACAGAGCAAGGGCCTTGTAGAGAACGCTTTGCTAATACTTTTACAGGACGAGAAATTGTGTATTAATGGTGTGTGACATTTGCTGAAACCTCACTGATCCTGTAGCACTCATGTATACTTTCTTCTCTCCTATGCATTATTTAAAAGAGGTTTAAAATCCACTGAACCATTTTAGTTCGCTATTGATCCTTTTAGAAATGAGAGTTGTGTTATTAAAATGTTAACGTTTGATACATTGACAGTCCTTGTAACCTTGACTTGCCTGCCTCCTTACTGCCTAGGATTCTGAGCCCCACAGGATGGAAAGCAATGCAGTAATATGAAAACATATGAGGTGATCTTGTAATAGTTCAGGAGTTTGTAAGGATTATAACACCAGAAAGGCACAGTGCAAAAGCCATTCATTTGTCTCCTACAGTTTAAAATAGAAACAACATTTATCAAGCATAAAGCGTAGAGCAGGCTGCTATAAACTCCTGTGCACGTGGTACGTCTCAGCATTCTCTAGGTCATTGGGTTTCTGATTTTATGAACATCATATATTTAATGTGTTCTTTTTACTGTGATGTGGTTAATTCTTCATTTTGGAGAGACTGTAGTTATAGGAATTATAGTATGTTTAATCTGCTGTATAATTTGTGCTTACATTTATTTTTTACTTAATTTGCCTACACAGATGTGTTCATATATTACATTTCTTTCCACCCTTTCCCAACCCCCCTCCTTCTGGGATAAGATTATTATATTTTGTTTCTGGTAGTACTGTTTTCTACTAATATGCACCTTCTCGTTGAATGATTTCTGTGTGATACAATAGTTCTTCCAACTTTAGACTTGGCCAGAGTCCCACCTTTGTACACTCAGATCTATAGTAATGCATATTTCCAAACTGTGTGAACCAAACATTGTGGCTTATCAACTCATTTACCCACCACTTTTTCTGTTTGTAATAATATGGCATAACTCTGTTTGTTTCCTTGTTAATGTGAGCCTATGAGTATAGAAATGCATGGGCTGCCATTGCTGACTTGCTTTTAAAGGTGCAGGCTCCAGGGTTGTCATCATGTTCTTGGCTTTACTAACTGACTGCTCTGAAACGAAGAAGGAAGACAAAGTCTAGACTTTTCAGACTTCAATGATGACATTATAGTTAGTGATTAGCCAGGAAAAGCATAACACTTCAGCACCTTTACAAAACAAGTCAGATATTGACGGATCCTACATTTGTATCCTAAAAGCTTCTCTTTAAAGTGCTACTTATCTCATTATAACATGTTTAACATATTTAAAAAGCTGTAAAATATTAGATGTGGGCCTAGTTTAGTCCCGGTGTCTGATTCTTTTTTTATTCTTTAATTTAAAAAAAATACAAGGCCTAAAATTCCTTATATAGTTACATAAAATGCATTTACTATATGTCCTTGTACACCAACATATGTATGTAAACATATGATGGCGGCAACAAATAATTATTCGTTCCTAGTACTTATCTTTCACCCATCTAAACAAAACTAAAACCTAATTGGTTGACAAGGGGCACTGCTCTTTTCACGTTATACAATCCTTGTACGTGTTTAAGTAAGTCTGTGTATGTTAAACTATATAAAAATGACCATATGATTCATTTTCACACTACCAGGCATATTCAAGTAACATAATAATAATAATACCTTTAACCTCCCTGGCGGTGTTCCCGAGTGTGGCTCGGGGTGGATTTTCAGTACCAAGAACGGTAACCCCGAGCCACACTCGGGATTGCATTGCTGGATCCAGGCAGCGCTACTCACCTTATCCCCAGGATCCAGCGATGTCCCCCGCCGTGTCTGCGAGCTGTGTCCACTGCCAGATGACTCTGTGTGCCGGGCTCCGTTCCCTGCGAGCGTCGCGTCGCACGGGGACGGAGACTGGCGGGAAATTCAAAAAGTGAAACACACACAGCACATACAGTACACTGTGATCTGTAAGATTACATTACTGTATGAAAACATTTCACATCCCCTTTGTCCCTAGTGGTTTGCCCAGTGCCCTGCATGCACTTTTATATTATAAATGTCATTTTTTCTGCCTGGAAACATGAGAATGTCCATAGCAACCAAAAAGTGTCCCTTTACGTCAAAAGTGGTTTTTGATCAGCTAGAAAAAACAGCGATAGTAAATAAGAATCATTTGCAGAATTGAGTGATACTGATTTTTGGGGAAATTTATCATCAGAAACTGAAAGTGACGACAGTGACAATTCTACAACTGAGCAAATTCCAGTGTTTTTGATTTGATTACATTATTGAATACATTTTATTACTATTACGTTATTATTTTTGATAATTATTTTTAGTTATTTATTATATTATAATTTATGATTTTATTTTTCAAACTTTTTCATACCCGGGATGTCTACTAGACTCTTGTTTGGACAGATTTAAGTGAGTTATTCCTAAGAATTACAGGCCTACAATATAAAACGCCAAATTTTCATGCAAAATAATGGTACAGCTTTCAGCACCAAAAATCTGATATAATCATACCGCCAAGGAGGTTAAAGCATATAATAATAGGATTACTCAGTACTTTTTCTACAAGGTTTAGAGGAAGCTCCACTGATTCTGTTTATAGTTATCTAAGCCAAGAGTCTGCAAAGCTTATTCAGTAATCAGCTATGCACACATAATGTTTCAGTAAATTATTATTATATTATTAATATACAGGATTTATATAGCGCCAACAGTTTGCGCGGCGCTTTACAACATGAGGGCAGACAGTACAGTTACAATACAATACAATACAGAAGGAATCAGAGGGCCCTGCTTGTTAGAGCTTACAATCTAGAAGAGAAAATACATATTTTTTTTATTGTAAAGCTCATTATTGTATTTAAGAATAGTGCTACTATAATTACAATTCCATTAAATTAGCTTCTAAAGTAATTGCCACTTCAGTGAAAACTATATTTCTTACTAAAATATTATGTTCATATCACTGACACATTTCACTGCGCTTTCCACGGTATATATGCAATGAATATTCATCCCTATCCTTTAAATAAGTTAGAATTCAAACCCCAACTACAGTCTTATAGACATATAGACTAGGGTTAATTTTTGTGAAAACTTTTAGTATGTTTTGGATTATGAATGAAATACTGTACACACACATGGAGAATATGCAAACTCCATAGAGAAATTGTGCTTTGACTATTTTTCTTGCTTTAGTGTTTACTATCATGACCCCATGTGATCTGTTCAGTTACCATGTGCTTTGCAAGGATACAGTTTCAGCTGTCTATGTCTCTGATTTCTGGGAAGAGCAGTGGTTCATTTTGTAATCAATAAAACCTAATCTAATGAGTCATCCCTGTAACACAAACTCCGCAAATGACAAGCCCAAGAAAAAAAAACCTCTTGTACTGCCAACAATATACAAACAGCATTGTTAGGTCTGTGAGACATAGGGCTCAATGACATCAGTGGGCAAGCGTTAGGCTCTGTATAACGCATTTGTTGTTACAATGCATCAGACTATTTACCTTTTTTCTTACATATTATGTAATTATGTATATTATTACAGATGCTATAGAAATGTCACAAAATGACATTTCATTCAACTGTATGCACCACAGCACATTGTGATATGGTGTAGTGTGGTGCAAAACGCTGCGGTACATAAAAATGTATCCTGTCCTGTTGAGGTGTCTTTGGAAGGACAGACAGGAATTGATTTAGTGAAACTGGAGGGCAGTGGCGGCTGATGCTTTTCTTGGGGGGGGGGCGGCAAGCAACCACCCCCCCAGGGCAGCCGTTGGCATGGCACTACCACCCCTCGCCCCCCTGGCAGTTCAGCACTACCACCCCCCCACTGTCACACTTACCCCATCGAGGTGGCGGGTGACGGGCGGCAGGCTACAGGCAGCGACTCCTCGGCTCCTGCTCTGCCCCCTCCTCCATCCTAGGCTCTAGGCGTCCAATAGGATCGCCTGTCCTTTCAGCAAATCGGGTCTCAGACCCACTCCCTGATTGTCCGGGAGGAGGATCAGTGTTAGAATAGTGAATATTCATTTGCTGTTGTAAAACACTTGGGTGGGCTGAGAGTGCACTCTCTGCGCCCTGAGCCCACCCTATTTTGAAGCCTATTAGAGCCTCTGGCTCTAATCAGTGCTTCAAAAAAAAACCCCCAATATTGTAATTCATGCACCGGCATCCTGAAAGGGGCCAGACGCATGGATAGGGGGAGGCGGCATGGATAGGGGAGGCGGCGCCTGTGCGCCCTCAATGGACGGGCTGCCACTGCTGGAGAGTGCAAAATCTGTGCATGGTAGCCAATCAACTTCTAATTTCAGCTTGTTCAGTTAAGCTTTAACATTAACCTCCCTGGCGGTATGATTATGTCAGATTTTTGCATCTAAAAGCGGTACATTGTTTTGCATAGATATTTGGTGTTTTATATTGTAGGCCTGTAATTATTAGGAATAACTCACTTAAATCTGTCCAAACAGGAGTCTAGTAGACATCCCGGTTATGATAAAGTTTGAAACAAGAAATCATAAATTATAATATAATAAATAACTATAAATAATTATCAAAAATAATAATATGATAGTAATAAAATATATTCAATAATGTAATTAAATCAAAAACACAGAAATTTGCTCATTTGCAGAATTGTCGCTGTCATCACTTTTAGTATCTGACGATAAATTTCCCCAAAAATCAGTGTCACTCAATTCTGCAAATGATTCTTATTTACGATCGCTGTTTTCTAGTTGGTCAAAAACCACTTTTGACGTTTTTGTTGCCATGGACATTCTCAAGTTTCCAGGCAGAAAGAATGACATATATAATATAAAAGTGCATGCAGGGCCACGAGATTTAATTTGACTTTTGATTGAACACTTTATCTTTTATTGGATTTTTTGTTCTCACTGGTTATTGTGGGTCAACCACTGTAACCTATTGACTGAATAATATTTTATTTGATACAATTTTTCCACACAAGGTTATATTTCACTGTAAATGGGACACAAAGTAGACATACACAATTGTCTCTATCTGGCCCAATCAAAAATAAAAAGGTACCTGTAAGTTTGGCTGCATATTTAGCTGGCCAATCTGATAGCATTCAGTGATTTGGTGCTAGACAAGCGCCTGATCAAATATGGTGGCATGAAAGTAACAGATAGTGTTTTGGTTTGCTTGGTAATACTATATATATTTTGGACTTTTTGTATTTCCAAGTTAATTGTTTATTTTATATTTATCATATATTATCAGAGAAACTGCTCCATAGACTATTTATCCTTTGTAATTATCTGGGTATTTTCTAAACACTTTGAAAAATACACATTATTGTTATATTGTTATAATTAAAGATTATATTTGGTGTAGGGTGTTTTTTTACATTTCTTGCGAGAGTACTATGTGTTATTTTTTTTTATAGCATATATAGAGTTCTGTGCCTTAAATTCATATCCTTGAAAACCTGTTTTCTCTCTTTCTGAGGAAGTTATCAATCCGGACTTACAGTACATGGGTTTTGTATTATCACCAGCATAATGGCTGTGATGGGCACTTTTGCTTGTAGCTCTGACATGCTAGGTGTAATTCCCTCTTGTATGGAGTTAGTGTGTATTCTCTTTGTTGGCATGGGGTTTATCCAGTTTTCTTTTACATATTTAGAATATATTGGTAGGTTAAGTGGCTTCCAAAAAACGCCTTTGTGCGAGTGGAAGGAACATAAGTATTTAAGCTTTTTTCAGGAGCAAAGCAAAACATTGGTAATTACCTTATAACAAAGAAGACTTCCAGTACCAAACTGTGTGCCCAGCTGGCTGATATTCTGTAATGATATTTCCAGGCACTAATTCAATGGATACAAATTATCTCATCAAATCACTGATCTGTTATATAATACTATTGGACTTTATTAGACTTGGGAATCTTCTTTGCAGTCTTTACTCCTGTCATCCCCTCCTTGTTAAATAGCCAGGGAGGTGCATATCCTAAAAAGTGATCTTATATATTTCCTATCTCATGGACTCAGTAGGTGCTCTAACATGCAATTCTTTGTGGATGAGAAACATGTCACAAGCCTACAGCTAGGAATGGAGTGATAAGGAAAGGCTTAGGAGTGACAGATACAACAAAAGTCCAGAGGTTACCACAAAAAGCTATAAACTTGAAGGTACTAAGTTACAGAAGTAGATTGAAATGAGAATAGGGTTGCTGCCAATATCTTCCTAAATTGATAGACTTTCAATCCAAATAAAAGAGCTACAGGTCATACTTCATTTCACAGTGTATTGCTGTTATGTGGACATTTTGAACAAAGGCAGCTGGGTACTATAAGGATTATTGTGGTGAGAAACTGTCCAGAAAATGAAGCATATCCAAATTATTTAGCGTATGGAAGGTTGGTCAAAGCAGTGGAGACTGCAGTGCATTGTTTCTAAATATAAAATAATGGAGAAAAAAATAATCCCTAATAGAATACAGCACTGGGGGTACAGAAGTTTGCATCTTGGAAAAGTTCAAGAAATAATGATATCTGATATATAGTATGTTAAAAGTAGGAAGCATATATTTGCTAATGCTAGTGGCTTGAGATTTGTTTCTGTCCAT
Source organism: Glandirana rugosa (assembly GCA_018402905.1). NCBI lineage: Eukaryota > Metazoa > Chordata > Amphibia > Anura > Ranidae > Glandirana > Glandirana rugosa. The sequence continues at coordinate 108,668 of BLSH010535872.1, forward strand.
GAATACAAAAGACTGGCTTTATCCTTTTTAATGAAATTAAATGCCAGTACCAAACAGTGTAATAACCATTGCATATTTGCCTTCGGATACACATTTTATTGACATGGCCCTGCTAGCTGTCTGTGGGTGCCCATAATGCAGTTCACATAGAGATCAATTGTCTTTATGAGGACCCAGTCTGCAAATCTAAGGTGAGTTAGTAGTACCTGGACAAAAATCAACATATAATAACACATTTCACCTGCAACAATTCTAAAGGCAGAATTTAGACGTAGATAATAATATTAAAGTTGACTTTTAGGCTGGGTTCCACTAGTGCGAATTGGACGGGGGTTTCTCCGCATCCAATTCACATGTCAGGAGAATATGACTGGCTCTCTATGGAGCCGGTTCACACATCTTCAGGGCAGCTCCAGTGAGATTTGCAGTCAAAATTTCAGGCTGAAATCAGACCTGAAACAGTGAATGGGGATGCCCCCGACCCCTGCTGGGAGCCGCTCCATGCTGCGGTGTGAACCCAGCCTTAAATTGACTTGCACATGGTTGTTATGCACAATTAAAAACATGTAGAATATGTGAGTATGCAAAAAGCTGCTGAACTTTTAGAGTAAATAGAGAAAGTATATGTTCTATTGTTCCTTGACCCTGCTGTCTAGCATGTAACCCAAGTACTACAAATGGCCCTTTGGTACAAAAGCCAGTAATCAGGGTCTTCCCTCCCTAGATGCTTAATCAGACCTGATCTCAAACAATTCTTTTGAGCATTCCCTGTGGCTCTCCATTATTAGACCTGTGACATATGGAATGCTGCCCATAACTCTGCTCTGGGTACTGTGCTAATGCCTGTGTGCTCTGTGCCAACATATGTGCACTATGAGAACTGCCACATACTATTGTAGACACTGCTGCACTTCACCAAGATACCTGTACTGCTAAATCCTAAACTCAGGCCAGTAAAGGGAAGATTTCATTAGATTGGCTCCTTCTAGTTAAATGGTTTAGTTTATTTATTTTATGGCCGTTCACACCACAAAAAACTCACTCTGGATGCGTTTCTGCATGCCCATTTTTGATGCATTTTTTTATGTGTTTTCAATGCATTCCAGCGCATTTTTTCCCTTTTTGTTTTTTCTTTATTTCCAAGGTTTCCCCTGTTTTTTTGCTGTAATGCACACCTGTGCATTTTTTATGCATTTAGATGCATTCCAGCGTGTTTTTGATGCATTTTTACACGTTCCTGTACAGTTCAGTGTAGAAAACCTGCAGCATGTTCTAATTTTTGGACTGCACTAGAATGCACTGCACTGGTGTGAACTATGCTATTGGAATCCATGTGACCTAATGTCCATGTGTTTTTGATGTAGAAAAAAAAATGCATTGGACTACATCTGGTATGAACTAGCCCTCACACTGTAACACTTATTGTGCATTGTCCAAAATATTCTTCTTCTTCACCATACTGGACAAACCTCTTCTAGGGTTTGTCCAATATGGTGACAGTCATTTTTGTGTTAAATCATTCTTATTAAGAATTTTCAAACAGTACAGATCAAGTAGAAAAAACAGATATGATGCCAAGTTTGACGATATATCAAACTAAACAGAACACATAAGCACAATGCTCAGAGTACAAACACAACCACAGGTAGAATCATGCTCCATCTACAAGATGGAAGTAGCTGTGGAGACTATCATATAAATTGGTAAATGTATAATATCTACCAACCAAGTACAGGAAAATAACCATTGGAAAATAGCATGTATGCAGTAGACAGAGGACCCAGTAAATATGTCAACGGCATTTCAGGAAATATTGGCAGTAACATCAGATTAAATAGGTAAGTCTACCAACTATCACTGAACTCGTAAAAGAGAATGGTATTTGGAAAAAAAAAGGGGGGTGGGGAATGAAAGGTCAGATAGTACCCATGGGAGGCTCCTGGAATCATCTGGAACCTCAAACCTTCACTGCAACAAAGATGTCAAATGCAGAGGAAATAAGACTATACTATCCACGTGAGACTGTAGGATTCAGACTTATCATTATCCCACGCAATCGTATGTTCTACACTATCAGTCTGATCCATTTCACAAGCCTATTCGGCTAAGGAAGATGCCTCAGCCTGCCGCCAATGTTCGGTGATTACAAAGCTGGTTGCTGTAAAGAAGTGCCAGATTAAGTTCTTTTTAATTTGTTTATAGGAACCTGGCAGCATTACATTAGTGGCTTGTAACCGCCGTCCGACTCCGTAGAAGGAATCGGCTTATCCGAACACTTTACCTAGTCTGACTATCACATCTTGTATGCTAACGCACCCTATTACTATTCAGACTTAGGATGTCAGAGTGCACCTATCATATCAGAATAAAGGAGACGTAAACTGTAGAAACAACGTCACTTCCAAACTCCAAGGTCTACTAAGGTCCTCGGAGGGTACCCATGATAGACTGGAAAGTAAGGGGTGGGGGGAAAAAAAAAGGTTTATGGTAAGAGAAAATGCTCAAGTCACTA
>BLSH010535872.1:145261-155328 GCA_018402905.1 Glandirana rugosa
GAAAAGTCATCTCTCTTTTATTTCCCTACATGGGCTGTCCCACCCTTGTTATGTGGGTGGCCCTGATGAAGAAGCGATCCCTACGTTGGGAGGGGTTTTCCCTTTTTTTTTTTTTTTTTTGGGAAAACATCCAATCTGATGCAGGATGCGACCTGAACTTTACTGACCTAAGGAGAAATGACAGAGAAAACGATGAGTGGCCCGTATGTTAATGCCACTGGAGACGAGTGGCCGATTAAGTGCCACTAAAATGGTGTGTGGCTGATTGTGTGCCACTGGGAATGTGCTTGTAATGGGGTGGTGTTTGTCCTTGCTCGAAGCGATTGCGAGGGATTGGTGATGATGCGTGCTCGCATCGGTTGCGAGGAGTTTATGTAAATGTGTGCTCGCAGTGATTGAGAGGTATTATGTTGATGCGTGCCCGCAGTGTCTGCCAGGAATTTACGTAAATAGACGCATGCAGCGATTTGACAGTGAGTGTTCGCAGTGATTGCGAGGGGTTTGCGATGATGCGTGCTCGCAGCGATTGCAAGAAGTTAAAGTTTGAAATGCATGCTTGCAGCGTTGCAGGGAGTGTCAAACGTGCTGGCAGCGATTTGCAAGGCGTTTAGTTAAGCATACTTGCAGCATTTGTAAGAAGTTTGTGTTTGTACATGCTGACAGAGATCGCAAGGAGTTTGTATAGTTACGTGATCGCAGCGTTTGCTAGGGGCTTAAATGACAACACGTGCTTGCAGCGATCGCAATGCCTGCTTGCTGTAATGTATGGAGTAACACGTACCTGTGCTTCCAGCAATTTGCAAGACGTGGTCCTCGAATGCATGCTTCCAAGAACCTGTACTGATAATTGCTGCGATTGCAAAATTGACCTGCAACAGCGAGCGAGCGAGCTGGTAATCGAATGCACAGACTCACAAACATGACGTGAGCTGGGGAGAGCCGGCCCAGTAACATTGCTATCGTGCACTGGAACCGACAAAGAGCCTGGAGAGTGAGGGTGCTTAAATACCCTCCGGGCTCCTCCCATAAATTCAGGCCAGCCCACTGGCCTTCCTACATATACACAGTATCTCACAAAAGTGAGTATACCCCTCACATTTTTGTGTACTCACTTTTGTTGCCAGCGGTTTATATATTAATGGCTGTGTGTTGAGTTATTTTGAGGGGACAGCAAATTTACACTGTTATACAAGCTGTACACTCACTACTTTACATTGTAGCAAAGTGTCATTTCTTCAGTGTTTTCACATGAAAAGATATGATAAAATATTTACAAAAATGTGAGGGGTGTACTCACTTTTGTGAGATACTGTATGTGTATATATATATATATACAGTATATGTATACAGTATATTTAGAGAGAGACATCATTACAAAAGGCTTTGCTTCTCTCCAGGGATCTCACACATGTCCTTTTCTCCAGCTCCTCTGCATGTATACAGAAGCTTCTGTTATTAGTATGTACACATCACATACAATAATGATCCAGAGCCAAAGATAGTAAATTCATTGTTACTTCCAGCATAGTGACCTTGCATCACGCCAAGGAAGTGCTGACATTTTTATTTAACCTTATATGCAGTGGTATAGGAAAAGGGAATGGAAATGACTACAACTCTAATAATAGCTTTGATAAGCTGGTGGTTGTTAACCCAGCAATTCAATTTTTCATAATCCACTCTGTTAATTACTGTAATGTCCTCATGTGACTGTGCTTTATGAAAATAACGATGTATATACCCTGTTTACTGAGCACTGATCTGCGGTGATTGACCCGCCGCTTCTCTCCTCTTTCTTCCTGACAGATGCAGTGGGTGGGGCCGAGGATCCCTGCTGACGTCAGTCAGGAGGGGAGGAGGAGAGAGGAAGAGAGAAGCAGCCCTGCCCACTGCATCTGTCAGGAAGAGAGAGGAGAGAGGCCGCAGGTCAATCAGCGCAGATCAGTGTTCAGTAAACAAGGTATATACAGCATTATTTTCATGAAGCACAGTCACGCAAGGACATTACAGTAATAAACTGAGAGTATTGTAGTAAAAAAAATGAATTTGAGCAGCAGAACAGGAGGGGGCGGTATGGACACTGAGCTGTCAACCAGAGAGGGGGAGGGGAGCACACAGGAGACACAGAGCAGGCTGCGGATGACAGAGTCACGTACTGATGACTCCGGTGTCACAGCTTGGCAGCCATGATAAATGTGAGTCAGCATACAAGGGGAAGGCAGAACCATGCAGGATCAGACAGGTATTACAGGTGATACAGGGGGCCAAATGACACAACACAAGCACTGTGCTGTATAACATGCTTAACAGGGAACAGGATCTTTATTTTTTTTGGGGGGGGTTAACAAACGCTTTAATTGTATCCATAGCTCTCTGCCTTTATGTTTTCAGGCAGCATGATAGAGCAAGGATCTTTATATCTGCCATGACCTCATACCTGGTCTTTTATGGAAAGCCTTTTTCCACAAAAGGTGCCTTCAAAGAGAGCAGGAATTGCAAACGTAAGGAGAATGTCTTTAATGGTAACAGATTAAAAGGGTTTACCATATTTATTACTGAATTTAATGTTTTGCTTTGATCTTGCTTTTAAGCAAGTTAGAAAGAGAAATCAAGACAAAAGACAAAAATTGATAATCCATTTGTGAGGTAAAAGCTTTATGTCTGTATATAAATTATTATAAAATAATATCAAAAAAAAGATTCTGTTCTGTAGCAGACAGGAAGCTTGTTTTAGAAAGTGTGCGGCTTCTGCGTGTTCTTGATGCCACTATTCACAATGCACTTAGTCCACAGCTGAAATCTACCCTATTCATTTGACTGGAGCAGTTCTTTAAAGTCGGAGGTGTCCTTATAAGAGAAACATAAAATGGCGATAAATGGATGCATACAAAGAATCTTAAAGAAAAATTGTGTCTGTTTAAATAATGATAACATGCAAGGTTCAGTAATCAATAATATCAAATCAGGGACCATTCCTTAAAGTGTTTGTTACCCCAGCATTTCATATTCCTGATATGTGCCTGCTGTATCACGTACTTGTATGAAAAAGTATCCCGTTTTCTTTTTATTGCTTCCTTTGTGTGAAATACCTGGTGTTCCTGCCAGTCCCTCTGCTTTCCTATTAAAAACTGACCACACTAAGCAGGAGGGCACAGCGTGGTCAGTACTCTTGCTATGCTGGGCACTTAGTGTACTCTGCTCCAATGATCAGTCTTGACACGTCTCTCCTGCACAGCCATTTACTGGAAAGTTCAGTGTGCTGTTGCTCCTCTTATGCAGCTGAGAGCAGAGGGAACATTGGGAATGTGATCACTTATAAAAAGGGAAAAAAGTGTTTATAATGGTTTTATTTGTATCTATACACAAATGTTTTGCCCTTCATTTCAATTTTAAACTGAATGAGTTGTTTTCCAATGTGATTGTTTACAATCACTTTAACTCATTTGACTATAGAAAAGTGAAATTAGATTGGTTGCTATGGAGAACAGTACTTTGCCCATTGTTTTCATTGCTCATCACATTGATGGCCTCATCTAACTTCTACAATATATCTAAATGCAAGGGGTATCTCTCGGGGACATGTTCAGTGAGAGTGAGCAATAGAAAAGTGCAAGAAACAGATGTATTTATGTAAAAGCAACTAAAATAATAAAATAGTCGAACTAGGAAAAAGCAATGTAAATTGAGCATACATGCAAACCTTAAAGTGTTACTAAACCCACTACAGTAAAAACAGTCTGTATATGCAGTAAAGCATGCTTGTTATACTCTCTGTGAAACCTAAGGTGTTAATTATCTGCATTGTGTAAAAAGGCTGTTTAATTCTTGCTTCTCTAAACCTCCCCTGCTTCTACTGTCCCCTAATAATTTCCTGATAACACAGAACTATGGAGTCAGGCTGCACATGCTCAGTTTGGTGTCTTTTGCTAGAGAGGTTTTTTTTTTCTTCTTGGGAGGATGCATGTGATCAGCACAGGGCCAATCAGCACTGTCCAGACAGAGGGTCAGGGGTCTTACAGTCTCATAGGGCAGCCAGAAAACTTCTCCTATAAACTTTAACCAGACACTGATAGAAGTCACAAGACTGCTCTAACTACTGATCATAAAAGATATGTAGCAGTTTATATTTACTAAAATAATTGCATTTCCATGTTCTGTGTACTGTGGGAGACCAGATATAGTGAACGCAGGGTTCTGGGTTTAGTAGCACTTTAAAACCAAAGTGCAACACCAATGGTATAAGGCAGTGTTCCCCAACCCAGTCCTCAAGGCCCACCAACAGGTCATGTTTTCAGGATTTCCCTCAGATGAATCAGCTGTGGTAATTACTAAGGCAGTGAAACTGATCAAATCACCTGTGCAAAATAATGGAAATCCTGAAAACATGACCTATTGGTGGGCCTTGAGGACAGGGTTGGGGAACACTGGTATAAGGTATAAGCAATTTGTTTTGTTTTTACTTTCAAGAAGAATCTTGAAAGTACTTGCTTTACCATTGCTGCGAAGTAAGGGTCTGGGAAATGTTAGATTGTTGTTTTTTCTCTTAATATTTTAGAATGTTGTGGAAAGGCAATTTTAAAAAGCCCTCATGTAATACTTAAACCTGCACTGCATACCACTGAAATGGTTTAACACGGGGATAGGCAACCTTGGTCCTCCAACTGTGGTGAAACTACAAGTCCCATGAGACATTGCAAGACCCTGACAATCACAGGCATGACTCCTAGAGGCAGAGGCATGATGGGATTTGTAGTTTCACCACAGCTGGAGTACCGAGGTTGCCTACCCCTGGTTTAACAGTTCCAAGCACTCAAAAAACATCAGACCTGCTTGTACAAAGATGGATAGCAGCTGATAACACTGGTATAAACAGGTCACTAAGGAGGGAGGGGTTCTCTACATAACCTGGGAAATGAGAAAAGTCTTAACTTTTCAAAGAACAAAGGCCTAAAAAAAGATGAATAATGGCATATCAGGGATGTCTACAACAAACAGTAAACAAACCTCAATCATCTAGCTCGGTGAAGCACAAGCATTTATGTTGTTTCTAAAATGGATTGGAAATGGAGAGTTGTTCTCTGGATCCCAAGTCAACAAAACAGAAGCATCAGAGCCGTCATCTGGGAGTTGCACTGCTGAAGAAGCTTGTTTATGGAACAAAGATCACGCGGGTTTTTTTTAGCCTAGTCCCAGTGAAATTTCTCTTTAGAAGCACTGAACGTACAGCTGGCCTCTGTCATTTTTTTCCTATTATTGCAGAGTGTAACCTGCAGCCCTACTGCACACTAAGCTCTAAGAGGTATCTGAGGGTTTGGATCAGTTGTTTCACTGACAAGTTAAAACACTTATGAAGTTAGAATAAAGGGTGCATTAATAACAAACTCAATTTAAAGTAAAGTAGCCTTTACTGGGAATGCAAGCAGTTTGTGAATAAAAAATGGTCTGTGGTATCATGTTTGTGGAGCATGTCTAGACAATAATTAAAAGCACAGATTTAATGGCTAATACTGCAATGCAGCAAATGAAAGTCAGAGAAAAGTCGGTTTTCCTTATTTCTTATTTCCAGTCAGTGACTCAAAGTATCAGCGGAACATTTAGACAAATAGCACATTTTGAAACAAGAGGTCAGTAATGGCAGCTTAGCGATCCATCTCAGGGAAGATGTGTAGACTTTATTTCACACAACTACACATCCCTGTGAAGGTTTCCTAGAGACTGCAGAAGGGGTGAGTTGATTGATGCAATCTAAAAATGCATTTTTTTTTCATGTTTGAAAAGTACAAGATGCTAAGCATGTGATCTGGGTGAATCTCTGAGCTAAAGGTCTATTTACACCTATGTGTTCTACATGAATAATATGTTGGTTGCAATCAGAGGCATACTTAGAACCTTCAGGGCCCTGGTGCAAGAAACCATGAAGGTCCCCCTGACCCCCAGCTGGGGCCCTTCCCACTAAGCCCGAGGCCCTTTACTCCTGTCGCAGGGCCCTTTATTATGGTCCCGTAGCAGGACCCATTCACATGTTCTGCAGTAGGCCCCCTTCCTGCTGTCTTGGGGCCGCCCCACATTGGCAGAACACCAGGGCCTAGTCACAAGGGCGACCTTTCCTACCCTGGCAGTTCCGCCACTGGTGTCAGTAGTTTTTATTTTTGTTATTTTATCTACGGGCAGCAGGACTTAGATTAATCATAGTAGGTGGTCGGGTATAATTAATACTTTGTTGACACTCATGGGCTCCTCTGCCCCTCCCCCGTCTTCTGAAACTTGTAGTTTGGCCTTCTTTGGATCCCCCTTCCCCCATGACAGGTCCAGTGCCCCCTCCCACTGACTGGTGTATGGCTCAGGAACAGGAAGGCAGGGTCGGCTCAGTGATGGGGGCAGGGTTACCAATCTCTAATCATTGCCCAATGACAGGTCCTCTTTACCCCTCCCACTGACCAGTGAAAGGTTTAGGGACAGGAGGATGGATCAGGCTCAGTTACAGGGAGTGTGGCTACCAGTCTCTATTCTCCCCCATGACAGGACCTCTTTACCCCTCCCACTGACTGTTATAAGGGTCAGGGACAGGAGAGCAAGTGGGTTCAGTGACGGGGGACAAGGTTACCAGACTCTTAATCCCCTCTCCCCCTGGCAGGTCCTCTTTACCCCTCCTACTGATTGGTATATGGCTCAGGGACAGCAGGGCGAAGCAGGCTCAGGGACATGGCACGGGGTTACAATTAACATACCAGTCTCCCGTCATAAACAGCAACTGGGGGGTAAACCCCAGAGGTAAGTAGTCCTTTACCTCCAGAAAAAATGGAGAGGGAGCCTACTGCAGTAGTTTCTGAAAAAAAAAACTTTATTAAGCAAATTTAAATAAGGTAATTCATATTCACAAAAATGGAGGGAAATAACATCAAAAGGGGTAGGTACAACACATACATAAAATTATCAACAATAATAGAGATATAAATCTGTGCTACTAAATGCAATGAGCAGCTGTTATAATCTTGGTTGATCCTCCAAGTCTTAGTATATGTAAACAAAATGCAGCGCTTAATAAAGTCCAATAGATGAAAAATGCTTGTAAGAAGAGCAGAGGAGATCCCAGCACCAGGGTTCAGTGTATTAAGTCGGCACACCACACCACAGTGAGCACTCAGTCTGCTTACCAGAAAGCCCCCTTGTTTACACATACATAAAATTGACAACGATGTCATAGATAAAAGTGGACCACTCATGAGCTCTGCCAGACTCACACATTCAGACGTGCCAATATCTCATTAATTGGTGACTTCTTACAATGCATGCAATACAAGAAGGTGCATGTGGTATAAGGCCGGTGACCAAGGGGAAACCTGGGAAAACTGAGCAGTAAGTGATGCTTTGGTACTTCCAGGGTCCCTACATGTCCTCTCAGGCCGGTCAGTAATGATAATGACCAGAAGTGTCACCGCCTCAACTATGTGTGAGTGGGACCGAGGGAGACCTGGGGAATCCAGTTATCAGATGTGATCTGTGTGCTATCTCACTAAGAACTTCCAGGCACCCTGTATGTCCTCATAACAGGTAAATATCATGTACCTAGAGGTATGAACAATGGAGGCATGTAGGACTGAAGTGGTTCCGGGGAAACTGGGTGGTCAGCACTCTCAAGTATGGTGACCCACCTGGTACTTCCAGACCACTTAATTGTCCTATAGGGGGGTGAGTGACCACAGCAGTACACTTAAGAATATCAGAGTGTCATTTCAAGCATGATTCAATACATTAAATCCTGCCAACTGCAGGTCTGTAGCAATAAGATGCAGGGGAGAGGTTCTAGGATAGCTGGGTTGTCAGTACTGACAGCAAGTATGGTGACACCCCTGGTACATCCAAACCACCTATAGGTCCTGCTAAATATTAGGCACTCACAGCAATACACATAGGCAAAACAGAAAGATATTGTTGTAGAATACTGCACATGTAATTCTGCAAATTGCAATAAATGATTTGCAGGGATAGTGAACCAGCCTATACAGACATCACTTGTGGGCAGGGGAAGTGGGGAGGGGTACCGCAGAGGTATGCTGGGGCCTCCTCACAGCAGTCTCCCTGACTGCCTGAATCCCTTATAGTGAAACTGACAGGTCAGAGCCTAATGGTGACCAGACCACAGTTCAGCAAGTTTCGGTGGAAATGGAGGTCTGAGTACTGGCAGTCTATGTACTCAGCCTAGGATCTGACATTGATCTATGATCAAATGTGGCAGCCAGGGAAGCAGGCTCCTCCAATGCTACAATATCCGCAGTCAACACAGTAGATAATATAACTTACAGTTCTGTAGTGTGTGTGATCACCTGATCAGCAGGTGGGGATACCGAATGGGGCACTGCTGGTGCGTCCAGGAAGCAGAGGATGAATATAGATGTGGTCTTTCTCCAAGTATGGCATAGGGAGGTCTCCTAGGGCCAGGATATCCACATAAATTCAGATGGGGACATGCTGGTTATGCACTTCCGGTTTACGCTGTCCACTTCTGGTACACGGCTGATGTGTGAGGGCTTCAGATGGGAAAAGGGACCTTGCTGGCATGGGTAGATGAGGGGTCCACAGGCACATACACCCACCATGCTATTACTGTCCAGGGGGACAAGCGGCTGCTGTCTGCTCCTCACTACATCTCACTCTCTGTCTCCCTCCCCAACCCCTCTGAAGCCCCCTCGCACCGTGCTGCATACTATGTATTTTGGCACAGGGAACTGCATGGGCCCCCTGCAGCATGGGGCCAAGTCACATTTGAGGCCCCTGAGACTGCTATAGCTACACCCCTGGCTGCAATACAAGTGCCCACCCATGTCTGATGGGTCCTTAAAGTGATTGTAAACAATCACCTTGTAAAATAACCAATTCAGTTTAAAATTGAAATGAAAGGAAAAACATTTGTTTATAGATATAAAAAACATTATAAATATCTTATTTTCCCCTTTTTTATAAGTGACCACATTCCCTCTGCTCTCAGATGCATATGTTCTCAGCTGCATAAGAGCTGGGGGGAGGAGAAGCAGCACCTTGAGCTTGCCAGTGAATGGCTGTGCAGACGGGTGTGTCAGGACAAGTCTGATCATTGAGGGAGAGCGCACTGAGTTCCCAGCACAGCTAGAGAACTGACCATGGTTTGTTCTTCTGTTTAGTGTGGTCATTTATTAATAGGAAAGCTGACGGACTGGCAGGAACACCAGGGATTTCACACAAAGGCAGCAATATCAGGCATATGAAATGCTGGGGTAACAAACACTCTAACACACATCCATGCATGTAAAAACACACAATCCATTTGTTTCAATGCACTGAACTGCATTGAAAATTGTCTCTTGGTATATGTGTTGTGGTGAGTTGATGCTGCATTCGTGTTTCGATGCATCTTGGGGCCAACTGCAATTCAATGTGTGTACCTTCAAAATGCAAATATGTGCAACATGCATCCACTTTCATTACAACACACATCAATGAGCATGAAAAATTCAGACAACACCTACAGAAAACAAATTCCCAATACACCCTGTACTAGGCACCTCCCAATTACCCTGCAGTTGTTATCCACAATTGGCAATCTCCTGCAACTCTGCAGATGGCACCAGGGCCATCTTAATAAAATCACCGGCCCCTGGGCAAAGTAATGCACTAGGGCCCCTACCAGGGAGATGGTGACCTGCGGCACGCTATGCGTGCAGTGGCAAGGAGTGAGTTTGGCTAAATAATGCTACATATTGGCACGGCGTCCAGTGGTAGAGGGACCATCCCCGGGATCACGTAATGAAACGGGTCCCCGGCCACTAAAATAATTCTACCGGGACCACGGTAGACGTCTCAACGTCCTCTAACGGTTAACACCTATTGTTGACGTCCCATTAACCCTCCACGGATCATGTCCCACATAACCCTTAAACAAAAGACATCCACAACAGACTTAAAAAGTACGAGTAACTACACACAACATTACTTTCACCTACGTACAACGTGTATAAACGTAAAACTTCCATGTGTGTAACTTAACGTCAACCGGGGTTCTACGTAGCTTTGTGCTTACGTCGTAGTTGAGT
>BLSH010535872.1:156825-177000 GCA_018402905.1 Glandirana rugosa
GATCCCCCCACTATCACATACCTCCCTCATCACAGATCCCCCCACTATCACAGACACCCCTCTTCATAGATCCCCCTCATGATTTCAGTGAGCAGAGCACCAGGGACCTGGGGCAACAACCAAGGGTTCAGGGCATGCTACTGCATGTATCAATTATTATTATTATTATTAGGTTACCATTGGAGATATCATCATAATGTGTATGAAGACATGGAAAACTGCAACTGAAGGTAGATCATGATGAAATTCATGATTATCATTATCACTGGGACATGAGGTTGCTATTAGTGATGTAATGCTGTCATTATAAAGTGTAAGAAGAAATGGAAAGTTGCTAAAGTGATCATTTGCACTGTGGATGTACTTTTATATTTATTTTATTGGTAATATGAACATGAGGATATCAATCTGGGTTTGTTAATATAGTTTATACCAAACTATAATATTAAATCCAAATAAATATCCTCATGTTCATATTAACAATAAAATAAATATAAAAGTACATCCACAGTGCAAATGATCACTTTAGCAACTTTCCATTTCTTCCTACACTTTATAATGACAGCACTACATCTCTAATAGCAACCTCATGTCCCAGTGATAATGATAATCATGAATTTTATCATGATCTACTTTTATCATTAACAACCACATAAATGCTGACAAGAAATCAAAACAAAACTTTTCAATTCTATTTTAATATCAGACCTGTAGTGTGTAGAGATGTCTCTGTGACCACTGGATTCTTCTGGGTTCCAGACAGCAGCTCAGCTCATCCCTCCATGCAGGCATCTCCTTCTCCTTGGCAGGGATGCCCCTCCCCCCTAGCAGCAGTGTTGCCCGTGCAGAGCTCTCACTGCAAGAGGGGGGAGGAGTCGGGGGCTGTAATGCATAGGCAGCACGATTTCAGTTCCCGGGATGGAGCTTACACATCTAACAAGTGGGACTGTTGCCAGCTATGCACAGCAGCCCCCCTTCTCCCTCCTCACTCCTGGCTGACAGGAGTGGCGATGTGGATGTCATTACTCCTGTCAGCAGCAGTGCTTCTCTCTGTGCAGCACCCGGGGAACATGGCCCTGCTTAGTCCCTGCAATGTGCAGAAGCCCCCAGCTCTGTCAGTTTCCTGGACTGTCCCTCCACACCCCCCATGCTGCATGCTCACCAGGTGATGAACTTGCTTGCAGGATCTTCTGCTCCCAGGTGGTTCCTGTTAGAGAGTGGATACTCCCGGCTGAGTCCCGCCATCAGTGAGGACAGGTGGGGGAGAGGAGACATCAGCAGGTATGCACTTGGACCGAGAGAGGTGAGGGGAGGGCACAAAAGCGAGGAGGGGCGGGGCTAGCTCGCAGAGGAGCATTGATAGAAAGGACATAGAGCTTAGAGACATAAGGGCTTAGAGACAGTGGGATGAGATGTTTTGTGTGAGAGAATGGCCCCTCAGCAGATGACCCGCCTCCTTCACTCAGCTAGACGCCGGCCCATTGAAACGCTCGGCCCCGCACTTATAGCGGCCCTGACTCCAAGTGCAGGGGCCCCCCATGCTGCTGGGGCCCCTGGGCTGTGCCCAGGGGTGCCCGTTCATTAAGACGGCCCTGATTCATCATGGCACAGTAATAAAGAAAAAAAAGGGTACCTAGAATGGGTAAGGGGGTTGACTTTGAAATATTGTTTCCCATTTTATTTTTGTAAAGTTAAGATTATGCATTTACAGAACACCAGATTGAAATTATTTTGCACACAAATGCACATTAAGAAAATGGCAATTGGAAAAAAAAAAGAAAATGGCAAATACTCTTTTCCTTTTCAAAGCATAACAGTTTATTTACTAGAGTGGACTTTAAAGTTAGATAGTATGTTCACTTTACAAAATTAACTTTCTATGGATTATCAATAATTGTATTTAGTTTGTCCAAGCTAATTAAACTGAAAATTTGTAATGCACAATTATGTGTTTCTGAGCAGATCAAACAAGTCATGGGCTGTGTACAGTTCGCTAAGTTCAAGTGATATCTTATTTCAAAGGGATGTGTCTCATGCCAAGTACAAAGAAACAATATCTTCTTTCAAATAGACCTAGTCTCAGGTTCTCAAACATAGTTACATTGCAGAAAATTATTGAGCAAAGGACATACCTGAAGCATAAACAAGTATCAAATGAGACATTTATAAAAGATCACCATTTATTTAGGTTATGTATGCCTGAAAATATATTCATGTATTTTTAAGTACAGATTGTATAAGTATCCAAAGTAAACTTGACTTAAATCTTTTTTAATATAACAATAGTCCTGAAATGCATATACAGTCTGGGCCCAAAATCCAGTTAGGCTCCACAGCCTATCAAGCACCATAAAGGGGATGCCAGTTAAGCACTCTTGTAACCGTTAAAAAAATCTAGGCGAGGATTGGCGTGCTCATGACCAGCGAACCAAGATGGCCTGTGCTAATCTTGCTCCTCATCACCTGGACACATTGGCTGATGTAACTGCTTCCCAGTGGGCATAATTACCTTTTTTTTTCACCCCGCCCTGACACCCTGCTTCACCGGAGCCTCCCATGGTGCGGAAAACTCTGACCACCTGCGCGTCCAACGACAAGGCCACGGGCCTATCCCAGGACAAATCCTCACAGCCAGACGCCATCTTTGAGGCCCTGGCTGCGAGTCCAGAGCCTCTGCTAATGCCCCTCTCAGGGGACTTGATTCTGCCATCTGATGTTGGGGACAGCTTGGAGGTTCCCCTGGCTCAGCCACAGCCGCTGACCCTGTGAGATGCCAAACTGCTTGCCCGTTTTAAGACCATGCTGCAGACCGAGCTCTCTGCAGCTACCACCAAACTGGCTGCTCACCTTACCAGAGAAATCAGGGAGCTGGGCACCCGCACGAATGAGCTGGAGAAGAAGATGGACGCTGCAGCAACGGTTCTTCATGAAATCATGAACAGGATATGTCTGACACGAGGAAGGAGCTGGAGGCTGCTCTCTTCCGCATTGAAGATTTTGAGAACAGGGCTAGGAAGGGTAACCTGGAATCTATAGAGGACCTCACCTCCACTTCAACCGCCCTGGTCCAGGAGCCGATCCCTGCTATCCCGATCGGTCGACTTGAGTGTGAGTGGATCCATTGAGCCCTGGGCCCCAAAAGACCGGAAGGCCCCCCATGACATTGTGATTAAATTCACATACTATCGCACCAAAGAGACTTTGTTTAGGGTGGCTCGGGGTACATCAGATTTCTCCTTCCAGGGCCACCGCTACCAGCCCTTCACTGACCTGTCCCCCATCACCATTCAGAAAAACCCCCTGATGAAACCCTATACAACAGCTCTCTCCCGCAACCTAATCCGCTACCACTGCGGATTCCCTTTTAAATTGTCATTTACTTACCAGGGGTGCTTGCACACCGTGATCACTGTGGAAGAAGCTGGATCTGTCCTGGATCACCTCCACCTACTACCATCGGGTGAGAAAGCCCCTGGCCCGTGGATCTATCTACCCCCAGCCCCCTTCTGATCTCCTGGGTCATTGCTGGGACAAAGTTGTGAGCCGAAAATGCTCCCTTCCCTGCTACTGGCTCCCCGAGGTCTGACCCAGGATAAAGCCTCTTTTCACCAGTTACCTGTTCTTCACCTTGTTTTTTTCTCCACGGTGGCCTGGGCCTCCCGTTTATGACAGACCATGTTCCATTTATGGTCTGGAGGTTACTGACTGCCTCCGCACAGCTTGCACTTTGTTTCACTGTTTGAGTTATGGGACTCCGGGCCCTCCTTATTTTGAACTGGTCCTTTGAGGATTTATTTCTGGAACAGACTTGGCTGACTGATTTAACTTTTACCTGCCAATTCTGTTTGCAAACTGGACTGCTTCAGAGCTTCAATATGGCCCTCCACACACTGCACCTCCCCGGGAAGATCCCAATGTGGTTGCCTTTTCTTGTGTTTTTTTGTTTTGTTTATTTTTACCTCAATGCTGCTTCCCTCCCTGCTCGCCCTGACCCTTTAACATGCTTTCATTTGCAGACTTGCTGGCCTAGCTTGCCCTCCCCACCCCAGCCCCCTTTGCTTGAACACTGCTTGGAGTCCTCTCTCTACCCGGTGACCTTATTATGCCTGTGTTTTGCTGATCATAAGACTCAGCTGCTGGATTTGGGGGTCACGTTTAGCATCTCCCGATTCAGCCTGCCCACCCACATGGTATATGCTTTCTTGTATGTGCCTAATTTTTAGCCACTAAATTTTACATTTGCAATTTCTTGAGTCCCTGGGTAGTAAACTGACTCCTAACCTTTATCCCACCCTCACCTTCTCTTTTCCCCCTCTTCCTTTATTCCTTCCTTCCCCTCCTTTCTCCAACTCCCTTCCGTCCCTCTTCTCCCCACATCTTTGTTCTCTGCCCTGCTTTTCTCTACCCCCCTCCCCTATTCCCCGGGTGTTACATTGGTTTTCCCTGTGTGCCCCCTCTACAGTCTGACAGCCCATATATGGGCAGGTACTCGATAGCCCTATTTTTGTTATCTTGCGTGGGATCATCCCTCGGGCTTCACCCTATCTATACTAGTTTATTACCTGTAGTTATATGGGGTCTGGGGGCTCACTCCCCTACCCCTAGTTTTATCAATGTACTTGTTTATTCTGTGAGTTGTTCTTCATGATAACATTGCTTTGCAGGTACACTATTTTAGCTGGAGGGTATGCTCATTTCTCTTATCTGGGGCCACCCTCTCCTCACTTGTCACATCCCACATCTAGGATGTGGTTCACTCTGCGAGTGATTGCTACATACAAATCTTCTCCTCTCCTCTTTCTCTCTTTTCTACTCTTTTCTGTCACCTTTCCCCCCTCTCTTCACCCCCCCACCCCAAGTCCTGCAGGTTGAGTTCCCTCCTTATCGGGCTACCCCTTTACATTCATCATGCCTTGAACCCTAACCCTTCTCAGTATAGCCCCTCTTCCTCCTTTGAACATGGCTAACGCTCCCCTGAAGATTTATTCACAGAATATACGTGGGTTCAACTCCCCTATCAAGAGGTTGAAGATCTTCCATTATCTCAGGATTAGCTGTTTTGATGTAGTTTGTTTATAGGAGACTAGGTTCCTCACCTCGATAGCTTTCGCTTTACTATCCCACCTTTTATTTGGTTTCAGCTCCTGAGAAGCACCGAGGAGTATTGATTGCCTTCTGCCGCAACCTTGTATTTTCATGCTCAAAGGAGATCGCCGATCCTACTGGTAGATATCTTATTCTAGTGTGCTCTCTTAATGGTCAAGAATTCACCTTAGTAAGCTATTATGCGCCCAACCAGTTTCAGGATAAATTTTTCTCCCACCTTCTTAAGGTGATATCTCACCACAGCAAGGGACTTCTACTCCTCTTGGAAGACCCTAACGTCGCTCTAGATTGACTGGCGATATGCCTCTGATGTGGTCATTCTAATGATTCTTCCTCCATCCTATAGGTCAGTATAGTATAGTATTTGATTTTGGGAATCAATACTCCAATGGATTTCGGCCCTCTACTCCTCCCCCTCTGCCAAGGTCACCTATGCTAGCCACCTCTCCACTTCCTTCCTGATCTCCAGAGGGACCAGGCAGGGTTGCCCCCTATCACTGACTCTATTCATTCTGGCACTAGAGTCCTTGGTCATTGCCCTTCGAAGTGACATCTCTGGAAATCCATATGCAGGTATACACCATAAAGTCAGCCTTTTTGCAGATGATGCCCCCTTGACTTTGATTAACCCTCTGACTACCCTTCCTAACCTCCAAGCTCTCCTTGCCCATTTTTCTGCTTTCTCCAGGCTCCAAATCAACCCCTGCAAAACCACTGCCTTGAACATTTCCTTGCCTCCTTCGCCAGTGACCCAGCTTTGAGCCTTCTTCCCGTATCGTTGGAACACCTCCTCTCTGGACTACCTTGGAGTCAAGCTGACCCCCCACTACTCACCCCTGTTTGCCACCAATTACTATCGCTTATTAAGATCACTTACATCTTTAATGCAATCTTGGCAATTCCCCTCCTTATCCTAGGTAGGCTGCATTTAAGCGGTGAAGATGACCATCCTCCACAAAGTTATTATTTTCGTACCCTTCCAGTCCATGTCTCCTCTTTCTTTTTACGCCTACTACAGAGCAGGATCTTATCCTTTATCTAGTGTCGCGCCCCACCCTATATATGCACAGATTGCGGGGAGGTCTTGGGGTACCTAACTTGGCCAAATACTATCAGGCTGCACAAATATCCCAACTTGCCTTACTCCATGCAACCTCGGACATCCTGTTGTGGGTGCTTCTTGAACTCCCTAATTGTGCTCCAATTCCCCTTTCAGCCTTGCTGTGGCTCCCCATAAGCATTGTGCCCCTTCTCTTAGCCCCCTAATGTGCCACAGCTTGAAGCTTTGGGACTCCGTTCACTACTCGGACAACCTTATGTCCTCTTTTCTTCCGCTCCTCCCACTTTTTAATAATCCCCTGTTCCCACCAGGCCTTGACCAAGCAAGCTCCTTTTCCTGGTGGTCCATTCAAGCATTTATCGAGGTCTGTCACTTACTCTCATCCCGCACTCTTCCCTCCTGGTCTTCCTTCCAAGATACTCATGAGCTACCCCATGTGGAATTTTTCCGCTACGCTCAACTAAGTCATTGGATTTCTTTGCTGAGACGTAACTCTTCTTATCCTTTCCGGAAAACACATTTGAACATCTTTGCCTCCATTCCCCTGGTGCTCCAGGTGCTGTCTCAATGATATATTCTTCTCTAAATGCTACAGATTCCTCTACGGCTGCATCTTATACGTCACGGTAGGAGAGAGACCTGGAGATCTCTATTGATCCAGAGGACTGGAACAGGTCCTGGTCCTCCATGGCTAAGTGCTCCTTCAACATGGCTACCCTGGAAGCTGCATACAAAGTTCTTCTATGCTGGTACTGGGTCCCGTCCCGGATAGCGAGCTCAAACCCATCCTACAGCGACCGGTGCTTCAGAGGGTGTGGCCAATGAGGAGATGTAGTACACATCTGGTGGTCCTGTCCCTGCCTCATAGGGTTCTGGTCCAGGGTGTTTGGTCTCCTACATTCTTTATTCCATATACCCATACAAAGGGAAGCCAAAATTGCTCTGCTTTATTGCCCTATCCAGGGCTTGTTTCCATACCAACAAAAACTGGCTTCTTATTTGTTTATAGCTGCTAAAAGGGTGATAGCTAGAGCTTGGAAGAAGCACTTAGTTCCGTTTGCTATGGTGAAGAGCACTTTAATCAACCTTATGACCAATGAGAAAAAGTCAAGTATTTTAAATGATTCCCATTCTAAATTTCTCAAAGTATGGTTACCTTGGTGGTCCTATGCTCTCCCCACCCAGCAACCCGAACAGCCTGGGTCCCTCCTGAGTGCTGATTTCTTACCTTCCCCACCTGCAAGACTCCTCTCCCCCTTCCTCCCTCTTTTCCCTATGCTTACTCCTTTTTCTCCTCCCTCCTTTTCTTTGCTGCTGAGTTGGTGATTTTGGTCACCTTCGGACTCTCCTGCTATGGGTGAGCCTGGGTCCCGGACTTAGGGCCTATTTTTGGTAGGAAAGCGGCCACTGTAGCTAGCTTTCAACATTTTTCCTTCTCTTTTCTTTTTTCTGTATTTCCGCACAGAATGCTCACCCCGACCTGTGCCAGGGGTATTAAAAAGATCAGCACAAGCATTAACCTCTGCTGTACACCAGTGCACCTGCAACCTGGTCCCCTGTTGGACAGCCCTTAGGCTCTGGTGACCTATATGGACCTTTGGTTTATCCCACTAGGTCACCCAGTGGGCAGTTTATATTAATAAAAGTCCTTTAATTGGGCCTTTCCATTCCACACCTTTTTGTTATGGTTATTATGTTGTACCCCTGGCTGGGTTATTATCTTTTCTACAATAAAAATGATTGTACCAGAAAAAAATCTAGACGAGGTCAGGTTCGCCTGAAATCTGTCCTTAAATAACCCTCTGCAATCCCCTGCACAGCAGGACCAGTAGAACCAGTACTGTATTGTCAGACAGTCATACTTTTCTGTCATTCTAACACTGGTACAATTTTACTAACAAAATAGAGTAAATGAGCAGAGTATTAACATTATTAGTGTGGTGAAGGATGTGTGCAGTCATCTGAATTAGGCCATGTCACTGACCAAACTGTACTGCTGAACCTCTTGCCTACTGGGCACTTTTACCCCATTCCTGCACAGGCCAATTTTCAGCTTTCAGTGCTGTCACAATTTGAATGACAATTGCGTGATCATGCTGCACAGTACCCATATGAAATTATTATAATTTTCACAAAACTAGAGCTCTTTATGTGGTATTTAATCACCACTAGTTTTTTTATTTTGTACTAAACAAATGAAAAAAGCTAAAAAATTTCATAGTTTGTTATAAAATTTTGCAAACAGATAATTTTTCTTCTTCACTGATTTGTGCTGATGAAGATGCATTGATGGGCACTGATAGGCACCAGCAGCCCATTCTGAAAGACGTCATATGATTTCAGCACATTCAAGTGA
This sequence comes from Glandirana rugosa, assembly GCA_018402905.1. Classification (NCBI taxonomy): domain Eukaryota; kingdom Metazoa; phylum Chordata; class Amphibia; order Anura; family Ranidae; genus Glandirana; species Glandirana rugosa. The sequence goes on from BLSH010535872.1 coordinate 165,348, forward strand.
ACTGGGGAGCAGAGCGATTTCAGCACATTAAAATGAATGCACTGCACACAAGTGATGCAGGAATCGCACAGGAACACATTTGTGTTTCCCCGTTTGAACTTTGATATTCAATAAAGTATATATGACACTTTTCTGGTGGCACAGTCCCTTTAAACAACCTGCATCTAATTCAGGAAAGCATTAGCTTTGGTTTTGTTTTCAGTTCCCACATGTGCACAGATTCAGGTATTTCTTATTACTACCACTGTAAGAATTTCTGACTATGTCTGCAGCAGATTCAAAAATAATTACTGCCAGTTTGAAGATTAGGATTGGAAACTGGCAATAATTCATATCAACTATGAACTGGCATACAGAGAGACACCAGTGCTCAGAGTGGGGCATGTATGTGCTGGGAGGCTGCTGGAGTAGTAGCAATAAATGACAAAGAATATGGCAGTGCAGTGGAAGGAAGGAGGCCTAGTAGACATAGGCGTGCGCACATAGGGTGGCAGGTGTGCCTGGGCACACCCTAATCACCCTGTACTGTGCAGATTCCCCCTGCTGTCTGGCTGCAGAGAAGGACTGGGGAATCTCTGTCCTTGGTCTCTTTCTCTGTCTCAAAAATAAGACATCAGGAGTCTGGTTAGACCCCTTTTATTTCACCAAAGCCCCCCAGCAGGGCTCCTAAAAAAAATTGTAAAAAAAAATTAAATAAAATATAATATTGTAAAATATAATAAAACAACAAGATTCCTAAAATAAAAATAAACTACTGACACCTATATCTGCGCACACCTATGCTAGTAGATTAGAACAGTGGTTCTCAACCTAAGTCCTCAAGTACCCCCAACGGGCCATGTTTTCAGATTTTCCTTTACTTTGCACAGATGCTTTAACTCAATATCAATGGCATGGCATTGATTAGAGCTATTTTATCTAAGGGTAGTTCTCAAAACAGGGCCCCTTGGACGTACTTGAGGACTGAGGTTGAGAACCAGTGGTCTAGAAAATGGTCATACTGGCTTTTAATATTAAACTCCAATTGACTTCAATGGGTTTCAAATTCATCACTCGAACTTCAGTAAAGTTCATCAAACCCGCCTTGAACTGAAGTACATTCAGCTAGTCCCTATGTCTTACAATTAAGATTATTTTATTACCTAGTCAATATTCAAACTAACATGTTATTTAATGGAAAAACATAAAAGAATAAAACACATTGTTCCTAAAAACAATTGTGTTTTCTCTTAAAAAATGTAATTCACTGCAAACATTTGTCGTTTTTGGGGGTATTAAGTCCAGCTGTCTGGAGACAATGGTGGACATAGAAACTGCCTCAGATCCATAAGTTAGGTTTCTAAAAGCTTTTACATTGAAATCAGTAGAACTTTTAGTGCAAATGTGTTTTATAATGAGCAAGATAACGTATTTCTTGATGTTCTTTGAATATATTCTCTGAATATAGTGTTTTTAATTAAAATCACATTTTGGTTATAATAGCTGTGTGTTTGACTTACAGTGCAGATACATGCAAGTTTCATAAACTATTCACATTGAAGCCACTCAAGAATGTCTTATGAATAGGCTTTCATCATAATATCTACCTGCCAGTCATCACGGTGTGAAAGCAGCTTTCCCTGATGTTTTATTTAATAAGTTTGACTTTGACAGTAGGTTTAAAGCTCATGACACTACCCATGTATTCTCTGTAACTTGCTGGAAGTTGGAAGTGTCCTTGACATCACTCATATAATTTTTTTATTCATCAAATCTCAATTTAAATACAAATTTTCCTATATGCATATACAAACAGTGAAATAAATACTTAGAAATAATCAATATTGATAATATAAAAAATAGCTTTCATACCTTCCCAAGCTTGTGAAATGCAGGTCATGTCATCGCTTTTCCTTGCTAAGCCATCATAGACCTACAGATGGGTGGACTATCCTTAAGCTACATAGGGGGTTTTCACTGTCAAAGCAGTAAGGATGGGCAAATCACTACCACAATCAGTGGTGTCAGCAGGAAGTAGTGATAGTTTAAAAAAAACCCTTGGACATGTATCTTAGTGAACACAGTATGCAGGGATATGGGAAATTATTTTTGACATGAACACAGACACAGGCCCACACAGGTTGAACTGGATGGACTAGTATCTTTATTCAACCTTACCAACTATGTAACTATGTAGGTATGGGCAGGGGAAGGGCTACACAAGCCCATCAGCCGGGTAGGGTGTGTGGCTAAACACACATCAGATGGAGGCATGGGTACACAATTCGTGGATGGGCGGGTCCACACACTGACCACGGATGATGCAGGCAGGCTGTGCGCTTGTACAGCCTGCCTGTATCTCAGAACATGATGACAAGGAACACAAACTGACCACACTAGCACAGATCAGTTTCCATGCTTAGCGTGCTCTATTTTCAACCAGGAAGTGAGAAGCTGGTGGGATCAGCCAGGTAATACAAAAGAAATACAGGGACAAATAGCATGTTTATATATAAAGCACATCAAAGAGAATTGAAGAGACATATTTAATAATTCGATTTGTAAAGTTACACTTTAATTCTTCTGAGATTAGCAGTCAGAGGCAGCAGTGTGCTAGATACACACATCAGATATCAAGTTATTAGGCTGTAGGCACAGGAGTGTCTAGGCACCCTCACGTACCACGTACCACGTACCACGTACCACGTATGTTTTTCAGAAGAAATTCAAGACAAAAGCTACATTTTCACGGAAATGTTTAGGCAAATGGATGCAGTTAGTAAATTGCTGCAGGTCATGGAAAAACTTCAAAATCAAGAGAAACAAAAGATGTATACATAATCTGAGGGTTTGGGTTTATACATTACTTACAACAATTCTCCTTTAGCTGAAACAACAATTTATAAAACATACAGAATGTATATATAAATATGCCCACTCTCTTCGAGGTCAATTTGCCCAAACCACTGTCTGAGCTGTGCTGAGCAACAAGGTCCTCACATTACATTGTGAGTTTCAGTACGAGAGACCTGAGTCCCACAATCCATTTTGGGAGCCCTAGTTATTTTTTCCTTTCTAGTGCTACTTTCCAGTGCTACTTTCCAAAGTCTCAGAACTATAGAACACTGACAGTTTGTCTTGCAGCTAGTTAAAACTCCAATAGAAATTATATTTTTTAAGTCCAGCTGGACACCAAAGAACTAGAAACTGCAGTTTCATGTAACACAATGAAGCTGCAGGAACCCCAATGTGTTTGTTAGGGATGTAATTAAAAGCAAATCTTATAACTTACTTTGAGATTAATTACATAATTTCTAAGCCTACTCACTTCCTAAGCTATTTTTTAAAGAACAATTCTACTTTGCCAACATGGGTTTGGTAATTCTTATGTAGATTGGCTGAGGTTGGTAAGCCTCTGATTTTTCATTATATATCAGCATGAAATGTTCCTGCATATTAATCACTACCAGTGGGACAAAGGTCTTTTTATAGAATCAATAAATCATACAATGATATAGATCAACTTTAGTCATGTAGGTTTTACACCCCACAGTGTGTCTCCAACTGCCAGGTGGGAAAGTTCATATAAGGCCAGTTTACAACACATGGGTTCCTCAAAGATTCAAAAAGTTAATGAGCTGGAATGACTGATTGAGCAAAATATTATTGTCATGTACAAGGTTATAAGAATGAATAATGTCTGAGTATATGTATGATAGCACACGCCATTAAACACACAGTTCTTGGGGCAGAGATAGTATTTTTCTCTATGTAAGGACATCTGTCTGAATGAGATATGGAAAAGAAACAGCATATTAAGGATGGATGACAGCTGTGCTTGTTAGGTCAAATAAAATAGGAAATTATCTGCTTGTTTATATTTTTCACACCCCCAAACATATACTTGGGAGTGTGTGGCAAACATTTTTTGTAACAAAATCGATTTAAAAAAAAAAAGCTTTACATTAAACAGTTTATGAAAATAACGAATAGATCTATATGATATCAGATCTTGTCAGTTTTTATCATTGTCTGTGTTTCCATTAGGGGGATTATGCGTCCTGGTAACCATTATCACCAGACAGAAAGTGATGGGGGATTAAAATTTGTGAGTTGTGCCAAAAAGAACCAGACACGTGGTTGCATATATTTGGTGGTGCTCTAGCGTACAACCCTTCTGGGAAGCTGTCAGATTGGTGATTGATAAGCTTACTGATATATCTCTGGATATGCGCCCAGAGAAATTTCTACTAAACTTTATAAACTTAGTAAACTACCTCACTTTCGAGACATAAGTACAAGACATCCCTCCTGACCACCTGCTTAAGATGGCTAAGGTGTGCATCCCACAAAAATGTAAACACACTGACCCCCTGTCTTTTGGTCAATGGACAGCTGTGGTTAATAAGATCAATGATATGGAATGCCTAACAGCGGCCATGAAATGTAAGGAGGAAAAATAGCGCAAAACATGGTATTATTGGCACATAATTTTGTAGAGGCTCAGGCCCAGTAGTGATTGATTGCTCGGTATGCTTTGGTTTCTTGGGCAAGCACCAGCCCCTGCACCATTCCCTTGCTTTTCCTCTTCCTTTTCCTTTTTGCTTACTCATTCCTCCCTGATCCCCATCTATATTCTAATTTAGATTTTATAGAAAAGAAAAAGAAACCATGCTCTTATGGCTTAACCGCTTGCCGATCAGCCGTCGTCGTTTGATGGTGGCAGGTCGGCTCTCCCTCGCTCTTGTGCCCTCTGCACACTGCGTGAGCATGCCCATGGTTCAGGTGGATTTGATGTCCAACGGTAACCCACAATCGCCTGTTACAGAGGCAGGACGGGGATCTGCCAATTTAAACAATGCAGATCTCCCTTCTGTCAGGGGACATGACACTGATCTACTGTTCCCAGTGATCGGAAAAAGTTAGATCTGTCATGTCCCTGCCAGCGCAGCCCCCACACAGTTAAAAGATACCTAGGGAACACAGTTAACCCCTTGATCGCCCCTTGCAGGCCAACCCCTTCCCTGCCAGTGACATTTATACAGTAATCAGTTGCTATTTAAAGCTCTGATTTGAAGATTTGAAGTGTCAAAAGTGTCTGATCTGTCTGCCGCAATGTCGCAGTCCAGATAAAAATCGCAGACCGCCGCCAGTACTAGTAAAAAAAAATAAATAAAAATGCCATAAATATATTCCCATAGTTTGTAGACGCGATAACTTTTGTGCAACCCATTCAATATACACCTATTGTGATTTTATTTACCAAAAATATGTAGAAGAATACATATTGTCCTAAACTGAGGAAGAAATTTGTTTTTTTACATTTTTTGGGCTATTTATTATAGCAAAAAGTAAAAAATAATGTTTTTTTTTTAAATTGTTGCTCTTTTTTTGTTTATATCGCAAAAAATAAAAACTGCAGGAGGTGATCAAATACTACCAAAAGAAAGCTCTATTTGTGGGAAAAAAAGGACGTCAATTTAGTTTGGGTACAATGTTGTACAACCACGCAATTGTCATTTAAAACGACGCAGTGCGTCATCGCAAAAAGTGCTCTGGTCAGGAAGGGGATAAATCCTTCTAGAGCCGAAGTGGTTAAAGTGGTAAAAGTGGTTAAAGTGGTAAAAAAAAAAAACACCTGCAAGAAAAAGGCATAATGAGCTAGTATGCATCGCATACTAGCTCATTATGAAATGCTTACCTTAGATTGAAGCTGTAGCAGCGGTCCCCGAGCACCACTGTGACCGGCGACATGCTGAGTCCGTCATCTTCCGGGATCCCAGGCGCCGACCAATCACAGCGCGGACTCCAGCGCTGTGATTGGCAGGAGCTGCGCTGACGTCACTCCTGCGCATGCGCACTGGAGCCGTCATTTACGGCAAACTTAGTGAAGAAACGACCCAGTCGGGCTGTTTCTTCACTGCGCAGGTGCCGATGGTGTCGGCACATGCATTTACACCGTATATCTCCTAAATCATACAGGTTTGGGAGATATGCAGGGTACCTACAGGTAAGCCTTATTATAGGCTTACCTGTAGGTTAAAGTGGTTGTCATGACTTGACAACCACTTTAAGCCTGCATGGGTCAGACCCCTGTTTACACACTAGTATGACATGTTCTTGCATTGTATGCTCTAGAGGCCTTGCTCGGAACTAATGTTTTCCATATAATCAGATTGATAACAAAATTAAACAAAATGACACGGTTCTAAATGTGTATTGACATATTTCATTATTACTGTTAAATGAAGGTTTCTGATCCACCATGTTTGGCACACTATTTTTTTTTGTACTGTACTACATGCTCTGCTGAAGAGCGAAATAAAAAATTCTAAATAAAAAAAAATTGTGAGTTGTCACCATTTTTTAGTGGGGACACCTGATTCCCTCTTACTTCTGTTGTGTCTACAGGATGGGAAGTGAAGGGAAAAAAATGGACAGCAGTTTGGATCCTTCCCTGCTCTCTCAAAAAAGTATACTTTAAGTGGAAATCTCTCTTATAAGGCTCTATTCACATTTTACTTAGCGGAAACTTGTGTTCCCCTCATTATTTTCTTTTGTACAATTTATACGCAATTCCACACATAGGGCAGTCCATTCAGTTGAATTGGCTGCTCTATGCATGTTTGTCACACCAAAGAAGCTCAAGGACCAAAGTTTGGCCCCGAGCCAGGCGCATTCCTTCAAGCGGGTTTTGTTGCATGTCGCAGCCCTGAATAAGGGTGGTTACTATACTCCCAAAATGTGCTGTTATTTATTTTTATTGTTTTTTTAGGTCCTGCTCATTGGTAAATCACATATATACACATATTTTTTTACTACATTTTCTGTCTACTTTTTTTTTTAGAGATTCAACCTAACTTGCAAGTGCTTGGTTACACTTTTAATTGTATTTATTACTGTCTGGTCTTTTCACTAAGCCACTGAAGTATGGGTTTTCTCAAGTTTCTTTTTCTTACCTTCAATTGCGGCGGCAGAAATCAGCTAAAGTCACTGTTTTGTAATCCAAACAGTGACTGTAAAGTCTATGATACTTACTTCTTGTTCAGTGGTGTGAGGTCCCACACTGGCATTGACATCTTCTGGCTTATTCCAAGGTGCAAGGATGCAGACATCTTCATTGGTCAGCATGGGTTGACGTCACGCCTGCATGTCCGCAAGGGTTCAGTCATCCCAGTACACAGGATCTGTGCCAGAATGCAAACCGAGCTGCATATGTGCGGCATAGTGTACTTTCTAATAAAGACTGTGAGCATATTTTATTTCAGAAGAGACACTGCATGTCTCTTTTGTAATAAAGAGCCTGCCTGCTCACATTTTTTTTTTTTAATTCATGACATTAGTTCCATTTTAAGCAAAATTTAAATGTTTGAGTTTTAACTGGAGTTCTTTAAGCCATGAAAACTCTTTGACCTCTATAGTCTATATTAAAGTATGCATACACAATAGCATGCAGTTACCCTTTGTAGCCACATTATACTGTGTTTGTCATAATTCAATTTCCCTCGGAAATGTCTGCAGTGAATAGATGGAATTTGTTACAAGGTAAAAGACCAAATACCTCAACCAAAGCCTTCAGCTGTGACCATTTTCATCTGGCTTAACTGAATTGTACTCACTGGTGCAAATACAGCAGCCTCACGTTATGCAATATCCAGAGCAATAAAATAATGGCAGTATCATATTTTAAGGAGAGCAATACCGTCTTTAATATTGCTTTCCAGATTTCCTTTGTCACTCTTCATAATTCTATTACAGCTTTTTCCATAAAACCATAGAAGCCTTATGAAAGCCTTAGCCTTAGCCTTTTGAGCGAGTATACTCTATGGAAATATCTAGTAGGTCAGCAAAGTTACCAGCAGGTTTCAATTATCAATCAACTAAGCAAGTTTATTAATTGATCTGTAATATTATTATTATTATACAGGATTTATATAGCGCTGACAGTTTGCACAGCACTTTACAATATTAGGGCAGAAAGTACAAATACAATACCATTCAATACAGGAGGAATCAGAGGGCCCTGATTTGTATGAAGTCTTAATTTAACAAATACATTTAATGTGGGGTACTTTCATGACACTTATCAAAGCATGCTTGGTTTTTTTAATAAAAAAAAGTCCAACACTGCCTGCTTACTAATTAACTGTTTATCAGAAAACCAATACAGGCCCATATTTAGTAAGAGAAGCCCACTCATTCAGCTGTGTATGTGTAGTTTGACTCTTGCTATTCATGCTAATCATAGAAAAGCAATTAACTGGCCAAAAAAGAGCTGCAGAGTAGTCCTGAGCACACCACCCATTGGCTGAAAATGGTAAATATACATTATTTTGTATTTGCCTAATTTAAAAAGTTGTGCAACTTGTACATTTTAGTGCTGAGCATAGTAAAGAAATTACAGTTATAAAAACATTTTACTATATATTTAACATTTCCTTGTTTTGCTAAATGGTTACAGTAGTTCAGTAGGAAAATAAGATTATCTTTTATTTCATTAGCAGAGTAATTAGTGAGGCGAAGGCAATACAGAGAACATTTATAAAGAAAAGGTGATAGAATTTGAATCTGGGAAGAAAAGGGAAGAAAAGAGAAGTCCCAATCACTTTGCTTACCTAAATTAGGTTTCATGTATCTCTCCACAGTTTGAGATAAGTGTCAAGTAAATCATCTAAATTCTGAGTTAAATATGTAAACCAATTTAAATTTATATACATTTGGGCTAATTCTGTCACTGTAAGATGAAGACATTTTTGATCAAAGATAAGTTATGATTAGCATGCTTTATTGTTCTTCTTGGCTTGAGATTTGTGCGGTTTCATCTCTGATGTTTCATATTTCATCTTTGATCAAACTCAAACAGGAAAAAACACCCAGCTGTGATGACTCACATGTAATGCATATGATTATATAACTACCATAGGTAGATTACAGAGGAAATGCCAAAGTGTAGAGTTTTAAATTTGGAAACGTTTTTATTACTGACAAGTGGTTGCTTTTATGTACTGTGACATTTATAGCACCTGCAGTATATTTATGTCATTCCAACAAAAAACAAATGCAAACATACATTAGATGAGTTGCACTAAATGGAGAAAAAAACATATTTCATATGCTCCAACAAGCTTGTGACTCTACCAAGAAAGGGTTCATGGGGGACAATACACTCCAGTTCACTATCTCAATCTGTTATTCGACATTGAAATCCTAAATACATTATATCAATAAAACGGGTGCTCATCTATCTCTACCTCAAATGCAAGGTTATCTAACCACTTCAGATCCGCGCTATAGCCGATTGACGGCTACGTCGCGGATCTGACTTGACATCCGCCCCTTTGCGCGCTCTTGCAGCTGGCAGCGGCGCGTGCGCCACTGCACGCCGCGTGAGTGTGCCCAAGGGTCAGGCGGACCCGATCTCTGCCGGAGACCTGTGATCCCTTCACAGAGAGCTAGAACAGGGAACCGCCAATGTAAACAAGCTGATTCCCCGCTCTGTGAGGGAGGGCATGGCAGATCTACTGATCCTTGTGATCGGGATCAGTTAGATCTGTGATGTCCCTGTCAGCCCCACCCCCACACCCCCACATAGTTAGAACACATACAGGGAACACATTTAACCCCTCAATCGCCCCCTTAGTGTTAACCCCTACCCTGCCAATGACATTTATACAGTAATCAGTGTCTATTTTTAGATCTGATCGCTGTATAAATGTCATTGGTCCCAAAAAAGTGTCAAAAATGTCAGACATGTCCACCGCAATATTGCAGTCCCGATAAAAATCGCAGATCGCCGCCATTATCAGTAAAAAGAAATAATAATAAAAACGCCATAAACCAATTCCCATAGATTGTAGGTGCTATAACTTTTGCGCAACCCAATCAAAATACGCTTATTGCGATTTTTTTTTACCAAAATATGTAGAAGAATATATGTCGGCCTAAACTGAGGAATAAATGTGTTTTTTTATTTTTGGATATTTATTATAGCAAAAAGTAAAAGAAAAATGTTCTTTTTTCAAAATTATCGCTCTTTTTTTGTTTATAGCACAAAAAATAAAAAGCACAGAGGTGATCAAATACCACCAAAAGAAAGCTCTATTTGTGGGGAAAAAAGGACATCAGTTTAGTTTGGGTACAACATCGCACGACCGCGCAATTGTCATTCAAATAGAGACAGCGCTGAATACTGAAAATTGGTCCGGGCAGGAGGGGGGTTTAAGTGCCCAGTAAGCAAGTGGTTAACTAGGCCTTGAGGGAATTATATGACAGTGAAAATGCCGCGCTAAACAATAAACATATATAGTAACTGGTGAAATTCACATAAATTCATAAATCAATAAAAAAGCAAATGTAATTGCATTTACCATATGAAGTGAAGTGCTCAACAGTCCATATGTGAGAATAACGGTCCATATGTGCAAACAAATAATTTCCTTCCTCAGCTAATTCCACCTCGGAAAAGAAAGGGTGACATCTAAGTGAAATATTCCCGCCACCACAAAATTCAAAATGGGTACTCTTACCAGACAGAGCTGGCAATAAAGCTCTCTATATATATATATATAAGAATCAGACACCTCGTGCTTCCACCGACAGTAAAATGTATAGTTGGGTACACTTACCCTGGACTGATTGTCATAAAGCCCACATGTTGCTTAATCACACTCCTTCTCCTTTATGAATTCCGAGGTAGGGTAGCCACTTGAGCTCAGATTCAAGGGGAAGCCATCAAAGGTGGAATAAAATCCACATAGCGTAAATCAGTTTTAAAACAAGAGCTAATTTATTAAGATAATGCACTTACATTTGATGTCAGGATTACAGGCAAAACATAAAAGCGATGTGTACACAAGGTTGGGCGCAGTAGTCTGGAGCGGACACTCATTAACCCGATGCGTTTCGTCTCTAGGGGACTTCAACTGGGGTGTGGGTCCACTCTCCAGTAGTGTGCTATTTATAATAGTCCATCAAATGTAAGTGCATTATCTTAATAAATTAGCTCTTGTTTTAAAACTGATTTACGCTATGTGGAATTTTCTATATTTTATTCCACCCTTGATGGCTTCCCCCTGAATCTGAGCTCAAGTGGCTACCCTACCTCCGAATTCATAAAGGAGAAGGAGTGTGATTAAGCAACATGTGGGCTTTATGACAATCAATCCAGGGTAAGAGTACCCAACTATACATTTTACTGTCGGTGGAAGCACGAGGTGTCTGATTCTTTGTTTGTTTGTGAACAGCAGTTTTCAGTTCTTTCCACAGATTCTCGATTGGATTCAGGTCTGGACTTTGACTTGGCCATTCTAACACCTGGATATGTTTATTTGTGATCCATTCCAGGTCCACAATCTTACCGGTTCAGTTTCAGGTCTGGACTTAGGTTAGCTCTTAGACACCTTTCTTGACTTTTGACGACAAGTGTTTGTTTGTTTCTTAGTCTGTGGAGCACGAAGGTGGCTGTCATTTTACATATCAACCCATGAGAATGGGACCTAACTAACAGTATTTCGGGTGTACAACGAATTAGTGTGAGGAAGAGGAAATACTTAAGCCTCCATCCCATCGGTGAACTCGAGTCTAAGTCCCCCTTCGGTAGTTCCCACCTTATTTTATATCTTTTAAGGTGTATCGCATTTAGTCAAAATTTTGTTCTCGATTAAATAATTCTATT
>BLSH010535872.1:187060-202551 GCA_018402905.1 Glandirana rugosa
CTTTAAGGACCACAAGGACGGAGGGGAGACGAGAGGATAATCTTTGACTGACGCGATTCGTCCTCTCATGTCGTACCATTCAAAAGATCGATACGACCCTTGAGTCGGACGAGAGGAGGTTACTAGTCTGAACAGGACTGTACAGCGGTGGGGGGGGGGGGGGCTTGTCGGAAACGTGTCAGGACAAGTCTGATCATTGGAGGAGAGCAGGCTGAGTTCCCAGCATAGCTAGAAAACTTACCATGCTGTACTCTCCTGCTTAGCGCAGTCAGTTTCTAATAGGAGAGCAGAGGGGAGGCAGGAACACCAGGAATTTCAAACAAATGAAGCAATACAAAGAGAACAAGAGATTTTCTCATACAAGTACATGGTGCAGCAGGCACATATCAGGAATATGAAATGTTGGGGTAACAAACACTTTAAGGTTCAGTCTGACAACGTCATCCCAGGCAGGCAGGTGGGCAGCTAATGCTGTGCTATCTAGTTTACTGTCAGTGTGCTGGGAATCTTTTATTATATATTAAAAGTTTATCTGTGAAACAAACATTGTATATACTGTAATATATATGAAATTTTATGTTTATTTGGCAATAGCCTTAATAGATTACCTTTATTGTAGAAGCTGTGCCCAAACAAAGGCAAGTAAATGACAAAAGACGAGTTAGTAGTATTGCTTGTTGGCTCCCTGCAACTGACCTTTGCCCTAATACTGACTTATGATGCCTTATATTGCACTGAGCCTTGGTGGTGTGCAGGAGGCCGTCTTGGCAGAGGAGCAGGGCTTTGCTTACTTAGGTCCAAGCTGCCCTCATGCTGACTGGTGCTCTGATGCCTGGTCTGATAATGGTCAAGGAGCAGTAGGGGAGGTTTAAAAAGCACAGATTCACAGAATGAATAAAGCAGAAGCAGGGAGATCTTTGCTTTACAGATCTTCTTCTTGCCCAGAAAGAAAACAGTGAGCAGCACAGTAATGACATCAACAAATCTCACTTTAAAGCGATATTAAATCCAAAATTAAAAATGTATTATATTGCAGCTTACCAATCATTAGATGTGGTGGCTGCATCGGTTTTCTTTTCTGTGGCTTTTTTCCCTGTTTTCTCCGAACACAGCCATCACATCTAAGAATTGAAAAGCTGCAATATAATACATGTTTGCTTTTGAGTTTAATACTGCTTTACATTTTGTCAAACTAGCAGTCAGAGGCATGGTGTGTTAGATGATATCACACTGCAGATATGCAGTTATTAACCTTATTTATGGCAGGTACTCATATAGTGCCATCAGTTTACGCAGCACTTTACATATTTATTATACTCTCACATCAGTCCCTGCTTTCAAGGAGCTTACAATCTAAAGACCCTAACTCACATTCATACATACACACACATACTAGGGTCAATTTTAAACAGGAACTAATTAACCTATCAGCATGAAGTGTGGGAGGAAACCGGAGTACCCAGAGGAAGCCCACATAGGCACAGGGAGAACATGCAAACTCCAGCATGTAGTGCTGTGGTTGGGATTTGAACTGACAACCCTACTGGTGCTAGGCTGGAGTGCTAACCACCTAGCTACTGTGCTGCCCACCTTAAGGTACAGAAGGGCCTAGGCACAAAATGTGCACTGTTACTTTTAGAATGGATTCAAGATAAATGTTACATTTTTCAGGGAACATTTTACATTTTTAAAAGTTCCCTATATCATAGCAACTCTTCACTTTCTGAGCTTAGGTCCACTTTAAAAAGTTCTCCTGATAGCTTAGTTTGATCTCTTAATGATTACCTTTAAATACACAGTGAAGCTACTGCTATTCTATTACCATCAAGTAAAACAAGCTCTAGATTGCTTGTCAAAAATGTCCAGGACCCCAGAAAGGAGCTTGTAGTGTATATGTCACTTTAGTACATTGGTAAAATTTATCCTGTAGAAGTTCAAATCCAAAGTGGTTGAGATGTTTTTCAGAAGACTTGATATTAGAGGAAGATGTTATAATTTATTTGGTATCAAGTGAAACATACAGTTTTTTTTTCTGCTGATTGCTTGTGGTTATAATTGTAAGTATGATTTCAGAATGTTTTCACTGCTATGCTTCTTTGCAAGGGAAGTAAAGTCAATGTTTTTTTTCAGCTTCACCACCTTGGCATGAGGTTGTGTGTCCTTGCTTCTTTACATTACGTTAACATAAAGTGTTCATCATGTTTTTAAGCATTCTTCCTAAAGAGAACACTCGTGATTCATGTAATTGATCCATTCGTGTAATTGATATTTAGATTTTGTACTAACAGAATGCCTTAACTGCCTTTAAGTGGCCTGAAGATTGAGATTCTGACCTGTTTGTGTCTGCTAACACAGACCATCTATAGATTTACCTATTGTAAGGAATTAGCTCAGTAGCGTGGTGTGTAGGACCCCCTGGATGGGTCACAGCCCAGTGACAGACAGCAGGATCTTTGTGAAAGCAAAAACTGTAACACGTCTGTGGTTAAAAAGTGCAGGCATCAAAACAGGTAAACCCTTGCCACTTTTGGTGTCTAACTACAAAGACACAGGAACTTGATTACTTGTTTTTCCACAGCCTACTGCTGCCCAGACACTTGGCGATCTCAGAGAAATAAACAGAGGCTTTTAGTCACCCAGAATTAATCTCACCATTCAGAGGTATTGCGGCTCCCCAGTCTGTTGTTCACAGAGATCTGGTTCCTGGGTGGAGCCCCTTGTTGAAGCAACCTGGGAGTTTTATAGAGCCATGAATGCTTTATCTGTTACACCTGAGCTCGTTAACCCTCATTGAGCCTAATCAGGCTCACTACACAGCCCAAACACAAAAGCATTCAGTGTACAGCATGTACAACTTAGTTATTTTATTCAAGTGGCAAAAGTCATTACAAAACCGTCAACTTCCATCTGGTTTGGGCACTAACACAATAGGACTGGACAATCACTATTTGACTCTTCTATAACCCCCAGCTCACATATTTTGTTTTGAACTTGTCCCTTCCCCCTGGTGTAGAGACAATGTCATGTTCAACCCCAGAAACCCAACCTGGCAATTCTGAAAATTTCTCTCTTTATTTCGGAGCACAAACTCTCTAGTTTCTTGTTGCTGAGTTTTGGACAGAGTCTCCGCTATCCTGACTTCAGGGATAACCAGGTTAGGTGGAGCAGGAAGTGGGGTAGTCTCAGCGACCAAGGTTTCCCTATTCTTCCATGGTTTCAGCAAATTCAGATGATATATTTGCTCAGGTTTTTGTCTTCCGGGTTGCCTAATTTTATAATTCACACATTTTTTCCAACACTTCATAGAAACCCTGCCATTAGGCTAAGAATTTACTTTCGACCATGGGGGACCAACACCCTATCACCAGGTGCAAAAGAACGGACCAGACATGGGCCCCATGATTGTAAATCCTCTGCTGAGCAAACTGGGCTTGTGCCAAATGTTCCTTCACAATAGGCATCACTTGCGCAATTCTGTCTGGCATTTGTGCCACATGTTCAATCACATTTCTATGAGGGGAACTTTTACTCTCCCATGGTGCCCTGGCAATGTCCAGTAGTCCCTGTGGGTGGTTACCATACAGTAGCTCAGAAGGAAAGAACCCTGTGGACGATTGGGGAACCTCTCTGATAGCAAACATCAAATAAGGGAGTAGACAATCCCAATTCTTTCTGTCTTTATCAACCACCTTCCTCAGCATTTGTTTTAACGTTTCGTTAAATGGTTCAACCAGCCGATCTGTTTGAGTGTAATACACTGAAGTACGTAATTGAGTCACTTTAAGATGTTTACATAGCTCTTTGGTTACTCTAGAAATAAACAGGGTGCCCCGGTCAGTTAGTACTTCTTTAGGAAGGCCCACACGGCTGAAAACCTGAAATAGCTCTTTGGAAATAGTTTTGGCAGAGGTGTTTCGGAGAGGAATTGCTTCTGGGTAATGGGTGGTATAGTCCATTATCACCAAGATTTGCTGGTGCTCTCTAGCGGACTTCAGTAAGGGGCCAACCAAATCCATGGCAATCCTCTCAAAAGGGACCTCAATATTGGGCAGGGGTACCAAAGGACTGCTGAAATGTGGCATGGGTGCAGAAATCTGACACACTGGACAGGAGGAACAACACATTTCCACTTCCTTAGTGACCCCATGCCAATAGAACCTCTGAGCGATTCTTTCCCGGGTCTTTTCAGCTCCTAAATGTCACCTAAGAATGTGCCCATGGGCCAGTTCTAAGGCCAACTTGCGGTAAGGTTTGGGCACGCTCAATGGTTTCCTCTACCCTCTGTGACAATTGGTATAATAGGTCCCTTTCCATGATGAAGTAAGGGAGGGCAATTCTCTCAACAGGGTTAACTAATTCTCCATCTATTTTCACTACATTTTCCTGGTCCCTTAGTAATGCTCAGTGGCAAAACTTTCTCTGTGTACCTCTAGATCATCAAACACTAGAGGTCGCTGTTCCTCTTCTGAGGTTGCAGGCTCTTCCCTAGGCCCTGTTTTTTTCCCTGCTAATACCGACAAGGGACACTCAGGAGAATCCTTACACTTAGAGGATTCCTTAGTAGGACCTTCAGGCTCTGAAGAACCACTTAATGGTGAATCTGGGCAATCCCAGAGCTCCCAAAATTTTGGGAAATCCCTCCCCACAATGGCGTCATGTGGTAGTTGGGAAACCAAACCCACCTGGTGACACAGGTTACCAAGGGAGGTTTCAAAGTATACTATAGTCACCTGATACTCTTGAGTCTCCCCATGTACACAAATGACCGCCATTTTCCTAAGGTGCAAGGTTTTTACCACCACCAGTTCAGTTTTTGCCAAGGTAACCAGGCCACCTGAATCCAACAATACAACAACATTTTTACCATCTAAACACATTTTGCATAAAGGTTTCTCTTCTCCCTTTACTGCAGTACATGTAGTTGCAAATAGGGACTGCCGTCTCTCTGTAAGAAAGTCACAGTGCATGGATTCATCAATAGCTGGGCAAACTGCCGCTACATGTCCCTCTTCCTGGCAACAATAACAAATTAACTTTCTAGTCACCTCCTGTGGGATTGGTCTTCCAGCCCCCTCTCGCCAAACATTAGAAGCAGTCTCAAACATACCTTTAGTTCCCCCTTTTTCACTCTCTCCACCTCCGTCCCTTGGTGCAGTCTTACCCGTAGCTGGGGATGGTCTGGTATTGCGGTGGAAAGCCTGTAAGTCTCTGAGGAAAGACGTCAGTTTCTCAGTTGTTAGAAACCTTTCCACAAGGTCTGCAAGTTTGTCTGCTGTTTCTGGATCCCCAAGGCTCACCTATTTCTGCAAGGTAGTAGGTAGAGACCTCAGAAAAGTGTCCATGACCACCCGCTCCACAATTTTTAGACCGGACAGAGTTTCTGGCTGCAGCCATTTCCTGATCAAGTGGATGAGGTCATACATTTGTGATCAGGGTGGCTTTCTCAGCCGATAACTCTAATTTTGGACACACTGAGCACAGACAGCCAGGTTTACACCCAGTCACGTTAATATTTCCATTTTGAAATGATCATAGTTTTTTGCATCCACTGGCTTCAAGTCAAAATAAGCCTTTTGGGATTCTCCAGATAGTAGGAGGGCACTAGTCCAGCCCATTGCTCTTTAGGCCAGCTCTCTTTTTCAGCTGTCCTTTCAAACGTGGTAAAAACATCTCTACAGTCATTTTTGGCAACATGTGGCTTACCCGAAAAGATGGTATGCTACCGGCATTACTCCCAGCCTCCGTCTGCTGCCTCTGCTGAAGCTGTTTCAGCTGTGATGGCCTCAATTAGATAAAGGTGTCTCTGTTCCTTCTGTGTCAGCAATACCCTTTGGCGGGCCTCCGCCTGTTCTAGGGCTTGTTGCTGGGCTGCTACTCTCTGTTGCAAACCTGCATTTGCCTGCTGTTGATTTGCATTTGCCTGCTGTTAAGCTGCAAGGCTCTGTGGGTGAGCCTTTTGTTGGGCTGCAAGGCTCTGTTGCAAACCTGCATTTGCCTGCTGTTGATTTTACATTCGCTAGAGCCAGCTGTCTCAGTATCTCCTCCATGCAGGCCTTACTTTACCTGCCCCACAAACCTCCACCATGTGTAAGGGATTAGCTCAGTAGTGGGATGTGCAGGACTCCCTGGATGGGTCACAGCACAGTGATGTAGACAGCAGGATCTTTGTGAAAGCAAAAGCTGTGGTTTATTTACACATCTGTGGTTACAAAGTGCTGGCATCAAAACAGGTGAAATAAAACAACACAGAAAATAAACCCTTGCCACTTTGGGCATCTAACAACAAAGACACAGGAACCTGACTACTTGTTCTGCCACAGCCTCCCGCTGCCCAGACACTTGGCGGTCACAGAAATAAACAGGCTTTTAGTCACCAAGACTTAATCTCACCATTCGAGTTATTGCGGCTCCCCAGTCTGTCATACACATAGATCTGGTTCCAGGGTGGAACCCCTCCTTGAAGCAACCAGAGAATTTTATAGACCCCTGAGTGCTTTATCTGTTATACCTGAGCTTGTTAACCCTCATTGAGCCCAAATAGGCTCACTACACAGCCCAAACACAAAAACAATCAGTGTACAGCATAAACCTGGGATAAATATATCTCCCATCCTGGACACAACCCATAGATGTTCCTGGCTTCCTGTCACACCATGCAGTGGGGTCTCCCCCAGCACTGCATGAGAAAAATGCTTTTTAGCTAAGGGGAAAGGAATACGTAAAATACTTACCCTACTCCTCACTCCCACAGGTTTTCAGCCACAACTCTCTGATATCATCAAGTACAATGCAGTCCCGTATTGTATGGGAAGATGAAGAAGGTTCACCCACATACCGAAGAGAAGTCTAAGAGAGATGGCTAACAGGGGAAGGATGAATACTATTTATATATTTACTTTATCCACACCCCTAGTCCAATGAGCATTTAACCTATGCAGTGTGAGGGGAACCTGCTGCATGGGTACAATTAAAAGCAACCTGAAGTTGGGCTGAATGTGGTTTATGAGATTTTGTTTTCTATTATCTTTCATTTATTCTCTTGTAAATGTCACAAAAAAAGTAGAGCAACAATGCATTCAGCTATGCTTAAAGTGTTACTAAACCCAGGACCCTGCAGTCACTATATCTGGTCTCCCACAGTGCACAGAACATGGGAATGTAAATATAAACTGCTAAATACCTTTGCTCATCAGTAGTTACAGCAGTCTTGTTTGGTTAAAGCTTGTAGGAGGAGTTTTCATTCTCCCACTATTATCCTATGAGAATGCAGGACCCTCTGTCTGGACTGTGCTGATCACATGCACTTTCCCAAGAAAAAAAAATAATCAGTAGCAATACACACCAAATTGAGCTTGTGCAGCCTGTGCCCTGGCTCTGTAAATATCAGGAGATATATTGGAGACAATGGAAGAAGGGGAGGATCAGAGAAGACCGGATTGAACAGCCTTTTTATACAATCCAGAGGGTTAACCCCTTAGGTGCCACAGTGAGTATAACAGGCATGCTTTACTGCGTATACAGTCTGATTTTACTGTTGTGGGTTTAGTAACACTTTAATTATTTTTATAGACACAGGTTATAGACTACTAAAAGATTCCGGCAGGTGTAATAAACCATACATTTTCTCATCTTTCTTCACTACTACTAAGCTTCCTCATCCTTGATGTGTATATCTGTGGACACATGCAGTCCCAGAGCTGTGTTTACTTTAATCCTCATGTCAAACAATCTTCCATAGTTTTAAACCGTACTATTTTTCATGGCTAGCATTGAATCCTTTGAAGGCTACAGTAAACATATATATTCAGTCTGTACACTAGCAACTAAAAGTCTACACTGATCTGTTTTTTTCACTACAAGAAATTAATATTTTAGTACATTTCAATACCTATATGCACAGTGGGAGGCCCAGAGGGCAGAGACAAATATGAGTTTTCTCTGTGTATTTACTGGCCATTGGAAAAAAACAAATTCCCATCCCTGGCAAAACATCATCCATTTCAAACCTCATGGAAGTTGTAAGCCTTTCTCACTCTGCAGAGGGCAGGGAATGTAGGCTCATAAACTCTAGGATCCCTAATATATATATAGGATCGCTATTACATCCCATTTGGTCACTCAAAGAAGGCACACTGTTGTTGCAGGGTTTCCTGTCCTTAGCTGAAAATGGTGATACAATAGTAAAGAATACTGTACATTTCCTATAGCCAGCAACGGGGTTGATTTACTAATACCTGGAGTGTGCACAATCTGGTACAGCTGTGCACGGCAGCCAATCGGCTTTTAAATTCAGCTTGTTCAATTAGGCTTTGCCAATAAGACCCAGAAGCCAATTGGTTTCTATGCAGAGCTGCACCAGATTTTGCACTCTTCAGTTTTAGCAATTAGCCCCAATGTGTCCAAAATTACAGAGATCTCCATCTCTGCACAAATACAGCCCATGGAGTCTAGGCTCAATTGCTGGGCTACTGTCTTCTCCACAAATCCAGTCTCAAACTTCAGGATAATTAAGTATATTAGGAAATAAGAGGATCTCACCGCCTCCTTTCCATGAGTCCTTTTTGAGTTTATAGGTGAGGGGAAACAGAGTTTTGGATAAAAAGACAGCAGAATATTGGACGTACTTTAGAGGTATGTCTGAAAGTTTAAAGAATTGGTTCTTTGTTAGAAAGACTGGGACAATGGGTTGATGAACATTTACAAGTATTGGTATAGACTATAGAGGCTTACAGGGTACATTAAAAAATACTAATCCTGTTCTCTCTCATATAAGAAATTTGCAATGGAAAGAAGGCTATGTGTGGATGGCTCTCAATGTCCAAGCCCTGTATTTATTGTATTAATTGCATAGCATTTGACCCCTATTGCCCTCAGATACCATCTAAGAAATTGTAGTCATTATAAAGAGGAACTTATTCATAACATTGGAATATATTTATAACATTGGTAGAGTTTCCCTTGATACATTTTTTTAAAGATGTTTTCTATCTACAAAAAAAGAGAGGCCTTAAATAGGCACTCAATTCTCTCTCTCTCCCTTTCAAATTTATAGGAGGAGCTTTTGTTTTTTTCACATTGTAACTTGAAGTGGTATGGTCATTATATTGATGTCTTTTTGATGGTGTGGGAGAGGTATATTTGCATGCTGAAACATTTTGTTGATTACCTTAGGGCCGGTTCACACTTAAACAATCCGACTTCAGAGGCGACTTTGTTAGGAGATTTGAACGTGACTTCAAAGCAACTTCAAGGTGACTTCAAGGCGACTTCAGCATGACCTTGAGCGACTTACAACGCGACCTGAACTGACCTCCATGCCAGGCAACTTTGCCTGTGGCCAATCAGAGAAGAGAGAAAAAGGGGCTGCCTTAAGAAATTATTTTTCTTTTTCCTGTAAAGTCGCTTCTTTATAGACAGTGATCGGACTTGGAAGCGACTTACATTGAATTTTATGGGCTCAAATCACCTAGAAGTCGCCTTGAAGTAGTACAGGAACCTTTTCAGAAGGTTCCCAAGTCAGTACATACTAAGATGGCTCCCATTCATTTCAATGGGATTTCTGATGTCAAGTGGATCGCAAGTCGCCTAGGTGTGAACAAGCCCTAAATGGAAACAAATTAAATTTACAATTTACTTATGTGTAGAAGAATGAGTCAATATATTTTCTAGATTTAATGTCAATACAGAGTGGGGAATCAGGAATTGTCTCCACACATAGGTTTTGCGAGATCTGCAACCTTACAAGGTATCAGCTGCCACTTCTCCCACAGACCGTGAAGGAACTGCTCAAGTGCTTAATTTCTTCCTGGAAGAACCAAGGATAGCAGAAGACAGATTAAAGGGTTAGGCCAGATCCTACAAAATGGGTGCCATTTCTCCAGCTGTAGGGCACCTAACCTAGTTTTTCTATTATCTCCAAGTTGTTTGGGGGTTTTCTGGATTTATCATATCTGCACTAAATTCCCCTAAAGTATACATTACTAATGGCATCTCAGTTTTTAAAACTGGTTATGTCTTAGCAGTCTTGTGACTTTTAGATGCTGCTTATTTTAACCAAAAATATTAAGGGGATCGTAGTCGAAATCCAGCATTTTTTGTTTCTTTGACCAGTAGTATGTCCCCCTGCTTATAGTGCACTCTGCATTCATCAGTGCAGTAAATCCTGCTTCAAACTTTAAACATTGCGTCAAGATGGATTATTACATCTATCTGCACATAAAATAATCAAAGTTAACAGCCTGTATGAATATAAATCTAAAGTGTACAACTGATAAATTGTGCTACAAAGTGACTTTTCATTTAGTATTATTTTATTTTTATGTACTGCATGCTTATATTGATCGGTCAAACTTTACGCTGTTGTGTGACATTTGGTTTTATATAGAATTGTAAGCATGTTTCTTGTAAAACGGACACACACTGCTGTAATTGCATTGCCTCTGTGGTAGGCATAGCATTCATTAAATTGTGTAGAAATGTTTCACTCCATGCAATTATCTTAACAGATGTTTTCTTTCTAGATAATTAATGCCACTTTTGCTTGATAAACATAGCATGATTTTTCATTCACTAAAAATTATTTTTGTTTGGATTATTTTTGCTGTGACTTGCTTTACCGTTCTTTCTATAGGTTAAACCTTGTTAACATAAAATTAGAACAAATGCAACTGTTGATTGATGCAATTGATAATACAGTTTACTGTATCATCTAAAGGTAAATACAGAAATACCCTCTGTAAAAGATCCCAGGAGTTGAAATGCATGATGGTCCTCCAACATTCAGTGCAGTTAGCTTATCATGATTTCCATGCCACTTGCTGACCAGGCCTTTTCTGGAACTTTTTGTTTACAAGTTTAAATTAGTATTTTTTTCTAGAAAATTACTTATAACCCCCAAACATTATATATATTTTTAGCAGAGACCCTAGAGAATAAAATGACGATCATTGAAATATTTTATGTCACACTGTATTTGCGCAACAAACTACCGCACTTAATAATCTACATAGGCGACACTTTAAAAATGTTTACTGGTTACCTTTTAAGAGTTACAGAAGAGATCTTACACTAGAATTTCTCTAACTATTGCAGCAATACCTCAAATGCATGGTTTGAACACCGTTTACATATGCGGGCGCAACATACGTATGTGTTCGCTACCTTTAAAAGCAAAAGAGAAAAAACTTTTCTCTTGCATTTTGACTTTTGAAAAAAAAAACATATGTTTTGGCCCGAGAACCGGAAGTGACGTCAGAGGTCGCTCCGGTCCTCCAAGGGCATAGAGATGAGTGGGGTCCATCTTGCCCTCACTCGATTTCCTGCTCAGCAAACGGCCACATCGGATGGCTTCCGGGCTTTATCTATGGCTCCGGTAAGCCTGGAAATGACTGGGAAGTGGCGGGGGGGTCACCTCTCCTGCCGTTTCTAAAAGTGATCCTGCGGTGACCACTTTTATCCAACGCAGAATCGCCTATAGTAAAAAAACGATACAGCGGGTTATTAAAGAAACGCTTGAGAGGGAATATAATTTCAATGTACAAATACAGTAATGGTGATTCCATAATAGGAATAAAACTTTTCCGCACAAGGGAATTTAAAAAGGCACGCGGCCATTCACTAAAATTAAAAGAAAGTGAGTTTAACCTAAGACTGCGTAGAGGGTTCTTTATGGTAAGAGCAGTGAGGATGTGGAATTCTCTTCCACAAGCAGTGGTTTCAGCAGGGAGCTTAGATCATTTTAAAAACTTTTGGATAGACACCTAAACGACCACAACATACAGGGATATACAATATAATATTGACACAAAAGCACACACAGGTTGAACTTGATGGACTTATGCCTTTTTTCAACCTACCAAACTATGTAACTATGTAACTATGGCAGCTAGCTGCTGCTATAACACTGGTATTTAACCACTTCAGCCCCAGATGGTTTTACCCACTTCCTGACCAGGCCATTTTTTGCGATACGGCACTGCGTTGCTTTAACTGACAATTGCGCGGTCGTGTAATGATGTACCCAAATTAAATTGATGTCCTTTTTTTTCCTCACAAGTAAAGCTTTCTTTTGGTGGTATTTGATCGCCTCTGCGTTTTTTATTTTTTGCACTATAAACAAAAAAGGCCGACAATTTTGAATAAAACCTATATTTTTTACTTTCTGCTATACAAAATTCCCAGTAAACAAAATTAAAAAATCAAATTTGTTCATCAGTTTAGGCCAATTTGTACTCTACTAAATATTTTTGGTAAAATAAAATCCCAATAAGCGTATATTGATTGATTTGCGCAAAAGTTATAGCTTCTACAAACTATGGGATATATTTAGAGACTTTTTATTTTTTTTATTGTTTTTACTAGTAATGGTGGTGATCAGCGATTTTTAGCAGAATTGCGACCTTGCGGCGAACAAATTGGACCCTGTGAAATTTTTTGGGGACCAGTGACACCAATACAGTGATCAGTGCTAAAAAAAATGCACTGATCACTGTATAAATGACACTGGCAGGGAAGGGGTTAACACCAGGGGCAATCAAGGGGTTAAATGTGTGCCTGGGAGGTGCTTTCTAACTGCGGGGGAAGTGGATAGACTGGAGGAAAAGAGAGATCGTGTTTCAGCTTAGCTGAAACACAAGATCTCTCCTTTGCTCCCTGACAGATCAGTGGTTTGCCTTGATTATACACCACTGCTCCGTATCTCCACAGAACAATTAGAGCATCGCGGTGGCCATTGCGGCTGCTGGACATGCTGTGTCCAATTACAGTGGGAGCGGTGTGCATGCGTGCGCTCCCTACACCGCGTGCACAAAATCACATACACGTACATGATTTTGCACGGCTGGCCGCCCTGTATATATGTATATATGTATGTACTATATATGTGGTGGGCAGTCCGGAATCGGTTAATGTCAAAATTATTACGTATTTTTACTATGGGCCGGTCGGGAAGTGGTTAACCCCTTCCGGGCCCCTCACCCTCTAAAAATCTCTGAACACCCAGAGGACAGGAAGGATTGGCAATTATGTAACCACTGTGACTGCCTGTCACAATGGTTGCATGATCGGGAGCCACTTTATGATACCTTTGGGATAAAGTGATGTTCACTGGTAGCATTTCCTTTTTTTGGGTCAGACCCCAATTGCATCTACAGGCATGTCCAAGCGGGAATTGTATTCAACTTTTATTGTCACTTAAACAGTATGGGCCTGGGACCTGTGGAGTCCACTAATTAATCAAGTTATCAAGTTATCAAATCTATGCAAATGAATATACATTTTATATTAACAATAGAGTAAAAAAAAAAAAAAAAACAATAGAGTGGGTTTCATTGTGTATTGATGGTTTTATCTATCTGTTTGTCAAAAAATATTACTTACTCACTGCATTCAGTGTGGTTTTATAAACTTGCTATATTGCCCTGAGCTTGCAGAGCACTGAATTCAAAAAGAAACCAGGCTAAGCAGACAATTTTTAACAAATCCCTAAACCACAAACCTCGTCAGAGACAGTACTTGCTATAATAATATTCTATATAAAGCCTTTCTAGACAAAACCTTTTTTTTTTTTGGAATAGGGAAGAGTAAGAATCTTGTCAGGATTTAAATACCGTGGTCACATAAATGAGAAGTTTCTTCTCCTTCTGACACTTTTACAGGAAGTGAGAAGAAATCAAAATTTTTGACAGAAGCTGTAAACCTCCATGATGCGGCCCATGACCATAGTCACATAGTTACATAATTAGTCTGCTTGAAAAAAGTTCAACCAATGAAAGGTAATAAATAAATACATAAATACATTATACAATCCTATATATCCAGTCCTAAACCTACAGTTGATCCAGAGGAAGGCAAAAAACCCCAGCAAAATATAATCCAATTTGTTACAGCAGGGGGAAAAAATCCTTCCTGATTCCCCAAGTTCATGTTTGGGGCATTTCCCCCATATGGACATGACGTGAGATCCCCTACCCACATGCACACTTTTTTAAAAGTCAAATAGACAACAAACAAGAGAGATCTCCAAAAGATATTGTAGTCAAAGATTGACAGAGGTTCTAACCTTTCTTCACTTTATCCAAAATAAAGAAAATGTGGAATTGGGATTTACCCATTTATAACAGCTTATTTTGGATAAGGACCCCCCAGTCAATCTTATGATCTGGTTTATCGGCCGGTCCAGCACTTAAAACAGAACTTCACTCTCTCAATCAACATTGAACATTTTTAATCCTTATGTTGCTACCGTTAGTAAATCCATATCATATTTACTTGTTTTAAACTTTTTTTTACATTTATTCAATTACATCCTGGTTTCCTGGCCTAGGCAAATGATGCCATACACCCCAGGAGTCTTCAGTAGGGGAGGAGAGGAGGAGGGGTTCTCTCAGCTAAGCACACCCTTCTACCTGCATACCTGAGCTAAGGGCAGATGGATTCCAAGAAGTAAGGGGAATCATCTGCCCTTGCTCAAGATGGCCAGGGCCAGAAATGCTAGAGGGGGGGGGGCTTCAAAGTGATTTCTCAACAGAATAAAGCATGGAGACACGGATGGGTGTGTGACTTTGCTTTGAATATTAAAAATGAGTTAAATAGCGTTTTTGGTTTTTTGGTTTGTGGTGCTCAGATGTAATGTAGTTCAGCTTTAAATAGCATTCTATTAGATTAAACAAGTGTATGTTTATCTAGCTTAATAGCGATTCAGAATAAGCAGAAAGTTAACAAAGGAGAAGGGTTTGGATGTTTGCCAAGCAACCCAAGTTTTTCAGTATCATAAAACATAAACTTTGACAATATCTATGTCCTCATGCAAAATGTTCTTCTTAAAGGATATCTAAACCCAAGAACAAAAATGTAATATATTGCAATCCTTAGATGTGGGATGTGCATTCTGCACATAGATCTTGGCTTGATGAAGGGCTAGATAAGGTCCAAAATGTTGCTTTGTGAAGTGAGAGCTTGACTGTGTGTTTTTGTTCACAAACTGTTTATTTGTAAAGTTAAAATACAACACAAAAGACATATAAAAGTCAAAGACCTTCACAAATGGAAAAAGAGAAAGTATAAAAGTATAACAACATTCATGATGAAACATGACGTAAATAAAAACATTTTCCAAATAAAATATGGTAAAGGTAGCCATATACACCATACAGAGTACAGTAAGGTTAAATATTCAGAAAATCTGGCAGGCATATCAAACATAAATTTAGGGATGTAAGAGTCAAATTAAAAAAAGTTATAATAAAAACAAGTGTTGGCTAGTGGACCGTCTATCCCATTTAGCTATAAAAAAGGGTATATATTCCTGTAGTCATCACACCCAAATCTATCTGTCTACTCCTCACCTCACTCCTTCAGTCTCCTCTCGCACTACTAATTTACTAACTGATATATCAGCATGGATGTCACACCACTTCCTTAAACTAAATCTCTCTAAAACCGAGCTAGTAATATTCCCCGGTGCCCCCCTCCGTAACTTTCCCATCAAAATC
>BLSH010535872.1:215372-245038 GCA_018402905.1 Glandirana rugosa
GTCCCCCTGTCAGAACACAATAGCTCAGCAATGAGATTGCTGCACTAATGTACTAACATTGCATACCATATCCAACGTAGGTAATAAAACCTGGTAAGGAGTTGTTACTTACAATGTAATTCCAGATATGCTGAAAAATAAACAATTCATGTTAGATAAACAATAGCGCGTGCAGAGACTTTTGACTATTAGCCCTCATACCCACGGGCGTGTTTTGACACCTTGTTTTTGGGCGTTTACAGCTCTCCATGTTATTCAATGGCCCCCTAAAAACGCAGATGTAGACGTAGAGGGCGTCGGCGTTAGTGAGCTGTAACTAGAACGTGGGACCAGCGTGTTCTGAGGCTGTAACGTTTCAGCGTTTTTTGATGCCGACGCCGCAAAACGCTCACTAACGCCGTACCGGCATTAACTGGCGTTTTTGACGCCAACGTTTTCTGGTTAAAAAAAAGCAGAGGAATGTTGATGCCGACGCTCACTAACGCTCATTAACGCCGAAAAAAACGCTGATTTTTCCCTGAAGTCGGACCCAATGTTTTGCTTATTTTTAAACATATGCCGTGTATATGAGGCCTTAGGACTATTGCAGATTCATTCCTTTCACCATGGTTTGCTTCACCATATCTTTTCTTAGACTCATTTCTGAATGGGTGAGTGGGCTGTTCTTATTTTAACTTGATGCACTCTCAGGGTTTTAATAAAGTAAGCTGCATTGTCTACATTGGACAGATTTAGAGAATAGCTGACCAAACTAGTATTGCAGAGGATCCTAAAATTTGACTTATATCTTGGTGCAGACTTCTGATAAATGCAGTGAGCCTATCACATAAACAAGAAATTAGATTACTGGTTGTGTTCTTCACATCAGCTGTATACAGAATATCTTAGGTTGTCACAATACAAAGGATTGCCTTTTGGAATTTTTGGAAGATAATTATTGTACTGTAACTTCCATAGCATAGTTGACAGATCCCTTCACTTTACATTTAACTAACTAGCTGTATAATATGCTTTTAGGTTTTTTTTGTTTACTACAAAATGAGTATAGCAGCAACAAAATCCCGTATATATCAATGCTTCTGTCTCATTGTCACTAACTCTATATGGATATGACCTTTATTTGTTCTAACAATTAGCTACTTACTTTACCTGCTCTGCATTTCCTAACTGACTTTTACTACGGGATAGTCTTCTTGTTAAGGCCAAATAAGGTGGCGTTCGAGTTCTGGGGGACACCCATATTGTTTGCGATGTGAGGTGATAACCTTGGTGATTGACTCAGCTGGTTCAGATCTTGGTTTCTTAAGTAACAGCAAGGTGCTTAGGATCTCTGGCAATAGAATAATCTAAATCACCACACTTATTACTGGCTGTAGGAACAAAGGTCTTGCACATTTCTGTAGCTGCTATATCAGCAGGGATCATAGGCAGAACATTGCTTTGCTTGTTCCAATTAATGCACATAATTTATGCTGTACATGATGCTTTATGACTGCATGTTCATTTCATAGTAGTGTGACATCTCACCAATGCCAGTGAGGTTAGGTCTTGGAACCAGTATGTCACTTGTATGTTAGACAATAGCGGCTTCTAGCAGTCAGCAGTCTGGTTAAAGAGGAGCAGCAGTAAGTTATAAAAAATGTAAAAGTCAGCAGCTACAAATACTATAGCTGCGTAGTTTCAATATACAGATACTTACCGGCCCAGGGATTCAGCGCTGCCATTACCTGGGCCGGTCTTCGGGTACCCAGCACCGCCATATTACTTTTGGGAAGGTGGCTGTGATTTCCTGGTGTTTCACAGCCAGCTTCCTGCTGCACATACCTGGGATGCTTTTAATTTTCTCACTGGTCCTACAGTCTTCTCAGACATGCTATGTGTCCCATTTGGTTGCAGGCTGTCAGAAATATGTACCCACTCCCAGAAAACAAAAAGCTCACAATGATGAGAGAGGAGGGGGGAGTAGGAGGATGAGTAGTATGTCCCATTTCAGGTGAAGTTCCCCTTTAATGACAGATTCCCTTCTTAAAATAATTGATTGTAAAAAGAGGACAACAGCTATGCACTTTTTATTGCACTGAGCACTATGAATCCATGGAAATATCAACTACTTTATTAGTCTTGTGACAGATTCACTTTAATGACTTCCTTGAATGTAATAAAAGAATAAGACCTAAGCACATTTTGATTGCTGTATAAGTTCACGGTTAGATAATATTTAGAGTATATAGCTCACAGTTGGTATCTGTCCAAACAAAGAACATATTGCAAATTAATGTGGTCATATGGATGTGTTGGGAATTAAAGGGTCCAGCCACCCAACATATAGATATGATGAGCTGAGTTAGCTACTAGCCTTTTTTCAGTAGGGAGCCCTTCCTGCCATACCTCTTCTCTTTGTTTTACCCACGATTGGATGTTTCAATATATTTGCTGCATCCTCTACAATAAATAAATGTAAAATTCAAAAGGGAGAACCTGAAATGCTTTAAATGACCATGACAGAGATTCAGACATGTTAACTGAAGGAAAAACCCTTACCCTCAGAGTCTCTGTGAGAGTTGCAAGAGACTTGATGTAGGGCTTTCAGCAAACAAGTAAAAGACAGTCTCAGCAAACATACTTTACTTCTATGTTATCCCTAATAGTTTACCTGATTTCACACTTACATTTACCCCAACCTTAACCCTTTATCCCTTGCACCTTAGTTACCTATTTAAAAAAGTGCAGAGATAGCAGTTCTAAGACCCCATACACACTATTAGATTTTCTGCAGATTTTTGTCTTCAGATTTACCAAAACCATATAATATGAGGTCAAAACGTAGGAGTTTCAATTTGTATACAATCAGGCAGGCCCTTGCACTACATGGTTTTGGTAAATCTGAAGACAAAAATCTGCAGAAAATCTAATAGTGTGTATGGGGTCTTAGTCTTGTTTTATAACTCAGCAGAGTTTTAGCAGCAGCAAGTGAGTTCAGTGGGGTTCAGTGTGAGCCAGAATACGCTGATAATCAAAGGAGCTGAATTATATGCTCCTGGGATTCCAGTGAGGCTAAAGCTACATGGGTGATTTTAAATCTCTTGCTTCGAAGAGGTTTATAGGAGCTCAGTTGTTCTATTTAAATCACTAGGGTGTATTTGCTCGGTGTAGCAATTGATTACTAAACAGATGGAACAAATACCTCCCAATGCAGGCAACTATGCAAGTAGCACACTGTAGCATTTTGCACTGAGCAATTACACTTGATTGGAGCATTGTGTATTCATGCAAGATTGATCATCACTATTAGGGATGGGCCAAGAAATTTGTGCGAACATTCGAACAACGTCTATGGGACCTGAACATGAAAAATCAAAAGTGCCAAATTTAAAGGTTTATATACAAGTTGTTGCCGTAAAAAATGTATCAATGCAAAATAAAGTCTTTAAATCAATCGTTTTTTTCAGGAGCAGTGATCTTAATAATGCTTAAAGTGAAACAATAAAAATGAAATATTCCTTTAAATAATGTGCCTGGAGGGGGAGGGGGGGTCCCTTAATCTGCCTGTAAAAGGGAGCACCTCTGTGATGTTTAGAACATAGCCAGAGCAAAATTACATTTGTGAAGGAAAAATTGTCATTTAAAATCGTAAAGCTGTAATGTATTGCCGGTTCTCAGCAATATACATAATAGTCACTGAAATAATTTGCATCCCCCCCAGTCCATACCAGCCCCTTGGATTTTAAGGAGAACCCTGCGCCAATATTTAAAAAAAAAATTGGCGTGGGGTTCCCCCTAAAATCCAAACCAGACCCTTATCTGAGCATGCAGGATGGGGGGCGAGCCAGTACCCCCCCTCCTTAACCGTACCAGGCTACATGCCCTCAACATGGGGAGGGTGGGGTGCCCCCCACCCCAAAGCACTCATGGGACAATAGCCTCTTCCCTACAACCTTGGGCTGTGGTTGTGGGGGCGTGCGGGTGGGGGGCTTATCGGAATCTGAAAGCTCCCTTTAATAAGGGGGCCCACAGATCCCGACCCCCCAAGTGAATTAGTATCGGGTACATCTACCCCTACTACTTCACCGAAAGTGTCAAACAAGAAAAAAACACAGGAGACAATTAGGGACAAGTCCTTTATTAAAAAATAAAAATAAGTGTCCCCCGTTGTAATCCATCGTCAATCACGGCAAGCGACGGACCCGAAAAAAAAAAAAACGAAAAGCTCCTCCTCCATGGGAGAGCTCCCTCCGACTGAGCTCTCTTTGCTTTGACGTTTTATTTATAGTGAAGAGCGGGGCCACCCAGTGACGTAATTGAGCGACCCGCCCCTCTGACGTCACATGACATCAGAAGGGGGCAGGGTCACCCATACATCAGCCGGTGGCCCCGCCCTGCACTATAAATAAAACGTCAAAACAAACCAAGCCCAGATAGTGGCAGCCCTCCCATGGAGGAGGAGCTGTGCGCACCGTCTGCGCGCAATGCATTATGGGGTGCTCCGCGATGGCAAAGTCACTGCGAATGCCGCATAATGTTCTAAATTTCACTAATGGACGAACTTACATTAGACTCCCACCGGGGGCCCATCCCTAATCACTATATGCTACTCCTGGCTGGTAGCTATTTGTGTAGTGTATTGCATAGACAGACATTTGTTCTATATATTTATCAATTAATAGTTGTTGATATTTCGAACAGTCCTAGCTCTGCGACGCTTTTGGTCAGTCTTGAGATACCAGACATTAATGTGCCCATATATACATGTCTCCTTTTTTTTTCTGGCCATTTCTTACCCTATTGGACGCCTCCTACACTTTGTCTTTTCCTTTTTTTTTCTCTTCTCTTCCTGTTGTTTCTTTTTCCCTTCCTTATTTTTACTAATTTAGATTTCTCCTAATTTGTTGGAAAAGATGGCCCTGATAGTAAATACTGCTTTATAGCACAACTGTTATTTATGTCGATAGCTGTTGCAAGAAATGATAACATGTTGGAATTTATATTTTTGGCATGCAGTTTCTAGCAGTGTAAATGATAGCAATTGATACTGTTATAGTGCCACATTTCTCAATAATCAAAATTTCTTAAAAAGAATAGTTATTGATATTAGTACACATATAAGCTACTAAATATCTCCTGTGTAGTTTTTGGCTAATGAGGTGACTGCCAGTAGGTGGTTAATTCATTGAGTACTAAAAGATGAAAGTGTTAGTAAATTCATTTTTTGTGTCTTTGGCTCTAAAATGAATTTCTTTTACTGTGTCTTCAATTTCCTTCATTACTATAATCTTAGTAAATACCTGGATGAACTTGTTGTTTTACTCCTACTTACCTATTCAGAGTGGTAACACCATTCCAATTTATCATCCTTCTTTCATCTTGCCACTCTCACTGCTCTAGTTCTTCACAGGGAGGAAGCCATAAAAGTCCTCTTTTCTGTTCTGGAAGCCACCCCCAATGACACTTTTCATTGGCTTCTGAGGCGGCTTCAGGCTCATGAAGGACAATGGCCCCAACAAGACACTCTTTACACCCCAGGGAAAGGAAGTGAACATCCTGCTGTGATGCTTTCGCAGTTCACAGTAGCCCTCCACATAACACCTTTTAATGCCATAGGAAAAGGCTGTCCTGCTATACCATATACAGTATACTTCACATATTGCGGATAATCTCTGCCCCACTATTGGGCAGTGAATTTTGGAGGTACGTGAATAATTCAAGTGACCACAATATAAAATCATTAACCTCCCTGGCGGTAATCCCGAGTGTGGCTCGGGGTGGAATTTCAGTACCATTAGCGGTAACCCAGAGCCACACTCGGGATTGCATTGCTGGTTCCAGGCTGCATTACTCACCTTGTCCCCTGGATCCAGCTATGTCATCCCACGGTGTCAGCGTGTCTGTCCCTCCGCCTGATGCCTCTGTGTGCCGGGCTCCGTTCCCTGCGAGCGTCGCGTCGCACGGGGATTGAGACCGGCGGGAAATTCAAATAGTGAAACACACAGTAAACATACAGTACACTGTAATCTTACAGATTACATTACTGTATGAAATCATTTCACATCCCCTTTGTCCCTAGTGGTTTGCCCATAGCCCTGCATGAACTTTTATATTATAAATGTCATTCTTTCTGCCTGGAAACATGAGAATGTCCATAGCAACCTAAAAGTGTCCCTTTACGTCAAAAGTGTTTTTTTATCAGCTAGAAAATAGTAAATAAGAATGATTTGCAGAATTGAGTGATACTGATTTTTGGGGAAATTTATCATCAGAAAATGAAAGTGACGACAGCGACAATTCTACAAATGAGCAAATTTCAGTGTTTTTGGTTTGATTACATTATTGAATACATTGTATTACTATTACGTTATTATTTCTGATAATTATTTATAGTTATTTATTATATTATAATTTATGATTTCATGTTTCAAACTTTATCATACCCGGGATGTCTACTAGACTCTGGTTTGGACAGAATTAAGTGAGTTATTCCTCAGAATTACAGGCCTACAATATAAAACGCCAAATTTCCATGCAAAATAATCGTATCGCTTTCAGCACCAAAAATCTGAAATAATCATACCGCCAGGGAGGTTAAAAAAGGTATTTGGGCTTAAAGTAGATGTGAACCCACCACTCACAGTATAAACTAATGGCACAGTATTAATGTATATGTATAAGCAAGCCTCCTGCATGTATCCCTCGCTTGCAAATGTCACCCCGTTCAGCAGTAGTAGCCTTGCAAAACACTGGAATCTGTGGGTGTCTCTCTTTGCTGAGCTCGTGCTGAGCTGCTGATGTCACAAGACTCCCCACCCACCTCTACACTCTCACACTTTGCTATTCCTGAGTTTTGAGAAACATCCTGTCAAAATTCAGGAAAGACACCACATGACTTCAGCTTGCCCAATCATGCTGAGGTGTGGAGCAGCCAATCCTGGGACAGCTGGAGGGGAGTGTGAAGCTTTCTCTGCTCTGTGCAGGAGATAAGGAAATGAGCTGTCACTCACACAGCATGGGGATGAAACATCTCCTATTTCTCCCTTAGTTAATCTTTCTCTTACTGAAAAAAGATAAGGGGATTACTCAGTGCTGGATTAACTCTTCATGGCAAGACTGGGCACAGATGACCTGATATCCTCTCCTGTACAAGGTAGAAGTGTCAACATTTTTTTTTTTGGGTTTACATCCACTTTAATGATCTACTATGATCTCTGCACTTTTATTCTTATTGTGCTATTTCGTTGAATTATTTAGTAATATTTTTTATTGCTGTGTCAGTGCTAGGGTGACTTGCCTTCTCTTTGCCAGAAAGGGGCAGAACGTTATCATTTAGTAACAGAACGGGAAGCAAGCTACCAATGAGGTCTACTGTTCATCTGACAATTGTCTAGGATTTCCCTTCACTTTAGAAGTATTTCTTCTCATTTTCTGTTGTGGCTCTAGGGCAGACAGATAAAAAAAATCTCCCCAGTGGGAAAGAAACAGAAAAAGCAATTGAAACTTTAACAATTCTAATTGTATTGCAGTCTAAATACCTGGAGCTGCTTTATGTAAGTTAGATAAATATTCCTGGTAAAAAAATGTCACTTTTTAGGGCCTTGATCACACAGGGCGTACAATACCGTATGCCAGGCAGGGCGCTGTGTCCCAATAGCCATCAATGGGACTTCCGGCACAAGGATGCGTGGAACATCTGTGCATCCCTGTGTGGGTAAACATGGCCCTGCAGAGGCATACGGTATTATATTCCCTGTGTGAACAAGACCTTAGAAACGTGCTACTGTCAGAATATAATGTCTTGGTGGGAGGGATTCCTCCATCCACCTTGTTTTCTTTCATTCGGTCCACTAGCTGAAGAAAGAAAAAAAGAATAATAACAGTGTATGATTCGCTTTAATGTCAGAATTTCTTATCTCTTTACATGTTCTCAGTAAATGATTGAGAAAGCATTGAAACTATTCAGCATGATACATAGGCAAATAACAGTTTCTGGAGTCAGAAATGGAAGCCTACATATTACATTCATAACAGGTTTACTTTAGCATAAAAAAAAATCCTTAAACACTAATCTTTGACCCAGACATCTAACATTAATACGCAGAGCAAATATCTGCATCAAAAGCCACCACTAAAGTGAGACCACTTTATATTAATATATGAATTTTGAGTGAACTTCCCCTTTTAAGAAAATTAAGAGGATAATCTACAGAGAAAGATTAGAAAAGAAGGGTTTGTTTAGCCTGAGAAAATGTGTTGTAAAAGTGACCTACTTAAGATGTTTAAGTGTATTTGTGGCAAAGATTTAGCTAAAGAGTCTTATGGTCAAGTGGAGGCTTCCACATGCTAAAGACATGTTATAAGCAGCAGAAACATTTTCCAAAGAGGTCCAGTTCTGGTGTGAGACTTTTCAAAATATATATCTTATATTTATAAGCTCAGATATAACCAGGCATGATGAATATATGCACTTGTATTCCTTTTCACTGCTAACCACGGTTAATAAATACAATAAACGTGCAATAAGCAGAAATGATCCAATCATTGTCCTAGTTATAAACCAATGAAGAGATATGTGGGATATCTGTCCGTATCCATGTGGAGGGATTGTCACTTCTAGTGTTGGTCAGTCTTTTCTTGGTAGCACTCAATTTTCTTTTGTATGTTTCACATTTATAGTGCTCGGTGGTGGTTGGTGCTCAATATTTTGGGGGGGCAGCAAACAATTCTGCCCCCCTCACTCGGACATACCGATACTACCCACCGCAGTGCACAGGCTGGCCCCGGTAGGTACTCACACTGCTCCCCACCCTCGGCACTGGCTCCTGCTCGTCTGCACCTGCTCCCCTCTCTCAGCACCAGCTTCCGCTCATCCCCTCCATCTCTTCCCTCCCAGGCTGCTGTTCCACACTGACGCCCTACTCTCCGCACTGGGTCCCGCTTGTCTATTCCATCTCTTCTGGCTGGGAGTCTTGGACCCGCTTCCTGATTTGCCGGGAGGAAATCAAGGAAGACAATAGTGAATATTAATTCCCTATTGTCACACAACTGGTGGGCTCAGGGCGCAGAACACCTGTACAAAGGCTCTTGACAAATCAACCATAGCTGGGAAGTGTCCACTGTAGCCTTTTGTGGCTCTAGGGTTCATAACATTTTTTTTTTTTTTTGTTAAGTGATATCCTCAAAATAAAGAATTACGCCCTCTAAAAAGTATTATGTAAATATTTCTAGAATAAATAAATTGTTACCTTTTATTGAAAGATTACTACCAAAAGGGTAAAAAATATATAAAAAGAATAGAAGGACTGTGGGAAGTTTAATATCAATAGTACAAAGTCAGTGAAAGTATTGAAGCCAGAGAATTATAATGACAGCCAGACAACTAACACTTTCAGAAAGGCAGGTTGACAATGGCCACCTCCATATTGATCCCAGGGGTTATTTAAAAAAAGGTTTAATATAGCTTTACCATATCTTACAGTACTAATTAATCAAATAAATGTGTTCCAATAATGCTGTAATGGGTGCAACATCTTATTGCCTGTATCACAGTATTATAAATACTGAATAGTGAGATAAACTAATAGAAATGAACTCAAATACATCAACATTTTCATTAGAAGTATATTAAAGCAGTATGTGTGTGTTTATGGTTTTTAATGTGCCAAGCAACAATTTAAATAAAAATCTATTTTTTTGAATAGCTAATTTAACTGTCTAGATTTAAAAGAGCATTTTTCATTCAAAATGATGTTTTGGTAAAATCTCTGTTTTGTTGATGTGATTTTACCATTTTTATAATACATTTTAATGAGATTTTTTGTTCCCAGAAAAAAATGCAGTTTTTATACTTAGATATAATAGAAATTACAACGCTCTGCTTCCAAACAGACCTCAGTTAAGTGCCTTATTGTGCACAAATTACATACACAGGTACCTATATATATATATTTTTTTTAAATCATGAAAAAAAAACATTTATTGAAACAAATGTACAGTTCCAGAGCAATCAAAGCAGTCAATAAGTCAAGTAATACATCAATACATACCACAAAATAGAAATACATTTTACTAGGTGGATTGAATTTTACTATGCCACATATCATGCCTTACCCTTTGGTCATACCTTTAAGGCTGCGTACTAATGTAGAAAAAAAATTCTAGATGTTATCTATAATCAAATAAACACAAGGGGTTATTTCTGTATTCATAAGTAAGTGAACACTTATAATTTAATTTCATTTACCTATGGAAATGTCCTTTGCCAGGGGATTTTTACTTTGCAGGGGACATTTCTGTTTGCTTAGAAAATGAGGTAAAAATTCACTTTGCAAAAAATACCTGAACATGTGCAAGGAAATTAAAAAAAATATATATATATATAATATATATATATATATATATATATATATTTGCTTGCACAGGAATGGTCAGCAAAGCCTCACCTCATATACTAAGCTAAAAGAAAATGTCATTGCAAGTAAATAGCCTATTTGCCTTCATTAAATCAACACCACAGTGAATAGGTGAGCTGGTTGTTGAAATAAGACATATTAAAGGTGAGGAGTGAAAGGTGGGGGTTTGTGTTTGCATGAATGAGTGTGTGTATATGTGTGTTTACATGTGTGTGTATGTATGTGTGTATATATAGGTGTATGTGTGTATATATAGGTGTATGTGTGTGTATATATAAGTGTTTGTGTGTGTGTATTTAAATCACTATGCTACTATCTATTTTTCTTATTTTTTCTTTTTCATGCAAGATGCTTTTCTGAACATACCTTTATCTCCACTTTGCTACCAATGTAACAATTAACACTTTCCAAATATATTTATAAATGTAGCTCTCCAAAATTAAAGAGGAAGTCCAGCCTGGGTGAAAAAAAATTAAATTCAGCAGCTACAAATACTCTAGCTGCTGATTTTTAATATTAGAGCACTTACCTGTCCAGGGAGCCCACTGCTGGTTCCCCACTGCGCATGCACGAAGCGCACAGCACCTTCTTATTGGCCGGGCGGCGGGGCAAGGAGGAGGGGGGGCGAAATTCCAAGACACGGGCCGCGGCCCCGTCTACCAAAAGTGGGGAAGGGGACCTGTCAAAAACAGGTCCCCGTTCCCCCCTCCTCTCTGAAAGGTGCCGAATGTGGGGGGGGGCAATTAAGCGTAAGTTCCACTTTTGGGTGGAACTCCGCTTTAATGTCTGTGTATGGCAAATCTTTAGGGACCATTCACAGTTTAGTGCTACATGTTGCACTCAGGCAGCCCATTCATTGCAAATGGACTGCCAATGAACTACAATACAGTTAGAATTGGACAAGACCATTTTTTTCTGACACAGTGTACAGCAATGTAAACTGTGTGTGTTGTGGAGCTCTGCATTGTGCAAAAGTATGCTTGCTAATGAATTACAATATTGGGCTGTCATTTAAAATGCATATCACTGCAACACACTGTAGTATGCACATTACAGTAATAGGAGGATGAACAAAGCATTACTGCTATGCACAATAGGCGCTTAAACTTCTTACTGTGGCAAGGCCTCCACATTTTCTTTGAAATGTTTGTTACAACAGCATTTCGTATTCCTGATATGTCTGCTGTACCATGCAGTGTGTTGATAAAGTATCCTGCTCTCCTTGTATTGCTTCCTTTGTGTGAAATCCCTGGTGTTCTTGGCAGTCCCTCTGCTTTCCTGTTAAAAGCTGACCACACTAAGCAGGGACACAGTGTGATCAGTTCTCTAGCTATGCTGGGAACATACTTGTCCTGACACGCCCCTACTGCACAGCTATTCACTGGGAAGCTCAATGTACTGCTGCTTCTCCTCCCCCAGCTCTTAGGCATCTGAGAGCAGAGGGAATGTGATCACTTATAACAAAAAGGACAAATGTTTTTTATAATGTGATTTTTTTTAGCTATACACAAATGTTTTGCCTTTCATTTCAGTTTTAAACTGAGTGGGTTGTTTTACAAGGTGATAATTTAAAATCACTTTAATTTCTATAAAATAATACCAGTGCATCAGCACATATTTAGGATTGTTTCAGCTTGCTATTAATGTATCTCTGCAGACATATTTCTGGTTCTTTCACTTCTCTACTGACTCTGCTGACACATTTATACCTGTGATTAAGAAACTGACTGTTTCTCTAGGGTCATATACCTGCTTCTGTCAGTACAGTACTTCTTCTGTCTCAGCAAAAATATCCCTGATTGTGTTAGCACGGTCCTGTGTCACAGTGGAAAGGTTTCTGTTGATGTCAGTATGATACTGTGTCTCTACAGGCATGATTCTGGTTGTGCCAGTACTGATTCTATCTCTGCAGACATGTTTCGTTATTATGTGTTTATTTGTCCCATTACTTTGGCTATACTTTTTTTAGTACATTTAATTCACTGTATCTATTTAAATGATATCTATGTTTATACAGTAATATTTATAAGTGTAGCACCCTCCTAGGTAGATGCTAGAAGAGAGGATACTTTTTGGTCTTTCTGCTTACCAGATGGTCAGGTAAAACTTAGAGTGCTCTCTGCCTACCAGGGAGCAGGATCTATTGGTTAGGTCTGCTCATTGTGCTCAGGTGCAGCTCAGCTTGTGTGACTGTCCCTCACTGGTCCAATAGGGAGGCATATTGGACAGTGGGAGGGGGACTGACAAGTGAGTGCACGGGCTTTGTTACAGTCCTGGCAATTGGCAGAGGAAAAGTACTGCATTGCATTTTGGCATACTGTATATAAAGCCAGAGTTAGTTGAGCCGGGAAACAGAGGGAGGGGGCGGCTGTTCTCTCTTCCACGGAGGTGGTTATGCGGCCTTGGGTGTTTTTTTCTGAATATCTTTATTTCAATAAAAGTTATGTTTTAAGGACTTGGGTTCTGTGTAATAAGTGCCTTGGGGATCTCCTAATCACCTTTTGTATGCAGTTTGACTTTGCCCTTATGAACCACACCTCAACGTAGGTGCTGTCTTAGGAGTTGGTGAACAAGTCCTTCCCTCACCAACCATATACAGTCTGTACAGGTGTATTTTTACATACATTTTTGGTGGTTGACCCTAGGGCCTAGAGAGAGAGAGAAGCTGAACCCAGAGGTCCTGCAGAGCTGACTGGAAGGGAGACACCAGGAGGGTTCTGATTCTGCCTACTGTGAGTACAGATCGGTGTCGTTGGGGCCTGTCGAGTGAGGGTCACCCCCCTCAGCTAGAAGAGTCAGTGGAGGGGTGTCAGTAAAGGGGATGCTAGAGAGTGTCCTGAAGATAATATAATTCATCAAGTCTGCTGCTAGTGAGAGCAAGAAGATGTAATTCCTCCATACATGTGGTAGTATGGTTAAAACAGTGTGACTGCTTCCACAAATAATCCGGTGAGGCAAGTGAGAGTTGTCCTTATCCACTGTGAATAGTTCACACATACAAAAACCCAAGTACCCTGGACTGGTCATTGTGTAATGAACAAGCTGGAGTAAGGGTGGGGCAAAGTGGAAATCCCTAGCAACAAGAGGGAGGCCTATGAAGTCAACATACAGCAAGCCCTATGGGGACAGTGTTACATAAGGAACATTGCATATGCATTCTGTGTGCAGGTGTTGGGTAGTTAAATTGATTGTTGGGGAGGGGAATAGTAGGGTGCAAGGTAGTTGGCCTAGGATCAATTGATTTTTTTTGTTACTTTCTATGGCTTGTATAGTACCTGCATATGGAACCTGTGCCTTTGAAAGCACTTTAATTAATAGGTGATTATACTACAGAGGAGAACCTGGGCTGCTCGGTGCAAAACCACTGCATAGAGCAGGTAAGTATAAAATGTTTGTTATTGTTAATGAAAAAAAAACAAAAAAACGAGACTTTAGTATCACTTTAACTGTATGAGCCATATATTTGAAATATGTAATAATGGGCACATAAGAAAATGGCACATGAAATGATTTCAAACTACCATTACAGTATGTAGTCTACCATTACAAAAAGCAAGCATTATTCTAAATATCAGAAAATGCCAGAAACATAAATGCTGTTCATCCCAGTTGCTATTTATTTGTAAAGATTTTTCACTTCAAATACTTAACATGTACCATTGTAAGAAGAGAGGATCTTGCACTGAACTTAAATGTACAGAATAAATGTCAGCATGACAAACCATAACAACAAACCCAGCAGGAGCAAAATCTCCTAGTTCTTTATTGAGAAGAACAATGGGGGCGCCTGTGATAAATGGAAATGTTAGCACAACAGCTGTTTACAAGAGAATTTTTTTGCTTCTCAGGATAAACAGTGATGGGATGGGAAATTAGGACACACTCACTTACTATCCCTCTCTAAAGATGACCTACATTTCTGTGCATTTGTAACTTTTTTTTTCTGCAACAAGTCTTTAACACCAGTGTTATAAGTGATTTGCTTATTTGTGGTCTATAAAATGAAACCCTGGAAGTAGGTGTATAACAAGTGATGTGAGATGTAATTGAGAGTTTCAACAATTAACATCTAGTGACACGTTTTTCACAGAGTATCGTTTTATCTCAGGCATTATCTCCTAAGCAGGTGCATCTCAGGGCAACACATGCAGTGCACACCCAGCTTCTTGCAACTTCCTGATCTCTGGTATTTAGGAATTACACTAATTGTCTTCAGCAATGCAGCAATGAGATCATTTCAGACTCCAAGAGGGTAACCCACATATACATGCATGTAAACTGGAATTGGGTCAGAGAAGGTTTTGTAAGGATCAGTCAACTCCAATCACCGGGAAGAGACACCCAGATGGTCAATTGGCTAAGAATCCTAATTTGCATGCTTTAAAGTTCATCCATGGTTCCCCTGAGGTTTAAAAAAGGGCCTCCGGCTGTAATACAAAACCTCCTCTTGGGTGCTCCAAACTTCCACCACAGTAATTGTTTTCTCTCACAAGATGTCCTCCGTCTTCAGCATAATTCAACCCAAAATAATAAATACATCACTGAGGTGCCTTGCACTCACAATGTATCGATACAGAGAGCAGTGCTGACACATTTGTAAAGGAATGGAGGGAAAGAGGGGAAACAGTTTCTAATACCCCCCCCCTTCCCTCATGGGACTGTGGCAGGGTGAAAAGTGCGGGAAACCTCCTCATTGGTGACCTTAGGTCACTGGCCTCAAAGAAGGTCAGGCGTCAGTTATATCCAGGCAGTTTAGGTTTTGAGCGGGAAGAAATTTCAAATAAAAAGGTTCCCCTTAAGGCACAGTGCCTCAGTAGGCATCATCAGCTGTGGTGTCGCCCCCCCCCCCCCTTTAGTCGCAGCCTCAATTATGTGGCAGAGTCCCCTTTGTGAGTGAAGGGGAACAGTGAATGGGCCTGGATCATAGTGATCAGGTTTCTTAAAGTATTATGAGTTTAAAGTGAGAATTACCAGTGTTTTGGCGTATTTCACTTTGCTTATTTATTATTATTTATTCCA
The DNA here is from genome assembly GCA_018402905.1 of Glandirana rugosa. Lineage (NCBI taxonomy): Eukaryota > Metazoa > Chordata > Amphibia > Anura > Ranidae > Glandirana > Glandirana rugosa. The sequence continues at coordinate 230,789 of BLSH010535872.1, forward strand.
GTTCGAGCCGTAGTGACTCGGCTGATGTGATGTTTTTGTTTTTGTGAAGTTCAGTGTTGTTATAATTTTTAATAAAAAATTGTTTTTTACCGTATTAAAGCCAATAATAAAGGCCATGTCCAATCTTATCCAACCAATCATAGTGTGTCGTGTGCTTTTATATTGGATTCCTGCTGTCTGCTGTCCCATGCAGCTACATCTCAAACTGATCTTAAATGCAAGCTATTTGCATTTGAAGGCACACTACCTTTGCTCATCTACACAAGCCCTAAGCATAGTTACCTTTGCATAACTGAAACATATGCAGAACTGAATTAAAGTGGATGTGAGACTTAGGTCTCCTTCCGTCATGCAATCGGGGGAGCTGTAAGAATGGGCAGCTGAGCTGCCATTTCAGGCTTGGTTCCCACTACTTGCGACTTGATGTGATTTTAAAGCAATTTTGATGTAACTTTCATGTTATGCGTTTTTGGCTTTGGCCTATTATAACCATATCTACTGTGACATAAATCCTTTTCCTTTTTACTTTCTGTTTTTTCTGTGTTGTGTGGTGGTTAGCAGTCATGTTCTCTCTGTCCTTGGTCATGGCAGCAGTCTTTAGGGTTGTTGCAGCAGTGTTAATTGAAGAAGAAAAAGAGGAGCCTAGGAGGAGAAGAAGGCATAGGTACTGGATTCATATAGTCATTGCAAATACAGAAGAGAGGCAAGTTCTTGGTCACATATATGACCTCTGAGCACATGAGGAAAACTTCTTCAATTACACACACTTGACAATTACAAAGTGAGTACATATGCTTATACAGTATATGCTTATCCTCATTAGATGTCTGTAGAACATTTTTAGGATATTTTTCGCAAATGTGCATATGCAAGGTGACCATGTTTCCTGTAGTTCTACATCACTTTGTGCATGTGCAGCCACCATCATCGCTGGTTTGTTGGCTGTGTGAAAGAAAACCTGGAACCGCTAAACAAACACAAAAGAATGCAAATGTAGAGAAGGTCCAAAAACGATTAGCTCTCCCTATGTATTCATCACAGCTCATTGACAACCAGGCACTGTGCTCTGTACATTTTTGCCAGTGTGAATGTAGTTAAGGACCATATCTTTATTTTTCCAGTTTTGACGAGCTGCAGGATTTACTCTCCAGCCAACTAGAGCAACAGAACACGTCTTTCTGAAAGAGTGTTCAGTCCGTTGAAAGACTAATAATTACATTAGGGTAACCTATCATTGATATACCTATGTTTTATTTCATTTGTGACATTTGTACACCAACATCATTATCTTCTATTGCCCCCTTGCTAGCAATAAAATACCAATAAATGCACATGTGCATAAAGTAATGAAAGTACTGTACTCTTTTTTTTATAAATAACACCGACTGAAGCAGAATTTATATTTATTTCAAACATTAATATGAATCAACACTGTCTACAGGCCCCAACATAGGGCACAATATTTTTTTATTAAAATAATATATATATATATATATATATATATATATATATATATATATATATATATATAATAATGTAACTTTTAATTTAACTAAACATATAAGAAATAGATATGTAAGCACAATAAAGAAATTCAAAATATCAAATGCGGGGATAGAGTGTGAAATGGTTCTTACCCTCAGGAGGTATCACGCCTGTAGGGAGAAACATAGGAATACAAAATTGTTTGGGATTTTACATGTGCCTCCTTGGGTATAATGAACACTAACCACTTATTATAAAAACAATTTTACACATCTAAAAAAGGTTTGTTTAAAAACAAGTTATTACATTAGTTGTCCAGAATGATGTTGTCCTGGGCTTGGGAGCTATTGACGTGAAACACATCTGGATCATCAAACCAGTAGCTAGTGGCTACTATATTTCTCCTTTGTACTATTGGCAGTGGCTGATGCAAATTTTTATTTTACCTACATCCACATTGGGTCCATGTAGTCGAATGCTGCGAGACAATGGACTTGACCTACCAGAGAACTGTCAGGAAAAAGCAATCCTTGTGCTAAGGCCTTACTTTAAATTGGTCACTGAATGTAGAGAATAGGGTTTTAACCTTTAGAGTTTATCACGTCACCAGGTCACAAAGAGTTGTGGACTGCACTTTTGATATTCTTGCTAATAAGGGGTGTATCGCTTGGGCGCCACCTCCCTGCCGTTGACAAGTAAAAAAAAAAAAAAAAAAAAGGCAGCCCAGCCCCTACAGGAGGTGCCGGTATATTGACTTTTCTTCTTTTTTTTCTGTATACCCCTATCTGGGACCGTGTATACCCTATCTGGTGACTGTATACTCTATCTGGGACTCTGTATACCCTATCTGGGACTGTATATACTCCTATCTGGTGACTGTATACCCTATCTGGGACTGTATATACCCCTATCTGGTGACTGTATACCCTATCTGGGACCCTGTATACCCTCTCTGGTGACTGTATACCCTCTCTGGGACCCTGTATACCCTATCTGGTGACTGTATACTGCTATCTGGGACTCTGTATACTGCTATCTGGGGCTCTGTATACTACTATCTGGGGCTCCCTATACTGCTATAAGGTGATTCTGCATACCCCTATCTAGTGGCTCTGTTTACTGCTATAGGAGGACTCTGTATACTGCTATATGGTGACTATGTATACTACTATTTGGTGACTCTGTATACTGCTATCTGGGGCTCTGTATACTGCTATCTGGGGCTCTGTATACTGCTATATGGTGACTCCATATACTGCTATATGGTGACTCTATATACTGCTATCTGGTGCTCTGTAAGTGTATAGTACTATCTGGTGGCTCTGTTTACTGCTATCTGGTGACTCTGTATACCCCTATCTGGTGACTCTGTATACTCCTATCAGGTGACTCTGTATACTCCTATCTGGTGATGCTGTATACCACTATCTGGTGATGCTGTATACCCTATCTGGTGATGCTTGGCTGCATACTCCTGACACAAGGGGTGGAAACTATAAGGGGTGGGGCTTATGAAAAGTGTAAGGGGTCAAAAAGGAAGGGTGGGGTCTGGCCGCCCCCCATCCTAAAATTTCACCAGCCGCCACTGCCTATATTTGAACCTTGAGAATGATATCTCTGCTGTTAAAGCAGCATGTGCCCTCCACATCTTTGCTCTTCAGTGTTCAGGCTACATTTTTGAGAACTCACTAATGCATGACATGGAAAGAGCACAGTGGTGTGTAACTAGGGACTCCAGCAATGGTGCCAACATTCACAAACAATTTACATCCTTCTTTATGTCTCCTTCTAGTCGGGTCCATTGGAAGCTCAATGCTTTTGCATAATGTATCAAATAAATACACTATATGAGATCAATACCTAAAAACTAATTTTTGTGTGTTTCGTAATAACATATATTCAGACAGGAACATTGATTGGTTGTATTCTTTATATTCACTGTCTCTATTTTTACAGGGGTTTATGTAGTCATCATACAGAATGCTGATATGAACGCTGTTCCATAATATACAGAGCCAGTATTTTTTGTGTAACAACCACTATAGATGGTGAAACTACCACACCATACAGATGATATACTAGCAAGAAAGTTGTTCAGAAGGAGAATGCTGGATATCTGCTGAAAAGGTGGTCTTTGGAATGCAGACTTTGTCCCTGAGGTCACATGTCTAGGGAATAAATGCTGACCTCAAGTCCTTTGAGCTAGCAAGAAAGAAGTTGAACAGGAGACTGTCTGATAAGCGATGAATAGCTAGACAATGTAATGCAGGCTTCAATAACAATAAAAACACAGTACTGTGAAGGACTGAAAGCCAGTATTTTAGTATACAGGGTTTAAAATATAACATCATCCAAGTTATAAACTAATTTTGGGTGATCATTTGAGCAAGCAAGGAAGTTATTAACAGGGGAGGGGACTGCATGATCACTGCTGAATTACTTGACTTTAATGAACAGCCAGAGTAGATTGCCCCTGAGCTCACATGTCTGGGGATGACTACCTGAATAAATAAAATCCCCTACAACACATAAAGCATATATAGGCAAAAGAAAAAATATTAAACTTACTTTTTTCATTCTGTACTGAGGCTGTGAAAGTATCAATGTCCTCAAAGTATATGCAGGCAATTTCCAGCCAGGCTTTGTCTCCCTTGACGTGATCCTTGTAGTTAGAGTCCCTGGTGTCATAAACTTTTGGCCACTTGATGAACAAGGCACATTATCTCCTCATTGTCAAATACATCTCTGTTGCTTCTTGCCTCTATCTTTCCTGCAGTCTGAAAAGCGCATGTGACTGTAAGGACTAATGATGTGCTTGGGAGAAAAGTTGAGGCAGCAAGGATGTACCTGGGAGGACAGTTGAGGGTTAAAAAAAACACAGAAATTGCTTTAAAATTGCTTCAGAATCACTTCAAATCACACGCTGATGCAATTTCTGTGAGTTTACATTGAAGTCTCTGGGGCCAAAATTGCACAATGGAGTCATACTAAAGTAAAAAACGCATGCTGAGTTGCATTGATGTAAACGGCCACTATTGAATATAATGTAATTTCCCTCGTCATGTGATTCTGTGCGACTCAAGTTGCATCAGAAATCGCATTATTTTGAACCAGGCCTTATGCCACCGACCACTTACCCAAGCTGTAAAAAAACAACTGGATGGAGCTGTGCACATGCTGCAGCCACAATGCCTTGCTTTGAGGCATTTTTAACTCAGGGTGCAGCGTTTACAAGTGGCACTGCTTGTCAAACTTGCCCCTTTGAGTTCAATGGGGCCATTCTGCAAGTGGTGCAGTGTTGTAAGGTTAAATCAGGAGGTGAGGAGGCAATACAACCCCTCCTCGTCACCTGTCAACAGATAGACTATAGTCCGCCGTTGGCTGATTCCTAGTTATCTTAAAGCAAAAAGTAAGTGCACTCTTGTGACCCAGAAGAGGGGCATGGCCAACAAAGCTTTGGCCATACGTCTCTTTTGAATTGATCTTTTTTTTTGTTCTCTTTATTGAGATTTATATTTTCTCATAAAAACTTACTATATTACAAGATTACATCCTTCTTTCATTATAACATTTCTTCCAAACACATTCCCTTTGCTTCTGTCTTCTCTCTTCTAGTGGATATACAGTATAGTTGTATTTAAACATATCTTAAAATTCTTTTGCTGCCATAGCTGTTTTGTGTTTTTTTGCACACATATGTAAAAAATATTTTAGGCCTGAAGATCAGTTTAAAACCCCCAATGATATATATTTTCTAAAAGCAGACACCCTGTAGAATAAAATAATGGCACTTCCGATTTTTTATGTCAAATAATATTTGTGAAATGGTTAATCAGGCACAACATTTCTGTAAAAAATAAACAGTAATTTTAGGGCACAGAAATGATACCCAACGTGGCAACTTTAAATGTGCGTGAACTGGCAAAATGATGATAAACTTTGGTACCCTATATTTTGCTTAGGCAAACTTTAAAGGCCCCTACAGGTCATCAGTTTAAATTTAACCATGAATAAAGGGCCCAGAATTATTGCTCTCACTCCAGCATGCATGGCATAATGTAACATGTGTACTGCAAGTGACAATTTTGTACATAAGCACCTCGGATGGGTGCATTTATGTTCATGTCCGTGCGTAAGTGGGAACTGGGTAGACTAACATTTTTTGGGGGGGGTTCTAGGATGCTTACGCGTAGCTTTATTTTTTTTACTTTTTTTACTTTCACTAAACCTTTATATCACAAAGGGAACAAAATTTCCCCTATGCAATATAACATTGTTGGGATCTTTTAGACCTCTGATGTCTCACCTGCCCTTTTTTGAAGCTAATAGAGTGAGAATCTCAAGGGTCAGAGAAAATGACACCAGAAACTGGAAATAAGGTTTTATATGTCACTTCCAGGGTTCACTCTAGCTGCTAGGGGAGATGGAGATCAATAAGCAGATGTTCTCTGGTGCCCCTTCTCTCCACCCAGTGACATCCACCATGTGGGTCCTGGGCTTGCAGATGGGACAGTGAAGCCTAGAAGTATGGTGAGGGAGTCACACCAGGGGTCACAAAGTGATCCTGCGGCTGTACAGCTTTCAAATCACTTTCATTGGAAAACCGTCAGTCGGCTTGTGGAGTGTACAGGAGTGCGTTTAAATATCCCCATTGCCACAAGATAGAAGACTTATGATGACTACAGTACAAGTGTTAATATTGTATTGTTCACAATTTTATCTATATACAGTATAAATAAAGTGCCAGGATACAACAATGGCACAGAATAAGCAGAACATTTTGTTTCCAAACAGAGAGCACATGAGAAGTTGTTTGCCTTCAAACTATCTCAATCTATCTCTTTTTTTTTACCCTGTTAATTAGTTACTGTTCATATCCCATATGACATATCCCATATGACTACTACTAAATAAAAATACAGGAATTCAAGGTTTCAAAAGTTAAATGCATTCTGTTCTAAGAAGACTTTACTGTACTATGCACTGACTGTTTTTGATTCCTTAGCACTTCTTACCATAACCTTTGTTGTTATATTGTCTCGTTGGATCCTGAGCCCTACTCCAGAGAAGCCATGGTTACCATATATTGTGCTAATGATGGGCACAAGGTTTGCTGTATGCAGTTTGTAATAAATGGCTCTATAATATTAGGCTATACTCATTAATTATTGAGAATGTAGTGCTGTGAACCAGAGGAAGAAGAAGAAAGACTAATAGTGTAATTCCATAAAAAATAGTGCAAGATCCAAAAAGCTACTCACAAATAAACCAATAATAATACACATCGAAATAATATATAATGCTCAGTAAGAAGCACCATTCTCAGAAGCTCCCACTCAGAGTGTTGGTGTCTATCTGGTTCACCTCTATGTCACTTCCGGTGGAGTCAATATGGCACTTCCGGTTCCGGCTTTGGCGTCACATCCGTTTGTCATACAGTTTTTTATGAAATTACACTATAGGAGCCTTTTATCTTATATCCCCTGTGACTGGGCCTGGCATTAGGTGGGGTCCTGGACTATAAAGTTCAGGAGGCAGCGGGAGTTCTTCTATTATATGAGATGTAAAAATGTAATTCACGGAATGTTTGTGATGTAGCACTAAGGTGGTGTGTCACAGCCATTCGCACTCAAGTGTGGTCTGACATGTTATAACTTGCACTCACCTGGGTCACAGACCAGTTGGCTCAGTCTTTACAGAATAGTATAAGAAATACCACATGTTGCGTTGTTGGCGGAAAATGAGTGGCAGGAATCTGGAGCAGCAGATTAAAATCAGAATTTGTGTGAAAATTGGCTGAAATGCGAGTGAAACTTTAGCGCTGTTTCAACAGGCTTATGGTGAACATCTCTTGAAAAATACAAGTGTTTTTGAATGCCATAGACTGTTTAAGGAGGGACTGGAAGGTGTCCACCATTACGCAAGAAGTGAGCAGCCAAAAACACGAAGGAAGGATGCAAACGTGGACAGAATGAGAACCCTTCTATGCTTGTGCTAGTGTGTTTTGTTTGATCAGAAGGGGATAGTTCACTATGAGTTCATAGAACATGGTTCAGTGGTCAACCAACATTGTTGATTGGAAATTCTGAAAGGGTTATGGGATCTGTTCTGAAGAAAAGACCGAAACTCTGGCCTGACAAGTGGATTCTCCACCATGACAATGCTCTTGCACAAAATGTTTTCTTTATAGTCCATTCTGGGAATTCAATTATCACATCTCACCTATACAAGTTCAATATGCCAAGTATTTATATGAAAGGCATATTGTTATGGTGAGTCCCAGTCTGTGGGGAGTGGTGGGGCACTAGAGCACAGGGTGAAAACACAGACAATGATCCCTTTTTTTTGCTGAATTTTCACTTAAGCTGAATGAGGATATCTATATCATTGGACTTTTGCACTCTTTTGAGCACTGGATTTTTTAGTACACTTTGTATTTCTTTTGGGCTTTTTATAGGATTATATTGGTTCACAGCGCAAAGTAATATTGCATTATTCATTATATATATTTGCGATATACACCAATAGTTCTGGATGCGCATCTGGCTGATGAGATGTACAGGAATTATTTCCATGGCTCTCCCCAATGTCCTGAAATAAGGAATAAACATATTCTTTGTGAGATATGTGATGGAATGAGACATGTGGATGCCTTGATCAAAGAAGTATTTACCATGCTATACTGATTTAGAAAGTTATTATATTTAAATCAATATTGGTTGTCTTAGATGATCATCTTAGCTATTTTTATCAGTCATGTCTTTGAGGAAACATTGGGCTTATTCAGACTAAGCACATAAACAAAATGCAATGTCAGGGGTTAACTTAAAGGGTGTCTCTAACAAAACAAAAGTTTTAGATAGAGTTCAAAACCTCTGTCCCTTGGGAGATTCATCCTTTTTATTTATTCTGGTGACCATTGGCAGAAAGTGGTGTGAAAATCCAATCATCACCAAAACAGGAGGTGAAAGCTTTCTTTTGGAAGATACAGTATATATTTTTTGTAACATTGTATTTAATGTATGATCTCCACTGATCTGCCAATTTTCAATAAAACAGTTTGCAAAGTCAAATCAATATATGTATTACAAACAGAAAAACATGACTAGGGAGGAAAATAATTATAGATTTATAGTCAAATTATTACATGCATGCTTTTACTGCTAAGTTTGACCTGGGCATCTTGGCTTCAATGATCTCTGGTGACAAAAAGGGTTAATCATGACTATAATAAAGAAAAACATTATTTATTATTTTTATATTATCGATCTATCTATCTATCTATCTATCTATCTATCTATCTATCTATCTATCTATCTATCTATCTATCTATCTATCATCTATCTTTTTATTTAGGTCAAAGGCTTGGTTTGCTTGGTGTATATTTTTTATTACACTCAGTTGCATGCTACAAAATTATATCAACCATCCCTGTAAAATTGTTGCAACAGTTACAGATTTTAGACCCCAATCAATAAACTATGAATATGAAAAATAATTCACAGAAACATAAAATGTCTTACATTAACAGTTTCTCAAGAAAGGTTCCAGTAAACATTTAGAAAATAATATGTATTCTGAACAACAGAGAAGCTGTGATGGGAAATAAGCATGGTGATAACTCGCTTATGCCCCAAGTTATTCAATTGTAGGTGCAGGGTAGGACATTTTGCTCTCTGTCTGGTACTGGAAAAGTGACAGGATGTTAAGGCAGTGCGGGAGAGACTGGCATGAAGATCAGTATTTTAGGCTGACACTATAAACTGTGATGATCTGCTGCTTGTTTAAAAAATGTGTTTCCCCGTTGGTTTGCTTTAACATGATTATTAATTTTTATATTGAAATAATTCATATTAATTATTAAAAAAAATTCTAAGGGATTCTTCTGTCAGTGTTTGACAGTTTCCAGTTATCACACGTGTTGAAGCCACATGCTAATTGAACATCCTGAGGATTTCTACACATACGGGTTCCACACAACTCTCACCAGGCTGGCTAGATGACCAAATAAAGTTAACTTTCAGAAGAATTTTACAATCCTATTCATAGTGGTTTGGCCAGTTTTACACTCGTTCTGGACCACAACCTAGGCTTCAATCATTACATCTTTATACAACTAGTTGTCCAGTGTACCAAAAGAATATCCCAGTTAGAGACTGGTAATGTCTGACTGCAAAAGAAACAGTAAGATACTGTATAACACGCATGAATGTGGGATTATAAAAAACACTCTGATGACATTATTGGAGTGACAATGTTTTAGTGAATCAGGTTTAGTTGAAAAAAATTAGAATGTGAAAATATGCATGCATACTCATTTCACTTTTTACTGAATAGACTAATAGCGCCCTTGTGAAGTTTTAAAAACAGTAAATTATCAGTTCTTAAAGAGTAAGAACTTTCTTTTAAGCTTAGACCCCTTTCACACTGAAGTGCTGGTAAAACAGCGCTAAAGCTCCGGTCATTTTGGCCCTGCTTTAGCGGTTTTCAAGCGCTAGTGGGCTGCTTTTTTTGGGTAAAAAACCCATTAAAGCCCTGTTTTCCAGCGCTTCCAAGTGCTTTTCAGGTGCTTTGGAAGAACTACCCATTCATTGCAATGGGCAGGGGCATTTTGGGAGCGCTGTTTAACCCGCCCCAAAGATGCTGCTTGCAGGACTTTTCGTAACATCCTGCAATCGCACCGCCTGGGTGTGAAAAGACCCATTGCAATGAGTGGGAGGTGGTTTTCAGGTGCTTTTTTAGAGGCTATTTCTAGTGCTAAAGCACCTGAAAACTTCCTCAGTGTGAAAGGGGTCTTAGAATAGAGTGCCGGGTGTTAAAACCCCTGTCAGGCTTTTATTGTTATCTGTGCGCCCAGTATAAAGATTCACATTCTCTGTTCTGATGACTATTGTCACTGGGGTGGACCCTTAGAAAAGAAACATTTTTTGAGTTAAACAGGAATGGAGGAGAACTCTTACAAAGGGTGCCCTTGTTCAGGTGAAAATTGTCTAAGACAGTGGTTCTCAACCCTGTCCTCAAGTACCTCCAACAGGCCATGTTTGCAGGTTTTCCTTTATGGTGCTTTAAATCAGAGTCAATGGCTTAGTATTTTGGACAGCTATTTTATGTAAGAGAAATCCCCAAAACATGGCCTGTTGGGAGTACTTGAGGACAGGGTTGAGAACCACTGGTCTAAGACACTTCCTTACTTTTCCTCACAGAAATTTCTTCTCACTTCATGTTGTGTCCACAGGACAGAGGTGAGGGTTTTAATCATTCCCTACTCTAACCCAGAAAATACCTATAAATATACCTTTATGGTCAATTAAAAAGAATATTGCAAGAGTTAGTCAAATGGTTGTCATATTGGACAAAATTTATCTTCATCAAGGGTGTGCAATGTGTAGAAGTACACATGTGTGCATGGTGCTCAGACTAATAATCACAAATTTTAATAAGATTGGATTGGAGATGTACAGCAGTGGTAAAGAAAATTAGATTAGAGAGATAGATGGACATTTATATAATATTTTTAGGTGTTATGTTTTTATTGTGAATATTTTATATACAGTTAGTGTACTGTAATTGACTGTGGTATTTGGGAGATATTTAGGTCCTACTATAGCAGGGTTTCTCAGCTAGGGTTCCCCCAGAGGCTGCTAGGGGTTCCTTGAGCAATGGTCAATTTCTACCTTTCCGATAAATTCCCAATGACACCATTGATCTTTTTAGCTATCTGTAAAGAGGTCATTCTCCCCAATGACCACAAGTGTAAGGAGCATTCTTCCCATTGACCATCACACTAATGTATCATGAGTTGTAGATTTTACATTTTTAGCAGGGGTTCCCCAAGACCAGAGAATTATTTCAAGGGTTCCTTGGTGTTGAAAAGGTTGAAAAAGGCTGTACTATAGCAATAGTATTTAAAGAAGTTAGTGGATAGCAAACAATCAGTTCTGAAGAAGAGGGTATACCTTTGAAATATGTCAGCATCTGTTACATATTATTTGGTGTCATCTGTGCCTATCCAGGTTGTGGTCAAAGTTTCCTTTTGTTTTATGCTATTAGCCTAACACTCATCTGTGTTTGTGAGTATAATATTTTACTGCATTCATTTTAATAAATGGTGCCATTGGTAATTCACTAGGCTGGTGCACCTTTCTTGCTTTCTTTCTTTTGTTACATATACCCAGGTATAATAGATAGTTATTAATACTAACGTTACCTGCAGATGAATGTTGCAGCAAAGTTCAGTTGCAGGGGCCCCTGAGGATGATCTTGATGCAGCGTTCCTCTTGATGCTAAAGACTTGAACACAAGATCAGCATTAATCAGGAGGCCCTGCAACCATTGTCCAGCCAGCATGGAATGCAATTTTTTACCAGCAGAAAGGGTGGTGCGGCACTGGAACGTAGGCTCCATTTACACTGAGACTGTTAAACGGACGTTCAGGGGCATTTAGACGTTTTTTCCAGCTGCCCCTGAACTAATTTAATAAGATCTTATGTGTACATTTACACAGCATAGTTTATAGTCGTTTTGAGGCAGCCACGTTTAAATGCCAAAAAAAGGGTTCAGGCGTCGAGTTTAATGTCTTTTGAAACGCCAGTAGCCGATAAATGCCGCTAAACGCCGGTAGCCGCGTTTAGGAGCATTTGTGTCTAAAAGCGTTTTTTAAAGGGGAATATATTTTTTGGGTTGGATGGATGGAGAGAGAGAGAGAGAGAGAGAGAGAGAGAGAAAGAGAAGGATGTAAAGAGAGAGCAAGGTATGGAGAGAGAGAGGGATGGAGAAAGATGTTGGTGGAGAGAGATCAATATATACACATACCTGAAAGTGATCAAAAGATGTTCCTCCGGTTGCACACTCTTCCTCATGTTTGTGTCCATGCGAGCAAGACACGGACAAATCTTTTCTAGGAGAAGGTCAAAGGTGGTAATAGACATGCGTGTGAAATTGAACAATTTCTCCGGGTAATTCCGCAACTGGACATAAATATTAGAAAAGTAGCCATTTGACATGCGTCGGTCCATCAACGGATGAGTCCAGTAGCACACGATTTTCCCTGTGATTCAACCCACCGCAGCAGCAACAAGAGGAGCATTTCCTGACACATGCTCATCATGGGATCCATATTGGCAACACAAGAAATAACAGCACTCTCTCAAAGTACACTGCTCTCTCTACTGCTGCAGCTACTGACTCTACTCTCACAGAATGGCTTAAATAGTTAACAAATACTGTTTATTTTGGATTTGGGAGGTTCTCCAGAGGTCTCCTGAGGTTATCTTCAAAAACGCTTCTGAACGCAAATGCCTCTAAATGCTGCTAAACGCCATATGTAAACGCGTCTAACTGGGCGTTTTTAAACGTTGTTTTGAAGCCGTCAATTTATGTCGTTCAGGGGAGGTTGTGTAATGTCCCATGTAAATGAAGCCTTAGAGTTAGCCTAAGTTAACCTATCTACTCTTTGTCTTAGTAGCTTCTAATCTGCCATGCAAACTACCTAATGGCTGTCGGATGCATAACCTGGCTCTGAACTGATGGGTTTTACTTCAACTTTGTTGCTCTGAATTACCCTGCAATGCAAAAGCATAACAGGCTAGTATGCATCGCATACTAGCCTATTATGTGACACTTACCTGCATTGGAAGCCTGCACTGTCCCCGCTAGAGGGAGCATCCATCTTCGCCCCTCTTCCTTCCAGGGCCGCAGACTCCGGCTCTGTGATTTGCTTAAGCCGCGTGACATCACTCCCGTGCTTGCACACGGGAGCCACCAATCGCGGCACAATGCCAGTGAAGAAACGACACAGAGGCTGTTTCTTCACTGAGCGTATGCCGATGACGTTGGCACATGCAAGTATGCTGTATATCTCCTGAACCATGCAGGTTTAGGAGTTATGCAGGGAACCTACAGGTAAGCCTTATTGTAGGCTTACCTGTAGGTTAAAGTGGTTGTAATGAGTTGACAACCACTTTAAGAGCAACAAGATCTATATTATGGTTAAATTGAATGGCATCTTTATTTTATATACATTATAAAAGCATATCATATTTAAAAACAAAGGACTGTACATTTTTACAAGATATTACATTGTAGCAAAATTGTAGAAATTCTGTACTCTGGAATGATGAGACCAAGATAAATGTTTTTGGAACTGATGGCTTCAAAACTGTATGGCATGACAAAGGTGAGGAGTGCAAAGAAAAATGCATGGTGTCTACAGTGAAACATGGTGGTGGCAGTGTCCTTCTGTGGGGCTGCGTGAGTGCTGCTGGTGCTGGGGAGCTGTATTTTATTGACGGTATCATGCATTTACAGATGTACAGCTCTATATTGAAAGAGAAGATGCTAGCATTAGTGTTGAGCGAACCCGGACTGTAACGTTCGGGTCCGTACCGAACTTTAGGGTGTCCGTGGCACGGACCCGGACCCGGACATTTCAAAAATCGTTCGGGTTCGTGATTACGATCGTAGAAGAGAAAGTTATATCTCGACATGTAGACATTTACGTACTATGGCAGTTATTTTATGTCGAGGGGTCGTGGTCGTCGTGAGTGCGTCGGGGTGTCTTCCTGTGACGGTGGTGGTACAAAGTGACATCTGTGGTACGTAAAAAGAAACGTGAGGAGTGGAAACAGTACGGTATGTCAAAACTTCGGTAGTCAAGGTTTTTGTAAATAGAACCAGAGTAGTAAGGTCTCATGTCTTAAAGATGTTAAAACGATGTTACATTATAGAACATTTTTACATGTCAGGAAACAAAAATTTATACTATAC
>BLSH010535872.1:249624-271460 GCA_018402905.1 Glandirana rugosa
TATCCCCATTTATTTGTAGGGCACTTGCCCTAGTTTGAAGATGATTTTAGAACAGTTATATGGCTTCTACCGTTAATTAATACTTTTCAGACACAGTTTGAAGATGATCCACATTCACCTCCATTTTTGCTTTTTTTATGTTTTTATTTTTTTAAAAATATTTACAGTTATTTCCCTGTCCCCATTTTTTTGTAGGGCACTTGCCCTACCCTTACCCCCATTTTACTTCCTTTTGCAGCCCTCTGGGGCTTTCCAGGACTTTCCTACAGCCATTTTTGTGCCTAAAAGTTCGGGTCCCCATTGATTTCAATGGGGTTCGTTGTCCGTGCGATCGTTCGGGTTCCGTCCGGACCCGGACCCGGACTTTGTCCCGAAGTTCGGACGGACCAGCAGAACCCGAACTTCCAGGTGTTCGCTCAACTCTAGCTAGCATCACTCTCTGCCCTTGGTCATTGTGCACTTTTCCAACATGACAATGAACACTTACCAACATACAGCAAAGTGACCACTACACACTAGACATGTGCAGTTTGTTTCACTTCGAATTGAAATTCGGACAAATTTTTGTTTTTTTGGAAATTAGGATGTATCTGAATTTTCGAATAACAATAGTACAGAATTTAAACAAATCCAAAATAACAAAAGAAAAATTTGGATCGATTCAAATAGTTTTTGAATTAATTTCGAATCGTTTTTGAATTCCAATAGTTTTCCAATTCGAATTTGAAAAGTTTTCTAAATTAAATAGTGTTCAAATTCAAATAGTTTTCGAATTCAAATGGTTTTCCAGTTTCCAAAGAGGATAGAATAGAATACTAAATAAAGGAATAGACTAGAAAAAATAGAATAGAATAGAAAAGAATATAACAGAAAATAAAAGAATAGAATATAATAGAGTAAAACAGAACAAAATAGAACAGAAAATAAAAGAATAGAACAGAATAGAATAGAATTGACATTAATAGAATAGAACAAAAAAGAATAGAATAACATAGAAAGAATATAACCATCTTCTGAAATTCAAATTTTAAATAGAATAAATTTGAATTTGAATACATAAGAAAAGAATAGAATAGAAAATAATAGAATAGAAAAAAATGAATACAATAGACTATAATAGACTAAAAAAGAATAGATTTAAAAAAAGAATAGAATAGAAAGAATATTACCATTTTCTAAAATTCAAATAGACACAATTTGAATTTGAATAGAATTGAAAAGAAAAGATTAGAATAGGACGATGGTTATATTCTTTCTATTGTGTTGTATTCTATTCTGTTGTTTTCTATTCTATTCTAATCTATTCTTTTCTATTCTATTCCAATTTGAATTGCTTCTATTTGTATTTTGGGAAAGTTATATTATTTATATTCTATTCAATTCTATTGTTTAATTAATTCTATTCTTTTATATTCTATTATTTTCTATTCGAATGTCATAAGAAGATTGTATTCTTTCTATTATATTCTTTTCTTTTTTTTGTTCTATTCTATTTGTTTCTATTCTATTCTATTCCAATATATTCTGTTCTTTTATTTCCTATTCTGTTTTTTCTGTTTTACTATATTATATTATATTCTTTTATTTTCTGCTATATTATTTTCTATTCAATATTTTTCTATTCTATTCCTTTATTTTCTATTCCATTTTATTCTCTTTGGAAATTGGAAAACTATTAGAATCCAAAAACTATTCGAATTTGTAAACTTTTAGAATTGGAATTTGAAAACTATTCGAATTTGAAAACTATTCGAAATTGGTTTGAAAACTATTCGAATCAATATGAATTTGAATACAGAAAATTCTAATTGATTCAAACACGAATAAAGGAAATGAATTCCTAAAACAAATTAAATGGATCAAACAAATTTAACTAAACAAATTTATGTAAATAACAAATCTAAACAAAACAATTTTTTTCGTTCTGCACATGTCTAGTACACAAGCACACCATATCACACTGTCAGGGTCTGGACTTGAAACTGGGACCTCTGCTGTGTCTGCAAAGACTCTTCTCACTGAGCTACCTGAGATGCTGGACAGAACCCTTTCTGATTCATTGGACAACTCTGCCTTGTGCCTTGACTACTGCTGAACCTTGAACTCTTTGCTCCACCCATGAACTTCCTAATTTAAGCCATGTCTCTGAACTTCCTGTTTGCTAGATTATTGTGCTCTCTTAAGCCAGTATGTCATTCTTGTCTTCCCTGCTGCCGTCCATATTTTGCTATCACTCATTATCGACCCTTGGTTTGTTCCTTGTCCACGCTTCTGCCTGATCCCAACCTGCAGCTACTCATTACTGACCTTTGGCTTGTTGACTGACTATTAGAGTTGAGCGAACACCTGGATGTTCGGGTTCGGTGGGTTCGGCCGAACTTCGGGAAAAAGTCCGGGTTCGGTACCGAACTTGACCCGAACTTTACCCCGAACCCCATTGAAGTCAATGGGGCCCAAACTGTTCGGCACAAAAATGACTGTAAAAAAGGCCTGGAAAGTGCTAGAGGGCTGCAAAAGGAAGTAAAAAAAAAGTTCCAGCAACAGCAGGAACCTGACCCTATTGGAGTAAGCGATGATTTTAGAACAATGATCTGTCCCTTATAGCAACAGCAGGAACCTGACCCTATAGAACTAGAAGATGATTTTAGAACAATAATCTGTCCCTGTAGGCAGTAGACTCTACCTAGTCTAGTCAGATCATTCTGTAATGCAGGATGAGATGTTATTAGATCTGCAATCTGTCCCTAAAAGCAGTAGTAGTAGTAATCTCTACCTAGTCCACAATCAGATTGTTCTGTAATGCAGGATGAGATGTTATTATATCTGCAATCTGTCCCTCACAGCGCCGGCAGCATCCTCTCCCTACACTACCCAGAGAGCATGTGACATGCAACACTAAGTGACTCCAGCTTATAAAGAGGCTGGGTCACATGATGCACTGGCCAATCACAGCCATGCCATTAGTAGGCATGGCTGTGATGGCTTCTAAGGGCAAACCAGTGAAAAACTTGTTGATTGGCTGCCCTGCAGCTATTCAACATGCGTGTTCAAATACCCGAACCCAGGACTTGAACCCAAACTTTTTTTCAAATGTCCGGGTTCGGGTCCGGGTCACTGACACCCCAAAGTTCGGTACGGACCCGAACTTTACAGTTCGGGTTCGCTCAACTCTACTGACTATGCTTCTGTTTGGTCCTTACATGGTTACATTGCTACTGGACCCTGGCTTGCTAACCTCTTGGTGGGGAGCTCCTGAGCACCGAGACCTGGTACTAACACTCAGCAATATCCATCTCCACCATCAGGAGCTCTGGTGAACACTGGTTAGTACTTAGTACGTGATGGAATCTCCACTCTACAGGCATCTTCCCCAGTGAACACCCCATGTCAACAAACACAATCGACACTATCCTTAGTCAAACCTGCTACTATAAATGAGGTTGCTATACTCCTTTCTAACACCCACCTAACCACCTGTCTCCTGGACCCTATTCCCTCTCAAATACTACGGTCACCCTCTGACTCTATCCGGCACTCTCTAACTGTTCAATCTCTCCCTCTCTTCTGGCATCTTCCTCAATGCTCTAAAACACATGTGTCAAACACAAGGCCCCAGGGTCGAATCTGGCCCTCCAGGCCATTTCATGTGGCCCTCCCACCTCTCCTGCAGCTACAGCAACCCCCTCATTTCTGCCCTCACCTTGTCTCAGCAGTTGGCAGCAGAGAGGAGTTCAGAACTCCTCCTATAGATCTTGCACTTCTCCATGCAGCCTCAGAGGGTCTTGTCTCTGCCCCCCCCCCGTCTCAGCAGTCAGCAGCAGAGAAGAGGACAGATTCCTCCTACAGATTCTGCGCCACTTTGTACAATTGCAGCACCCCCTCATCTCTGCCTTCCCTTATCTCAGCATTCAGCTCCTCTGGTCCTCCTCCAGACCCTGCACTTTCTGCTTCCCAGCTCTGACCCTAGCTTCTTCCTGGCAAAAGCATGAGGTAAGAGGGTGTACTGTGATGTAAAAGAAGGTGGGGAACTCTTGGCTTCTGATGGTGGGTGGCTTCTTGACATCTGATGTGGGGGGGGGGCACTTTGGACAGGAGTCTTACAGGTACAACCGGCCCTTTGAGGGCAACCACAATTCTCATGTGGCCCGCAATGAAATTGAGTTTGACACCCCTGCTCTAAAACATGCATTGGTCACCTCCATACTCAAAAAGTCATCCCTGGACCCTACCAATCTTAACATTCTATGCCCTCTCCTTGCTCCCCTTTTCCTCCAAACTCCTCAAACTCCTGGTCTACAACCAACTGAGTGACCACCTTGTTAAGAATAACCTTGATCACCTTCAATATGGATTTTGCCCTCAACACTCCACAGAAACTGCCCTTCTTAAACTCACAAATATAAAATACTAACCACAAAAACCAACGGACATTACGCTGTACTCCTACTTCTGGACCTTTCGGCTGCCTTTGATACAGTTGACCACCCCCTCCTCTTCAAAAAACTTTACTCCCTCGGTCTCCGTGACTGTGCTCCTCGGTGGCTCTCATCCTACCTATCCCAACGCACCTTCAGTGTCACGTACAATTCTACCTCCTCCTCTCCTCTTCCTTTCTCTGTCAGGGTCCTCCAAGGTTCTATTCTTGGACCTTTCTTATTTTTAATATACACCTCTTCCCTGGGCCGGCTGATCACCTCCCAATGCTTTCAATATAATTTCTACACTGACGATAATCAAATCTACCTCTCCACCCCTCAACTCTCCTGACGCATCACTAACTTATTAACAGAAATATCTGCCTGGATGTCACACCATTTCCTCAAACTCAACTTTGTCCAAAAGCAAACTCATAAAATTTCCTCCCCCACGTGCCGTTTCCCCTGACTTCTCTGTCAAGAGCAATGGCACAACCATCCACCCATCCCCACACTTTAGGGTGCTTGGTGTTATCCTGGATTCTGAACTCTCCTTTTGGCCCCACATCCAATCACTTTCTAAGGCTCGCCGCCTCAACTTCCACAACATCTCTAAAATACGTCCCTTCCTAACCAATGAAACCACAAAGCTCCTGATTCACTCCCTGGTCATCTCTTACCTCAACTACTCCCTCCTCATTGGCCTACCTTTAAATAAACTATCCCCCCTCCAGTCCATCATGAATGCTGCTGCCAGACTCATCCACCTTACAAACCGTTCAGCGTCTGCCACCCCTCTCTGCCAATCCCTCCATTGGCTGCCACTCGCCCAATGAATTAAATTCAAAATACTAACAATGAGCTACAAAGCCACCCACAACTCTGCTCCCAGCTACATCACTAGCCTAGTCTCAAAATACAAACCTAATCGCCCTCTTTGCTCCTCCCAAGACCTCCTGCTCTCCAGCTACCTCATCACCTCCTCTCATACTCGCCTCCAAGACTTCTCCAGACCTCTCCCATCCTCTGGAATTCCCTACCCCAATCTGTCAGACTGTCCCCAAATCTATCCACCCTCAGGCGATCCCTGAAAACTTTTCTCTTCAGGGAAGCCTATGCTGCCACCACCTAACCACTACACTTCTTATTTTCTCAATCAGCTCATCCCCCACAGTTATTGCCCTTCCATATACCTTAACCCTCCCTCCTAGATTGTAAGCTCTAACGAGCAGGGCCCTCTGATTCCTCCTGTATTGAATTGTATTGTAATTGTACTGTCTGCCCTAATATTGTAAAGTGCTGCGCAAACTGTCGGTGCTACATAAATCCTGTATAATAATAACAATAGACTCAGGTGAGCCCGCAGCATCCACCAGGGTGACTGCCTGTGTACCTATCCTGCTAGCTGGTTGTAGTCCCGCTACTGCTATAGCAACTGGTCTTCGAGCCTGACCCCTGATCCTGACATACAGACTTACTTATCTGATATAGAACATGTAGGATAACAACAAGAGGACAGATATACTTCTATCACCAGTCTCTAGATATATAAACCTAGATATATATACACAGTAGACATACCCAGAAACTTTGGTCAACAATAGTAAACTATTAAACATAGAACCACTTGCCTAATAAGCTCTGCTTCGGGTCTGGTTTCAGCAGTAGCTATTCCATGTGGACATGTGGTCTCAAAAAACTCTGCCCAATTTCTCCTTCTGAGTTTTCAACCCAACAACCCAGAGACAGGAAGTGCTATACATAATTCATTCTTTGATGAGCAGCACAGCTATTTACAAATGTAGGCAGTAGAGGGCAGCAGATCCCTAAAAAGTTATCAAGCAAAAGAGATATATGTAGATTAATCTAGATAGATCAAGTGTAAAAATATAATAGGCAGATACGATTGAGTAACAAAGTTTCTCCAAAAGTCTATTTTACATGTAGTAACAAAGTAATACATGAAGTAACAGAAGATTATTTGAACAGGGCAACCTACACAAAGAATTAGAAATATATTTAGAGAACTTCCATCTTCAGAAAGTAGCAGAAAATGTTGTTTCAATATAATATGGAAGGTACATTTACATTTAGATGTACATTTTATTGTACTTTGGGTGAGATTCACAGGTTGTGAAGTGCATCACTTCCATAGTATTAAAAACTGTAATAATACCATAATAGGATAGTTCTTTACATACAGTGTATACTGATAAGGCCATACAATAAATGTACCCTAAGACAAAGTTTTCTTCTGTAATAGGTTAATAACCAATTACCATGATCAACCTTGGAAATGTCCTGTCTAAATGTATCCAAACATAAGCAGACAGTTAATCTACTCATAAAAGATTTGTTTTATCTCCTTAATATTTCATAGTCTTTGCTGGAAATCCTTGAGTGATGCTTCACTGCTGATAGTGCTTTAGTTAATGTATAACAATTATTTCAATGAATTTACAAAGCCCAGCTGTGTTATTGTACTTACACAAATCTTCAATAGAAGACAGAATAATAGATGATTCAATCAGTTTATTGGTGGCATAGATAAATATGTAGGTAAAGACATAACTAATAATAAAAGATAATTTATACAATCCTTATTGTTTCCCTTTCCAGGGTATTTTATGATTTCTAACCTTTTGTCTGATAAAATAAAAAGTCAGCTTCGCTTATTCAGCAAGTCAGCGGAAAAATAGCAATAAAGTAAATCACAGTCAAAAAGATTTTGTGAGGCGATTATGTCGGATTGGTTGCAGTCCTGTAACGGTTCCTGCTTACTTTTAAATTAGAGAACAGCCTCTGGGAAATGTAGAAGAATAAAAGCATCTTCCATGCTGGGGTAGCCTGATGGTGTTTGCCATGTTCCCCCGGGAGCCTTTCACCTTACTTCCAAATACTGGACTAATATTAAAGAGAGCACCCTAGTACTACCCCCTTTTGACCCCTGGACCCAAAAAGTGCACATGGACACAGTCACAGTGAGAGAAAGGGAGAAGTGATGAAATTAGTATTTCTTCTTCTGTATGTACCATTTGGATAATGCGATTTTCTGGCTTAAAGTGGGAGGAAACTCCCATCTCTGACTTTTACCTATAGGTTAGCCTATAAATATCTTCCAAATGTGCACCATTTAGGTGATATTTACTGTACATGCCGCTGATGACATCACCGGCACATGCTACCCAGGCCATTCCTACAGAGTCCTGTGCTGTAAACATCGGCTCCCGCATGTGGAAGTGACGTCATCGCAGGCAGTCACACAGCCGGAGTCTGCTAACCTGGAAGGAAGACCGATAATGAAGAAAAAATGCTTGATGTCCGCACTCCTTGCTGTACCCACAGTGTGCTAATTTGAAAGAGTCAAGACTCTGTTACATCATGTGGGAACAGGGGGTACAGGGGTGAGCTGATCCCAACTGTACCCCCATGTTCCCACATGATGTAACAGTCTTGATTCTTTCGAATTAGCACAATAAGGGTGTAGCAAGGAGTGCGGACATCCAGCGTTTTTTCTTCATTATAGTTGCGAGCATGAGCCGCACCTGTGTGGATAAGAGTGTGGACGGTGATCTATAGGGTCTTGGGAGTCTGGAGCGGTGTTTGTTTTCTCATCATTTATGTCCGGAAGGAAGACCGGGTGAAGATGGGAGCGCCTGCAGCGGTGACAGCGCAGTGCTGGAAGGATTCCTTTTCAGGTAAGTTTAATATAATGTGCTAGTATGCGATTCATACTAGCACATTATGACATTACCTTTCAGGGTACAAGAGAAACACTGAGCGGTTTACTACCGCTTTAAGTAAAGATATCTTTAGTATACATTGTCATTTTGGACATTCCTGGCATACCAACAGAACCATTAAAAGATCCTAAGGTTAAAAATGGGACAGGTACTGGTTACGTAAGGGAATAATAGAAGAAAAGAGATAATATATAATATATATATATATATATTTAGGGAAGGCTAGGTGACTGTTGATAATGGCTCTGGAAGTGAAAAGAATAATTTTCCTGCCTCAAGAAGGCCCTTGTCAGAGGCAAGTAAATAAAGGTTTGCAAAATAGAGAATAATATGGGAGCAGTGGGATGGCCTGACTCCTAATTACAGAGGTATGAGAGTAATGTTGTAATGCAGATTTGGAGAGGCACTAGTAATCAGAACAGCAATAACCATGTTAAAGTGATATTAAAGGCAGTTCTTTTTGTTTAAAAAAATAACAAACATGTCATGCCTACCAGCTCTGTGCAGTGGTTTTGCACAGAGCAGCTTTGATCCTCCTCTTCTGCCGAGTGCCCCCCATGGCAAGCAGCTAGAACAGCCTCACTCCCAAACCGCTCCTCTATGCGTCCACTCACACACAGAGCGTGACTCGGTTCCCATGCTGCCCTCTCCTCACTGGCTCACTGGCTATGACTGACAGCAGCAGGAGTCAATGGCTCCTGCTGCTGTCTCAGCCAATGAGGAGGAAGAGACCCAGAGAGCTTCTGCTCTCATGCACATCACTGGATCAAGATGGGGCTCAGGTAAGTATTAGGAGGGGTTGGGGAGGGGGGCTGCTGCATACAGAAGGTTGTTTACCTACATGCATTGAATTAGACATTACTTACCTTCAGTGAGATGTGTCCCTTGTGCTGCTGTGTCCTCCTTTCGTTGAAATCTTCCTCCTCCTATGATCCCCTCCCCCACCCCTACCACTGTAATCCTACAATGTGGCAGGGGTTAATGATACTAAGAATTTGCAACAGGTACTCATCAAGAGTGCTTGACTATGCCTGCCCTTTCTGGCCAGGTGCTTCATTAATCGAGGCCAGTACTACCGCTTCTATGAATGAAACAGGATCTATGAATGGAGTACAGCTGGATGACTGGGGGAGATAAGTGTATCAAACGGTCTTTTCAAATAGTTTTGTTCCACACAGCAACTCATAGGATAAAGGGGTAAGGAATCAAACCACCTTGACTGTATTTCAGTTTTACAGATTGCATCCTTAAATCTCATTTAATAAGTTCTGGACCTCCCACCATATAAATACTGCGGCAGGGCTGCCCGGCTGCGCAAAACAATTTACTTGTACGTTGTCCATAGCGACCTGGTCTGGGCCACCATCGACCCGCTCCCACTGTGATTGGACACAGCGTCAGCCAATCAGCATGCCCAGCGGGCACAATGGCCACCAGCCTCCCGCGATCGCTCCGGGGAATGAAAAAATGGTAGTCTGCTGATGTAAACAATGCAGACCGTCGTTCTGTCAGACAGGAACAGAGAGATCTGTGATTCCTGCAGTGAGTCAATACCCCACACAGATAGTAAGCACACCGAGGGAACACATTTAACCCTTTAATCTCCCCTGATGTTAACCCCTTCCCTGCTAGTGTAATTTATACAGTAAGTGCATTTTTTTAGCACTGAAGTTTTGGTTGTTTCAATGTTTAAAAATCAAAGTCTTCCCAAATGGAATTACAACTTTTCTATTTTTGTGTGACTTATGTAAACCTTTGCCATTGTTTTACCTTGCCCCGTTTCTTATGTAATAATAGATACATTGTGCTCAGTCGAAATCTGTAAAATAAATCCTTGTTTTGTTTGCAAACAAAAACAAGTAAAATATTACGGCCCCCTTATGCATTGCAAGCTGATTCACAAAGCTCACTGCAATGTACAAAACTGGCAGACTGGTTTAATTAAACAATGTTCAGAGCTCCCAGAGGCCAGCAGCAGCATTCCATCTCAGAGCATGCAGCATGTGGAATCCTACCGATCCTTATAAAGCAATGCACAACTTGAAATAATATCTTTTATATCTTATTGTCTATGCCAGACAAGAATGTATTATCAGGAACAAATTTGCTTCCAACAGGTTACTTGGAAATACTTACATACAGACATGGGCAAATGTTTTCTGTTTTAAGGTATTTTCCGTAGCTTTGGCAAATGAAAGGGCTTTATATATATATATATTACTTTCAACCTTATCTTAAAGAATGATGATGAACAATGTTTTCAACTCAACTAATTACAAAACCTAGGCCAAAAGACATTTCAGAAAACTAACAATACTGTGGAAAAACCAAAATGCACTAATCGGATCATCAGGACAGCCATAGTTAAAATATAAAGAGCAGTTCTGGCTGCAAATCTTAAAGGATTAGTTCAACTTTAGAAAAAAATAAGTCCACATTTTTTTGCAGGTAAAAAAAAATATGCATTTATTGTTTTTTTTGTTAGGGACCTGTAAAGCATTGCATACATCATCTGCTGATCGTCGGCTTAATGCCAGAGTCCTGCAGAGTGTCTGTGTAGCTGTCTGCCCATACCTCCGATATGGGCAAGCAATCAACAGCGCCCTGGTAGTTCGTTGAGAACTACAAGCCAACAGCCAGAAAGGCTTGTATTTGTACTTGTAGTTTTCCCATTCACAGAAAACTGTAAATGAATGACACAGCAGGGTTTTTCTTAAACTGTCACATAAAGAAAAAAAATGAAACAGGATCCCCCTAAAAGTTCATACCAGACCTTTATCCATAAATTGAGCCTGGGTGGCCAGGGAAGGAGGGGGGGGGTATGCCAGCATGTAGCCTTTACCCTCTTGAACCATACCAGGCCACATGCCCTCAACTTTGGTAGGTTTTGCCACCCTCCCCCCCTTCCCCACATTAAGGATAACAAGGATCCCATCCCCACATCCTGTCCTCCAAAATTAATTTGGGGGTCTACAAGGGGGACTTACCAGAATCTGGAAGCCTCTTTAGAATAAGGGGACTCCCCGATATCCAGTCCCCTCATATATTAATGAGCATGGGGTACATACTACCCCTTATTAATCTCTTACAAAAAATGTAAAGTGGAAATTGAAATGTAAATGCCCAATGTAAATCCATCATCCAGCTATGTTGAACCAGATCAAATACCATTATTGATGCTCAACGATATTGACCAACATGATGACCCACCACACCGATTAAGCTGACCCCCTGATATGCCCATAAAAAAACAGCTCCCCTTCGAATTGGAATGTTGGAATTAGAATATAAACAACACCTGGGTGATATTATTGACCACATTTGGTCATTTTAGTTTGCCCATTAGCTGAACTGCAATTGGGCTGGTATCTGGTCAAACTCATGTTCAACCCAAATCTGAAGCCCATGTCTAAACATAGATGGAACATGCATGGTGCATTACTGTATTGAACTAGTGTGACAGAAGCCTAACATTGAGTTTACTTTTGGTTTTATTGGCTATTCCATTAAAAATATATTGGTGAAATATTGTGCTAAAATAATTTGTTCAACTGAACTGAACTTGCAAGCTGACTATTTACTGAAGTCCCATATCAGTAGAAATATCTACCACCAACCGTTTGCATACAAACTGCCCTAGGTAACATCCACATGTGATGCTGAGCTTCCATGAATAAGAGAACTGAAATCCAATAAAGGAAATGGGCAGGCTGTGGAAGAAGGGCTAGATGATGTACAAAAACGTCTTTACATCCTGGGAATCATGTCTACAAACTGAAGAAAAACTATAATATCAGTTTCCCCCTTAGCAGCACTATTTTTTTCTTAACTTATATAGACAAGTAACTCTGTCTTCCTATTCTTCGGTTATAATTGTGCATTTTTTCTCAGCTATATCTTTTTTTTTTATTTTTTAGAAGCTACTAGATTAATAAGAACCAGACAGAATGCAGCACAGGCTTTGTGAAGTCACACAGGCTTTAATGAAAAAACACACTTAACACATGCCCAGCCCTTGATTTTATTAATCCCACAATGCTAAAAATAGGAATGTATGTAAAATAACAAACAAATAGCAATCTAATCAGACATACTGTAGGATACCTATAGCTATATTTTGACACCAAAAAATCCCATGCTTGAAAAAAACTACTGGAAATTATCTTTAGAAAAAAAAATGTACTAAAAGGAAATATAAAAGATAGGGTTTATGCTTTTAAGGTGCTGTAAAATGCTATTAAATATTAGATGGTGAATATCCTTCTCCTAAAGCTTACATTTGAGGTTTGATGTTTATCACATCAAATTATACTCATTAACTGCTTGCCGACCTGCTGCCGCAGTTTTACTGCGGAAGGTTGGCTTGGCTGGGCAAACCGCTGTCATGGTACGTCGGTCACACATGCGCTATTTGCGGGCAAGTACGCACCACTGCGTGCTCCATGAGCGTGCCCGCGGGTTGGGCGGACTCGTTATCTGCCAGTGACCCGCGATCGCCTACTACAGAGGCAGAACGGGGATCTGCCAATGTAAACATGGCGGATCCCCATTCTGACAGGGGACATGACAGTGATCTACTGTTCCCTGTGATCGGGAACAGTGAGATCTGTCATGCCCCTGCCAGCCCAGCCCTCACAAAGTTAGAACACACATAGGGAACACATTTAACCCCTTGATCGCCCCTAGAGTTCAACCCCTTCCCTGCCAGTGACATTTATACAGTAATCAGTGGCTATTTTTAGCTCTGATTGCTGTATAAATATCATTGGTCCCAAAACAGTGTCCAATCCAACCGCCGCAATGTTGCAATCCCGATAAAAAACACAGATTGCCGCCATTACTACAAAAAAAAAAAAAAAAATGCCATAAATCTATCCCCTATTTTATAGACACTGTAACTTTTGCGCAAACCAATCAATATATGCTTATTGGGATTTTTTTTACCAAACATATGTAGAAGAATACACATCAGCCTAAACTGATGAAGAAATTTGTTTTTTTACAAAAAAAATGTATTATAGCAAAAAGTAAAAAAATATAATTTTTTTTCAGAATTAATGGTCTTTTTTTGTTTATAGAGCAAAAAATAAAAACCTCAGAGGTGATCAAATACCACCAAAAGAAAGCTCTATTTGTGGGAAAAAAGGGCATCAATTTTGTTTGGGTACAACGTCACACGACTGCACAATTGTCAGTTAAAGCTACATAGTGCCATATCGCAAAAAGTCCTGTGGTCAGGTAGGGGGTAAATCCTTCCAGGGCTGAAGCAGTTAATAAATAAATAATAACCCCATCCACTTTCCTATTAGGTTGCATAGTAGTGGAATGTGGTGCAATGGGGGGTAGTTCAACCACAGGGCAGGTTCCTCTTTCAGACATAGGGAGAGATTTACTAAAGGCACATCGACTGTGCACTTTGCAAGTGCAGTTGCACTCATTTTCCTTAGTAGATGTAAATATGGTAAATATTCACTTTGTAAAAAAATACCCAGTCAGGTGCAAGGAAAATTAAAAAAAAAAACATTTTTGCTTGCACATGATTGGATGATAGAAATCAGCAGAGCTTTACCACATCTACTAGGCTTGAGGAAAATTAGTGCAATTGCTCTTGCAAAGTGCAATCTATTAAGTAAATCAACCCCATTGTCAGGTCCCACATAGCATGTTATAGCTACTCTAACACTGCTTGGATATCACTAATCCCCAAAGTAGAGAGATTACATAAATGTCATAATATTATTTCTTCAGTGGATTATATAACAGTTTTAAAGTCAATGTCTGACAATCTTAGGGTCCTTTCACACATGCGGAGCCCGTTTTGAAGGGCTCCGCTGCTCAGCGGGGATCCATCCGTTTATCCCAGCTGAGCAGACGGATGACAGGACAGTCTCTGTACTCCGTCTCTGCACAGACCTTTCAGACCTCAATTCTCCTCTATGGAGAATCGGATGAGCACGGGCCATCTGTCCGTGCTCATCCGATCCAATCCGCCAGGTGGATGGAAAATAAGGCTTCCATCCGTCTGTTTCTGGCGGATCGGAGCGGATCGGGTGTCAGCGGACATGTCACCGCTGACATCTGCCGCTCCATAGAGCACAATGGAGCGTCCGTTTGGGTCTGCCTGAAAAACTGACAGGCGGACCCAAACGGGCCGTATGTGTGCAAGAGCCCTTAGGTTTGGATGGAGTTGGATGAAAGGATTAGACCTGTCTGGTTTCTACTGCCATCTGGGACTCTGTTAGAGAGTTTTACTCACATCCTGTCCTGCTGACGACATTTTACCAGACAGAAAGTGAAGGGGACTCTCTGAAAGCAACACAGAAATAAAAATGCTTTGATTTGGTAGAGTAGAGGAAAGCTAGAATTCCATTCAGGTATGTATTTCTGTCTGTGTCTCCATTGCAGATTTTCCCTCACTTGTGTGGTGAAACCATTGTCAGCAGGACAGGAAGTGAGGGTAAAAATCTCTAACAGAGTTCCTGATAGCAGTAAAACCTGTAAAAGGGTCCTAGTCTATCCCCACTCTATCCAAAACTTTTGGTTTGATTAACACTTTAAAGGAGATTTATAGTCACAGCACACACTTTCATTTTATAACATCAGCATCATAATAACAATAAAAAACTAAGGACTACATATCCCATGGTACCTTGCTGCCTGTAAGCAGTGATTCCTTTACTGACTCCACCTCCTATAACTCCTGCTGTTAGCACTTCTGTAGTTCAGAAGGCAGGCTCTGAGAAATGTGTGACACAGCAGTGCCTACTCACAGAGCCTAGTGAATGTGTGCCACATAAATAAAGGCATTAAATGTCTGGGGATCTTCTCAAAGTAAGTTTACATACTTCAAGATCTTTCAGAGTAATAGGAGTGGACTAAAAATAATTGAAATACACGTGTAGAAAGGAACATAGGATTTTACATTTTGACCAATAACACACTGTAAGCTGTTTATTTTGATGTGTTGTTTTGTAAAAAAAAAATATACAGGTTATGAATTATTCTTATTTTCACCCTGAATGGATAGTCTATGTTCAACCTTTACAGGAAAAGTCAAGGGGGTTGATTTACTAAAGGCATATAGACAATGCATCTTGTAAGTGCAGTTGCATTCATTTTCTCAAGAGTTTAGTAGATGTGGTAAAGCTCTACTGATTTCCATCATCTAATCATGTGCAAGTGGGCGTGGCTTGGCGCATAGAGCTGTAAGACGCTGGTCTCATTGGCTTCCGCACACACCAGGGTTTAGACGATCCCCAACATCCACAGAGCCGTCCAAAATCAGCATAATGGTGAGGAAAGCCAGCAGAGAAGGACAACGATCCTCTGGCACCCCGAAGGACAGTGAAATCGGGCGTTTTTTCACCTGCTCAGAGGCCTCTCGTGGCTGTACCCCTGCACCTAAGATGGCGACGGCCCGTCCTGCAACCCAGCACCAGGCCTCACAGCTGAGAACTCGGCACTGTACTCAATCACCACAGGAATCGGACTGCGGCTCGGTCCGATCGGGCTGCCACTCGCTTGACTCACAGCGCTCCAGCATGGGATGGGACATGGAGGCATATATCAAGGCCCTACCCACCCGCCATGATTTTGAGGCTTACGTCAAACGCCTCGAGCACTCTTACGAGCAGGAGATAGCAGACCTCCGCAGGGACGTTTCTGGCAGGCTAGATGACATTGAGCATATGGTTGATAACACTGTAGCCACCCTGAATACACATGAGGCTGCACTGCAGGATCACACAATACAAATTCAGCAGCTTTTTTTATCACCAGGACGACCAGGAAAATCGCAGCAGAAGCAACAATGTACGCATCAGGGGCTTACCAGAGGCAGTGGACATTAAAGACCTGGCCCCTGCCGCCACCACAATTTTTAATCAACTACTGCAGAAATCTGCTGGAAACATTATCGAATTTGATCACATCCACAGGTCCTTGGGCCCCAAGAACCCTAACCTGGCCTATCCTGGAGATGTGATCTGCAGGATCCATCACTACACCACCAAAGCTGAGATCATGCAGGCTGCCAGAAACCAAGATTCCATTCTTTTCAATGACTCTCCTATTATGTTCCTGCCTGACCTTTCCAAACTCACCTTAGACATGCGCCGCACTTTGAAACCGGTGACCAGTGCTTTTTTTTACAGAATAAACAGATAAAGTATCAACGGGATTCCCCTATCAACTATCCGCAACCCATGAGGGCAAATCGGCATCCTTACGCACCCTGGGCGACTTGCCCATTTTCCTTGGAACTTTTGGGTTCCCTCAGATCGCTATACCGGACTGGCCACTGAAGGCGGCAACACCTGGTCTCCCCCTAACCACTAGTTGGCATATGAGTTCGAAGCAAAAGAAGTGCCCCAGATCAACCCACTCTAAATGTCCCGCAGACTGAGACTATTCGCCCATATATTGGTTACAACACTTACCTGTCAGACTTGTTGTTTTGATGTTGCACCCTTAGTTTATGCCTAATTACAAGCCGCTCCTTGGCCCTAATCCTCCCTCCTAACATTTCCCGCTTTGCACCCTTTCCAGGTGAACAGGATGGCGTATGTGGACGTTGTTATGGAGCTCATTGAGTGTAATATGCTCTCATCCGGCTGGGTGTGGAGCATCAGTTCTTTTCCGAAGCTCCTGGATAATCATTTTTGTTGATTTAAGTTAATTTATAAGGTTTACTTATGTTACCTCACTTTTATCATCATTGTTTTTTCTTTTTAACTGCAAACCTGGTGTGTGCAGGCCGCCTTGTGTGCTGATCATGACTCCCACATTAGGGTTTATAGCTCCCTTGTTGGCCCTCCTGATAATGTGCCTTATAGAGTCACTAAAGTGACCTTTCTGGCTCCCCTCTGATGGCACTTCACTCTCTGATGTTTATTTGGAGGATGTGTCTCCCTGGCGTGCCACCGGTGGGGGAGACCCCACAACTCATTACGAGCATAGTTCACTTTTTGAGCTGCCTGTTGACAGAGATCTGGAGCAATGCTTTGTCGCTGTCTCCATTTTGCTGTTTGATAGGCTAACCACTTTTATGCTGATGTACGTGATATCTTGTTTGTTTTCTGCATTCCCTTATTCTCTCTACTCTCTCTCTCTTTCCCCTTTTCTAATCTGTTCAGACCCCCTCTTGGGGTCGCGAGCTCGGTCCTACAGATATATAACTATACACTACCCATTGTCTTATTATGGCTGCGCATATCTCTCTGTCTACAGCCTCCCTGAATTGTAAAGGATTTAACACGCCTGAGAAACGCCGACAAATTCTTTATCAATTTCATAAGTGTCGCTCTCAAATCCTGCTATTACAAGAGACGCATTTTAGGTCAGATAAGTTTCCTGCTATGCCCCTTAAATATTATCCTACTTGGTTCCACGGCACTAGTTCCATGGCTAAAGCTAAGGGCGTCTCAATAGCTTTCCATCGCTCATTCACCCCGGAGGTCCTAGATTCCTTGATTGACCCAGCAGGCAGATATATATTTCTGAAGCTGTCATATATGCAAACCATTTTCACAATTGCTAACATATATTCTCCCAACCAGGATCAACTACGGTTCCTGTCCTCTGTGTTTCATCACCTGGAATCCTTCTGCACGGTGAATGTTATACTCCGTGGAGACCTCAATAAACCTCGATCCCAAGTCTAGATGCCTCCTCGGGTAAGTCCTCGATATCCCCGGCCTCCTTGACCAAAATACGATCACGCTTTGCTAAGATGTCATTGACAGATGTGTGGCGGGTTCTGAATCCAACCAGGAGGGACTACACATACTTTTCTCCAGCTCATTCTTCTTATAGCCGCATTGACTATATAATGGTTTCCCAGTCCCTTTTGGACTTGGAGCCCTCAGCATCCATTGGCCTGTGGCTGTGGTCGGACCACGCTCTGATATACTTTAGCATCGGATGTCTCCCCCCTGTAAGAGAGGCTCAACCTGGCGACTAAATGACAATTTACTGTTTGACTCGGTATGTACACAAGCAATATCTAAAGCCATCATAGACTTCATCGCAGACCACAAGCATGACCACACTAATCCCCTTGTTAAGTGGGAAACCCTTAAGTGTGTCCTAAGAGGGGTATTTATCCAACATGGGGCTCGCCTCAAGCGAGAACGCAACTCAGACACCGTGAAGTTGTTCTCCACCATAGCCCAGCTTGAAAACACACATAAATGCTTATTAGACCCCACAACACTAGTAGAACTCTCTAACACCCGTTGAGAGCTCCTGCGACTCCTGGACACCAGATCGCAGGTGGCCAGAGACAAAGGGCAGTTCATCCATTACTCGCAGGCCAATAAGTGTGGCAAGCATCTCGCCAGAGTTCTTAATCCTAGGCAAACTCGCCCTAGGGTACCGTTTATTACTTCCTCTTCCAACCTTAAGAAGCATACAAACTCTGAGATTGCGGCAGAATTTCGGTCATATTATTCATCATTATACAACCTCCCCTCCACATCCCCTCTGACCTCCACTACATCCTTGGATCTTCCCACATATATAAATGAAACAGCATTGCCCACCATATCCCCTGCTGAAGCGGAAGATATGGAATCTCCTATCACCGATTCAGAGATTTTACAGATTCCATAAATGCTGAGCACCCACCATCATCCCTCATGTTACGGGTCCAAATAGCAGTCATCCCCAAACCTGGCAAGGACCCGTCAATATGCAGTAGCTACAGGCCCATATCTTTGTTAAATGTAGATCTCAAACTTTATGCAAAGATTTTGGCAACCCGCCTATCTCCCACCTTACCCTCAATTATACATGGAGACCAAGTGGGATTTGTCCCTGACCACGAAGCCAGGGACAACACCACCAAAACTCTGCACCTCATCTTCTATGCCCAAAAAAATCACATCCCTGTTTGCCTTCTCTTGTGTGTCGCAGAGAAGGCCTTCAACAGGGTCAGCTGGTCTTTTTTAGAACATTCGTTATCCCAAATAGGTCTAGGACCCAAGATGTCTGTCGATGATATACAAACTTATTATGACTTCAACCCATAATACCCCACCCTTATATACTAAACTCTGGTCTAGGGAGCTGGGCTTTACTTTACTGCTGAGATTACTAGAACAATGGCAGAAGATATTCCTCTACACACATAAGTCTTCTATTTCCGGGTACTTACAAGAGAAAAACTATAAATTAATCTCCAGATGGTACAGGGTTCCGGTTACTATTAACCAGATTTTCCCCTCTGCCTCGGACCAGTGTTGGCGCTGCAACAGAGAGAGAGGAACCTACACCCATGTGTGGTTCAACTGTGACGTCATACGTCCTTTCTGGACCCAAATCTTCCAAATTTATACTGAACTTTATGATAAACCTTTGACCCCATCACCAATTATAGCACTCTTGCCTGTCCTCCCAGGCACAATCAAAGCCCAAAAGTCTAACCTTTTAAGATTTTTCCTGTCTGCTGCCAGACAGGTAATTTCTAGGTACTGGAAAACTACTACGAGTCCATCGCTGTCCTCCTGGGTGGATGTATGGATACATTATTCCTCATCTCAAAAATTGAGAGATAGGCTGTCGACGTAATGATTCACTGCCTAGATATACTTATCTCACACGCGCTGTGGGGTCGAGCTCGTTGTTCCTATTTTTTTCCCTCTTCCCTCTTCTATCCTCCACTTTACTCTCTCAGTTCTTGCTAATGTATACCCATCTCGCTTCTTGTCCTTTCTTCATTTTTTCACTCTCTACTCCTCTTTCTCTTCTTCTTCCTCATGTTCTTCTTTTCTCTCCCTATAAATTGTCATATGTTCATGTTTGATGTTTCGCGAGACAGTTCTGAATAACAACATATCAGGCCTTTGGAATACATACTAAACTGTAGTATTGAGCTACTCTTTAAAGCCTGACTGAATGTTCTCTCTGAGTAAAATCGGTTATAGGATCATCTACTGCAAATCAGTTTGAACTGAATGTAGTTTACTTGAATTTTCCATGTCTGATGATTTGACAATCTGTTACTCTGTACCTTCTTTTTATGTACAATAAAATATATATTCAACCTTAATCATGTGCAAGCAAAAATACTAAATTTACTAAGGAAAATGAAAGCAAGTGCACTATTTGCCTTTAGTAAATCTGTAAATCTGTAAATCTGTAAATGTATATGTACATATACATTCAGTTGCCTATATCCACTAATCATTTTCACTTTTCTTTTTCTTTAAAGAGGGCCCCTGCATTCTTCATCGTTGTGATATTTGCTAGGTTTATTCATGTACATGGACTGTAAATTATACGGCTAGGAGGATTCACAGAAGAGTACAGGAACTATTTATTAATATTGATTTAAAAAGTACAAAGCAAATATTTTACAACCCATCCAAAACTGCTATGCCTAAAATCCCTTTTCACACCAGGGCTGCCCGAGCGCTAGCAGTAAACCACCGCTAATTTCCGGTGCTTTACCGCTGATTATGCTATTGGGGCGGTAGCGGTGCGCTTTTAACCCCCTCACAAGGGGTTAAAAAGGGGTTAAAAATGCCGCTTCGGGAGAGCTGCCCCATTGTTTTCAATGGCCAGGGGCGGTGGAAGGGTGGAAGATGCAGCTTGCAGGACTTTTTTTACCGTCCCGCAAGCGCACCTACCCAGTATGAAAGCACTCGGGCTTTCACACTGGGGTGGATAGGGGGTAGTTTTTCATTTACTGGAGTGGTTCTCCGATGCACCTCCAATCATAATGCATATTGTGCTGCACTGTAATGCACGTCCATCAGCAGGTCTGCTGAGGTTCTAGATGGATGACACTTTAGCTTGTTAAAGCACTGAGTATCATAAAGAATTACCATTTTTGTTCCACAAAATATTGTTTTAAATGTCTTATTTCATCATTTCTTACATTTTAGTGCTTCTGATCTCCTCCTGTCTCTTACAGTCACTTCTTGTCCAATGACTTAAATGTCTTTTTTCGTCATTTCTTGCATTTCAATGTTTCTGATCGCTTCCTGCCTCTTTCAGTCACTTCCTGTCCACATGTCTTAAATGTCTTTTTTCATCATTTCTTGCATTTCAGTGCTTCTGATCTCCTCCGGCCTCTTTCAGCTACTTCCTATCTGCATGCACTTGCTCCAGTGTGTGGACTGGCTTCCTGGTAATAACAGTGGATAATGGCTGTGGAATGTGAATTAGTGTGGCTGCTTGTAGTTTCCAGCAGGGATGCATGTGACAGGGTGACAACATAGGAGCACAATTGAGAAACCGAGACAGACCATTGTCACCCTATATCAGGAAGTGCCTGAACAAGAACCTACAATACATGGTAGGATCAAAGGTATTATTTGAATGAAAGCTCTAAATGTTTAAAATGCAACAACATATTAAAACTTACATTTTAGTGATTGGAATTAGATCTATTTTAAATTACCCTGGGAAACAAGGGCCTGCTGTATTTGTGTATAAAGGGCATGTTTTGACATTTGACATCAGAATGTGCTGTTTATATAATTAACATCCGTAAAATTTGTAAATCTCGAAAGTAAGTTTATTATGGAAACTAGGATGGTACATAACATCCAAGAACAAGTCCGTGAAGGACTATATCCCACTGTTACCAGACAGAGCCAAAGAGTTAACACGAGGATACAACAGTGGGACAGTGTACGTAGGGACGACCTTTGATGTTCGTCGGTGTGATTAA
>BLSH010535872.1:279262-295426 GCA_018402905.1 Glandirana rugosa
AAAATAAAATGAATTTGAAATAATGATAATAATTTATATAAAAAGGAAAACCGTATCCGACCGTTAAAATATATGTATAATCGGGTACATCAGTTCCAAAATTAGATAAGTTGATTTATTATGTGTAAAAATTTACCATATTTATGAATACCTCGTCAGATATATACGGAGTTGGTCGTCTACCGGGGAAATACTAACTTAGGTACCGAGTATCACATTAGTTTGCCCCTGTCCATTGGCGGTGCACTATATCCGTACTCAAGTACTACGTACCTTTCCTTCACTGCATCTTAACCGTGTACTAAATTCCGACACCTTTCGTGGCACGGAAGGTAGAGACTTCTGCAATACCTTCACTACTTTGCGCAGTCAACTTTGAGACTGCTCCATAAGTATTTATACCATTTAAAAATGTGTATTATTTAGTTGAATAGATTAAAACCTTGACTACATGGGCTAATATGTATATAAAATTGCCAGCCTATGCCAAAAGGAAAAATATATTTAATAATAGTAATAAAGTTTAAGTAAAATAAAATAAAATTAAATAAAAATAATAATATTAATGTAAATTAAAAATAAATAAAATTAAAATAAAAATAAAAATTGAAAATAAAATAATACCCCCTACCCCCTAAAAAGCAGGGCATGTTTGTGGACCGCAAGGGTTTCTATTTCTGCGGCAGATGCAAAACATGCAAAATGGTTAAGAAGAGAGAGAGAAAAGTCAGCACTTTCCAATCCACTGTTACCCAGAAGAAGTATGACATTAAAAAACTGATTACGTGCCACAGTACACATGTCACCTATTTATTCACATGTCCCTGTGGCAAACAGTATGTAGGCCGTACCACCAGGCAACTGGCAGTCAGACTGAGAGAGCACCTCAACAATATAAAAAAGGGGTTCAAAAACCATAGCCTCTCCAATCACTTTAGGTTACACCACAATAGGGACCCCAGTTTACTCACATTCTGTGGGATTGATAGGGTGGAACCAAATTGGAGAGGATCTGATATGCGTAAGATGGTGTCTCAAAATGAGACCCGCTGGATACATGAATTGGCCAGTTTACAACCACAGGGTATGAACATAGAAATTGATCTTAATTGTTTTTTAACTAATTATTGAGATTGTAAATGGTGATAGCACATGGCGGATTTGAGTCCAGTTTTTAATATTCTTCCCAGTTTTTTCCAGTTTTTGGTGCATTAATAGGTTTCCCTATTTTTGTAGGGCATTTTAACAGTTATTTTTTTCACGTAAATGTATTTGAATTCTAATTTACGTATCATTTTTCACCTTAATAATACATTTTTTGGAAATAATTTTTGCAAATGTTTGCATATATATACTTTTGTAATCTTATTTTTATTATATATTTTTTTATTTTTTATTTCTTATTTTAATTTTAATTTTATTTATTTTTAATTTACATTAATATTTTTATTTTTATTTAATTTTATTTTGCTTAAACTTTATTACTATTATTAAATATAAATTTTCCTTTTGGCATAGGCTAGCAATTTTATATACATATTAGCCCATGTAGTCAAGGTTTTAATCTATTCAAATAAATAATACACATTTTTAAATGGTATAAATACTCATGGAGCAGTCTATATATGCCTCAACCAGCAGATGGCCCCTTTATGATTGAATCCATGGCTCATAGTGTAATCAAACTGGGACGGATTAACGGCCACGTGATATAGGCATGAGTTCATGATGCATGGAAAGGAAGTGACGTAGAATCGGCACATGATTTAAGGCTGTGGAAAGCACCGTGCCTTCCATCTCTGAAGACGTTACGGAAGTGATGAAATGCGTCAGTTGGAACGTAAGGTGCGCTGGGCTACGCTCGATCGGAACGCATACTGACCCTGCAGAGTCGCGGCTTCCTTGGAGCAGTAGGAAAACGATCGTTCATGCTGTAATACTACGATTTGGCAGAATAAAGACCGCGATATAAAAAACAAGCTGCGCTATGAGAGATTTTCTTCTTTCTCCTATGAACTAACTCTGGAAAGGAAACGGTGACACTCCTTAAAGCTACACCAGTGAGGACCCCTGGGTCGGGTAATAGACCACAAGCGTAATTTGACTTCTCTTTGTCATATGACAAGAGAGTCAACAGGGTCCGGTAAGTAGGGACCTTACCTTATGTTTTGCACATGGTGGTTTGATGCAGTGGAAGTATGGGCACTTTGGAGGAACGCTCCCCCATGCATGGATTGTCTCGGGATGCAAGAACTGTTATAGCAATAAGCTATCTACAAATTGGACTGCACTTTATATATAGCACTGGAGCTTTTTGCACAAAGAAAATATTTTGCACAATTTAATAATTTTTTGCACACTACTAATAGTACAATTCACATTGATATTTACTGCACGGTACTTCAGATAATTGATGTTTATTTTGATGATAACAAATTGTATGGAGTATTGTATATTGATTAGACAGAAAATTGTTCTCAGTTAGTAGCACACAAGCACTTTAATTTGGATACATTGCACAGTATTCACATTTGAATTGTTGAAATAAGGACTATTGCACTAATACACTTTAAGTTGACAGCTGGGACATCAATTAATATGAAGGGTAGTCACATATAAGTGCACATATCCATAATATGGGGATATTAACCACTTCAGCCCCGGAAGGCTTTCACACTTTAGGACCAGAGCCCTTTTTGCGATTCGGCACTGCGTCACTTTAACTGACAATCGCGCGGTCGTGCGACGTTGCACCCAAACGAAATTTGCGTCCTTTTTTTCCCCACAAATAGAGCTTTCTTTTGGTGGTATTTGATTACCGCTGCGTCATTTCTGATCGCCGCTATAAACAAAAGAAAAGCGGCAATTTTGCAAAAAAAAACTAATTTCTTACTTTTTACTAAGATACAAATCCAAAAAAAAATATAAAAAAACATTTTTTTTCATCGGTTTTGGCCGATTTATATTCTTCCTCATATTTGTGATAAAAAAAATCGCAATCGGCGTTTATTGATTGGTTTGCGCAAAAGTGGCCGCGTTTACGGATGGTGAGAATTCATTTCTGGGGTTTTTATTTTTTTTAAATTTTTTACTAGTAATGGCGGCGATCTGCGATTTTTAGCGGTACTGCGATATTGGGGCGGACATGTCGGACCATTTTGACACTTTTTTGGGACCATTGGCATTTATACAGCGATCAGTGCTATAAAAACGCACTGATAACTGTGTAAATGCCATTGGCAGTGAAGGGGTTAACCTGCAGGGGGCGCTCTAAGGGTTAACTGTGTTCCCTGGGCGTGTTCTAACTGTGTGTGGGCTGCCCTAGCAGGGGAAGGGGAGCGATCACAGCTTCCATATAGAGGAAGGCTGTGATCACAGCCCTTCCCCCTCTCACAGAACGGAGATCCGTGTTTACTTACACGGACCTCCGTTCTTTTACTGCAGGGGGGCATCGCGGGTAGCCGGCTGAGATCGAGTCCGCCCTACCCGCTCCCTGCCCCCCTGAACACATTTAGCGCGTGGGCGCGCCTCCGGCGGCGCACGCTCTCACAGTGCATGATATCGCAGCCGCCGTCGTATGAGGGCGGTTTGCGATATCGAGCCACCTTGTCGCCGTCAACCTGCGGTTGACAGTCGGCAAGTGGTTAAGGTACACTAATCACATATAGCAAGCACTGCTAACACAGGATTAACCATCCCAGTGTACATTACATCATATATACCTTTAAAGGTCACAACAGCAGCTGCTGGAAGGTCCATAAAACTGTGGCGCAAGAGTTTTTTACATAATATTTGAGTTCATGATACATTAGTGTGATGGTTAATGGGAATGCTCTTTACACTTGTGATCATTGGGAAGAATTACCCCCTTACAAATAGCTAAAAAGATCAATGATGTCATTGGCAATTTATCTGAGAGGTAGAGATTGCTCATTGCTCAAGATACCCCTAGCAACCTCTGGAGAAACCCTAGGGTTCCACGGAACCCTGGTTGAAAAACCCTGGTCCAGATGTTAATGTATACAGATTTGTAAGAAAGTGAAATTATAATGGTGTTGGGCCCATTTTAAAATTATTTTTTGTGATTATATATTTTTATAATGTTGTTTTGTATTTTTTAATTTTCACATATATTATTATATCAATTATATATTTTCACATACAATTATTTATTTTATACATAAACCATTACTACAGGGTGCACCAATGACACTGGTGTCACATAGCATTATATGTTTTGTAAACAGAATGCCCAACAGAAGGCTATATATAAAATCACCCATGCTGCAATGCGAATCTCAGTATATTGTCTTAACTAAAGGAAGCCAGCCTGCACCACTATGTGTTTCCCACACTTAAGGTAAAAATTTACCCTTTTATCTCCAGTGTGGTGAGTCTATTTTTCTAAAAACATACAATGTGCTATTATATACATAAAGGGCTATGTGCTAAAACAAACTGTGCAATCAAAACAATCAGGGATTTTAAAGTGTTACTAAACCCACAACAGTAAAATCAGTCTGTATATACAGTAAAGCATGCTTGCTATACTCACTGTGGAACCTTGGGGGTTAATCCCCTGCATTGTGTAAAAAAGGCTGTTTGATCCTGTCTTCTCTGATCCTCGCCTTCTTCCACTGTCCCCAAACCATCTCCTGACAGAACAGAAGCTAGGGGCAAGCTGCACATGCTCAGTTTGGTGTGTATTGCTAGAGAGTTTTTTTTCTTGGGAGAGTGCATGTGATCAGCACAGGGCCAATCAGCATTGACCAGACGGGGTCAGAGATCCTGCAGCCTCATAGGACAGTCAGAGCAAAATTAAAACTCCTCCTACAAGCTTTAACCAGACACTGATAGAAGTCACAAGACGGTTCTAACTGCTGATGAGCTTTTCCATGTTTTGTGCACCGTGGAAGACCAGAGTCACCAGATATAGTGAATGCAGGGTCCTCGGTTTAGTTACACTTTAAGCTCAAAACAAAAACAGATTCATGGTACTCTCCCTATCAACCATTTATTTTAAAAAGCCAAGGTTAACAACACTCACTCCACCAGGAAAGTAACATCACAACACAGCCAGAGGAGATACAGGGAAGCGAACCAGGAGGTATAGCTACATGTTGATTGTGGCATAAACCTAGAACTGTCAGCAGTTTTGTAACATGAAGTCCTACTGCATGAGTTAGGGCTTGTTTACACTTTCTTCAAAACAGGGCGTTAGACACGCTTTGTTAAAGCTCCGTTAAAGGCAGTCAAAGCTCCTGTCACTAAATGAAATGGTTGGCTTACAGTCCTGTTTACACCTTGCGTTGGCTTTGCTTTGCTTCAGCTTTGCATCAAAAATTATACCCCATGTAGCTTTAGCCAAAGCCTCTTCAAAGCCTCCATATAAGTCTATGACAAAGCTTGTTTGAAGCTTGTTGAAGAACCTACAAGTTTTCAGAAGGCTTTAATTCAGCTTTAGCTTCATTTTGTTTGGAGAAATTGCAGGTGTGAGATATCAACAAACACACAGGGCATCGGCCAAGCTTCAACAAAGCTTCAAAAGAGTCTCATTGAAGCACCACCAAAGCTTCATTGAAGCACCACCAAAGCCTCATTGAAGCACCACCAAAGCCTCATTGAAGCACTACCAAAGCCTCAAAAACACATCATAAAAGCTTGTTGAAGCAGTAGGGGCTTTATTGAGCGTTGAAGTCAAAGCAAGTGTAAACAAACCCATAGAGTACACTGAATAAATTAATGGTTTATACCGAGAACACTATTAATCTGTTTTAACTTTGAGCTCAAAACCCCTGGGATGTGAATGAAGTTACTGTCAAGGAAAAGGGAATGTTTACTTAACCCCTGAAGGAGATTAAGGTAAGAGCCCACACTGGAGGTGCACAAAGATTCTTGTTTTTGTTACACACAAGATTCATAGTCATGAAAGTAAGAGTATAGAATACACCTGAGAAGTTTGGACTGCACATGTTACAAATGTTCAAACTAATGGGAATCAATCTTGTAATAACGGTTTGATTCATTGCCTAGTTTGTTTTAGCATGTAGCACGTTATGTATAGAATGTTTTGACATGAAGATGCATTGTATTATATATGAGATATAGTGGATGGTAGTAGATAAAGCATATAGCGGTTAATTCAATAAAACTAGAGAGTGCAAAATCTGGTGAAGCTATGCATGGTAGCCAATCAGCTTCCAAATTCAGCTTGTTCAATTACGTTTTGATAAGAAAACCTGGAAGCTGATTGGTTTCTATGCAGAGCTGAACTAGATTTTGCACTCTCCAGTGTTAGAAAAATAGAAGTGCTGCTCTTAAAATAAAAGGCTAATAGTCCAACAGAAGCTGTTTTCTTTCAGTTTCTCTCTCAAATTAAAAGTCTGAAAGAGCCAGATGTGGATGGACTGACAAGCAAGTAAGGAGAGGGATAACTCATTCATCTTATTCATTTGTACAACATATCTGTAAATTTGAGCATAAGCTATTGAACTTTGTAAAAAACAGTTTTTTTCAGTAAATAATAAAAGGGAGACTGGCTGGAACTGTACATATGAAACACTAATATGCACTATTTCATATTGACGCCTAAAAATAAATAAAAAAATGTATTCCGTGTAACCTTTTTTTAGTTTAAAAAAAATAAAAATATTGCATGCACATACAATTAAATATATTATTTTACTTTGTTTGCTTATTTTTCTTGTTTGCTCATGTGACACATCTCCCTTAAGGCCGGGTTCACACTGCTGTGATGTCAGACATCACATGTGATTTGCACCGCACTGCTGTGCAAATTACATGCAATGTCTGTGCGATGCAAATTCAGCCATACATATTGTATGGCTGAATTTGCATCACATTCGGACCAAAGACATGCAGGACCCTTTTTTTGATCCGCACCAGAATCGGATCATATGCGATCCAATCTTGTCCAAATGAACAGTTCTCACTGCGATAAGCAAACCGATCTGGGGTGTCATTAACTTTGTTTTTGTTTTTTTCAAAATGATTAACTTTGTATTGACACCTGCAATGGTTCGCATAGGCAAGTGCGAACTTCCTGCGAGCTGTATGCGATACCAGAACCCATACTGGATTCACACAGATTCTCGCATCGCAACAGTGTGAATCAAGCCTAAAACAGCAAATACAGCATTGCCTGGGGAGAGGGGAAGGATGACACAGAGATGTCTTTGCTCTGCTCAATCAATTTGTTAGAATGGTTTTGGGTGTTGGGTGGGCACTGTGTGCCCTGGTTTCATTAATTCCCTTTCACTGCATGTATGGCATCATAATGTCATACATTTTGGTAGTAGGTGTGTTATTATAGAGAGATATGAGAGTATGAGGTTAGGGCTAACAGGACTGCTAGAACAAGATACACTACTATTTGAGAGCCCTCCCCTTCCGCTTAAAATGAAGAAAAGAGAGGAAGTATGACCAATGAATGGTCAACTTTTTTTAATCTAATGTGAAATAATTTTTAACCCTTTCACCCACCACCTCCTCCCCTGTACATCTCTTCTCAAACCTGTCTCTGTAGTGCCTAAATATTAATTTTCTTATCCTGCACAATAACCCCTTCATCTCCTTCCTCCCACTGTATATGTCCTGTACATTAGACCCTTCACCTCCTCCCTCCATGTACGCCATGTATATTTATGCTGCACTGTATCTAGTGCACCAATGCCAAACTCCATGTTTTAACCAGCTAAATACCAGCTTGTTTTTTAATTACCAAAGAGCTGTGGCAAAAAATGAGATCACCTCTGGGTGTCTACTTTCCAATATAGGGATATTTTGAGAATGTTCAAGAATCCAGTCGTTATTTATATGTCTTACATAACGTAAGGGTAACAGGTTTTTTCTTATATTGTCGATCACACAGCCTCTCCAATCCTATAGAACGCCTTACCCCAATTTGTCCAATCATCTCTTACTCTGTTAGCTGTTAGACGATCCCTGAAAACACTTCTCTTCACAGAAGCCTATCCCACCCACGCTTAACAACTGTATTTTAATTTTCTACATCAGATCATCCCCCACAGTTATTACCTTTGTTCCTCTTGACCCTCCCTTCTAGATGGTAAGCTCTAACAAGCAAGAAACTGAGATGGCCACTCCAGAATCTTCACTTCATTCTGCCGTAGCCAATGACAGGTCGACTTGGCCTTGTGTTTTGGATCATTGTTATGTTGGGATGTCCAAGTACGTCCC
Organism: Glandirana rugosa; assembly: GCA_018402905.1. NCBI lineage: Eukaryota > Metazoa > Chordata > Amphibia > Anura > Ranidae > Glandirana > Glandirana rugosa. The sequence continues at coordinate 287,483 of BLSH010535872.1, forward strand.
ATGCTCAGCTTCCTGGCTGCTGATGCAAATTTTCCTCCAGTATTTTTTTTATATCATACTGCATTCATTTTGCCATCAATTTTGGCAGATTTCCTGTGCTTTTGTAGCTCACACATCCCCAAAACATCAGCAATCCCCCTCCGTGTTTCACATGCCTTGATGACTCCTCTCCAAATGTAGAGTTTATGGTTGTGGCCAAAAAGCTAAATTTTGGTCTCACCACTCCAAATGACTTTGTGCCAGAAGCTTTGAGGCTTGTCTCTGTGCTGTTTGGCGTATTGTAAGCGGGATACTTTGTGGCATTTGCGTAGTAATGGCTTTTTTCTGGTGACTCGACCATGCAGCCCATCTTTCTTCAAGTGCCTCCTTATTGTGCAGCTTGAAACAGCCACACCACATGTTTTCAGAGAGTTCTGACGTTATTTGTGGGTTTTTCTTTGCATCCCGAACAATTTTCCTGGCAGTTGTGGCTGAAATTTTAGTTGGCCTACCTGACTGTGATTTGGTTTCAACAGAACCCCTCATTTTCCACTTCTTGATTAGAGTTTGAACACTGCTGATTGGCATTCTCAATTCCTTGGATTTCTTTTTATATCCCTTTCCTGTTTTATACAGTTCAACTACCTTTTCCCACAGATCCTTTGACAATTCTTTTGCTTTCCCCATGACTCAAAATCCAGAAATGTCAGTGCAGCACTGGATGAAAGATGCAAGGGTCTGTCAGGAGTCCAGAAACTCATTGACCCTTTTATACACACACACTAATTACAAGTAAACAGATCACAGGTGAGGATGGTTACCTTTAATAGCCATTCAAACCCTTTTGTGTCAACTTGTGTGCATGTTATCAGGCCAAAATCACCAGGGTATGTAAACTTTTGATCAGGGTCATTTGGGTAGTTTCTATTGTCATTATGATTTAAAAAGAGTAAACACGGTTGATTGATAATAAATGGCTTCAGCCAAACACTAACCATGAGTGAAAGAAACGTTTTTGTGTTATCATTCATATTCTCTGAAAAATGGCCAAGAAATCATAAATTCTGCCAGGGTATGTAAGCTTATGAGCACAACTGTACAAGCTAGTACTTAGGTGGTTAAAGATAATGAAGAAAATGTAGGTTGGCTTTGGATGCCAAAAACTAAGAACCCCAAAATTATATATATTGTAAATGAAACGGCAATTTAAAATAAGCATTGTCACTCAAATGCTCACAGTTAATTCTTACATAGTAGCATAACTCCATAACGGCTATAATGTTTGTAATACATAACCAGTCATAAATTAAATGTAAGTCTGTAATGTATGAAGAAGGTTGCTTGAAGCAACTGAATTATTGATACAGTGTGAAGGATACATGGGGTTAGAGAAAATATTTTGTTATTTTTAGCTTTTCAGAAGAAAGGGATTGAGTATTGAACTTTACTGTTGTACATTATTACAGAAAACCTCATTAATATTCATCTAGATTCATGCACACTACAGAGATCTACTGCCTTTTCCGAACAATTTGCTGTAGTGTTCAGCTCTCGCAGAAATCCTATTTATTTGGAGAACTCTGTAACATTTATAGATGACATGAAGGCTACAGACTGTAATTTATACAGTATCATAAAATGGTTCAGGCAGAGAAGATGACCTACTAATTGGAGTCACACAAGTGTTCCATTAATACAGAAAACTCCAACAGCAATGGTTTTATTCTACACCAGTAGAATGCCTAACACTCTGCAATGACAAATAAGAAATAAGGAAATTAGCATATGCGGCAGAATTATGGCAGACAGTAGATTGTTCTCTTGACTTTTCTATACCTTAAATACAGAACAAGGCCTTCTTTTAGACTACTTGACACCAGGTCAGTGAGAATTTGAAAATATGTTTCTAGGTGACTGTCATGTATTAAAAATGATAGGGGTCAAATTGTCATTATAGGTAACACATTATTTATGTATATACAAAGAATTATCATATATAGAGAAATTGTCATTCTTATATAAATAATAGATAGTAAACTACACAGGTAGCATGTAGAGGTGATCAATCTCTCATAATCGCATCATGTGCAATTGATCACCTTGAGATGCTTCTGTATGCTATCTGTGTAGCTCACTCTATAGGGAGCTATTTGTTTAAACTTCTTAACAACTGACTGATTCTTCTTGTTATTAATCACCAGTGATTTTAGTAGCATGAATAAACTAATAAAAATCTTCTTTATAGCTCTGACCTAATGACAGCAAGCGGTTAACTCGCTCAGCAGCAAAATAATAAATCCACCTGTTTGGCTTAGTGCAGACCCCGGCTCACACTGCCTTGTATATATTTCTATTGAGAAAAAATGCAGTGAGCAAGCACAGAGATAGCGCTTAGGTTTCTTAATAGATAGCCCAGCATGCTAATAAACTACTATAAAAGCACACCATAAAATGTTTATTTGTAAAGTACAGAATTTATGAAGTAAAGAAAAACAATGATAAAAATACAGTTTATAAACAAAGAAAATTTAACCAAAATTATTATAGTTCACCTTTAATTATGATTGCATTATGTAGATGACTTCACTTAGCGCACGCCCTTGGTCTTTGCACCTTTATTGAATTTGCCTGTATGTGTTTAGGAAAAGAATTATCTTTGCAATGTTGACTCCTAATAAATAAAAATAAAATTCTTCTGTCCTAGGGTGGGATATTTTGGGGTCTATTTACTAAAGGTGAATAGACTATTCTCTATTTCTCTGTGCAAGGGAATTTTCCCCAGAGCTTACTGAATGTGGCGAAGTTTCACTTTTCAAAAATACCCAATCATGTGCCAGGATAATACAATTATTTTTGCCCGGAAATGAGTAGGTGATGGAAGTCAGCACAGCTTCACCACTTTCACTAAGTTCTGGGAAAAAATCCCTTGCAAAGTAAACAGCCTATTTGCCTTTAGTAAACTAACCCTTTTGTCTTGGCATTGTCTACTGTTAGCTGTATTTGGCAATATAGTTATTTGGCCACTCTATAATTATGATTCTGGGGATTCTTGCATCCTTGTACTTGAATGGCAGACTGCAAACATTAATAATCATACTGTATGTTACATAACCATAATTTTTCAACAGGAGATTCATGCTTACAAAAGCTCATTCTTTATAACCAGCACCAATGTCTAATCTTTGCAATCAATAGTGTTAGGATATAGGAAACTGCTGCTTGAACACACAGCAAGTGACAATAAAACAGTCAGATGTAATATCACTTAAATATTGTTATCTTTTGCTTCCAGCATTGTATTTTCACCGCTTTGCATCTGCAGAATATTACTGTATTTTCCTCAGTGTGGTACGTTTTATCCCATTTGTAGCTTTCCCTTTCTCAAGAGCATATTAAAGATGTCATTTTATATAATCCTGCATGTTGCCTTTTACTGGTGGAAAGCAAATAACAGGATAAAAGCTTTTATTTCTGAAGGAAAACTTCCTAAACTGCAATAAGAAAAAATGACACCCACAGCGCCTAGTGATTTTCCATTAAGAAACATTCATAAACATAAATGACTAAAGAAGAAAAGAGGAAACGTACATTACGGTTTCCTTTTATTTTAAATAAAGTATTATTATTATCTTCATTTAGGACGCCAACATAGCTCACAGTTCTAGAGAACATGAAACTATTCACACTAGTCTCTGCCTCCAACAAACTTACATTAAAATGTTGCATGCACGTGCGGTGGCAATGAGATCAAATTGGAGTAACCAAAGGAAACCAGGACACAAGCACTAGCGGTATATAATTTAGTTCACTTGTTCCTTTATCTCATTTTAGTTCTGCTATTTCCAAGTTTCATTTTAGAGAAACAAATGCTGGGCTTGCTTCATTTTTTATGAGTCTTTGTAACGTTTTTTTCTATGTGTAATACATTACTGCTTAATTACATCAACAATCTCATTGCTAAGCATGTGAGCTATTAAATTGGCAGGGTGCCTCACTGGGATTTAGTTTTCCATTCCTTAAGGACAATGCATCAGAATATTGTACAGCCACACAAATACATTTTGATGTAGAGTATATCATGGTTTGGGCTGTCACTCAGTAAGTATAAAGCTGAGAAAACAACATGCCAGTGTGGGAACTATGAAGAGATTTCCTTTTAGCTTCTTGTTTCAGAGTTACAAAAGAAAGTGAGGAAACTCTCCAAAGTGATTTGAAAACCACTCATAGATAGTTGTCACTGGGATAGGTATACCCATTGGAAGATTTTGCCTGTATTCCTGTTCTGGTGACTACAACTACAGTTGTAAAAGTGAGGAAACTACAAAGTTTTGGATTACCACTTACCTTCTGTCCCACTGACAAAGGTCACTAGGATCAATACTGAGGCTGAACCTCTCCAGTGGGTACAAAGACAGCAATGGCAGGAGTTTGACTTTTTCAGGTCTATGTTAATGGATGGAGAAGAGTAACTAGGGGTGACCCCTACAGAATCCCCAGTAGAAAGAGTAATGGACTATCTCAGTACCCAATTTTTGAACTTAAATATTAAAAATATAAGATTGTTAAAAAGACATAGATGCACATTGTGTAATGAAACAGCAATTCATGATAACCTAATCAGACAGTAAACATGTCTAACTGGTCACATAGCAGCCTCAGATGAATGCTGAAGGCATATGATTTGCAATGTACTGTATATCCTCAACATGTTTTGTGGCACAGGCCACTTATTCAGGAGGCGTTACAGTTGTATGCTTAAGTTTAGGAACCCCTGACAATTTCCATGATTGTCATTTATAAATATTTGGGTGCTTGGATCAGCAATTTCATTGTGATCCATCAAATAAATGAAGGACACAGTAATATTTCAGTAGTGAAATGAGGTTTATTGGATTAAAAGAAAATGTAAAATATGCATCAAAACAAAATTAGACAGGTGCATACATTTGGGCACCCTTGTCATTTTGTTGATTTGAATACCTGTAACTACTTAGCACTGATTAATTGGAACACACAATTGGTTTGGTGAGCTCATTAAGCCTTACACTTCATAGACAGGTGCATCCAATCATGAGAAAAGGTATTTAAGGTGGCCAATTGCAAGTTGTTGTTCTCTTTGACTCTCCTCTGAAGAGTGGCAACATGGGGGCCTCAAAACAACTCTCAAATGACCTGAAAACAAAGATTGTTCTACATTATGGTTTAGGGGAAGGCTACAAAAAGTTATCGCAGAGATATAAGCTGTCAGTGTCCACTGTGAGGAACATAGTGAGGAAATGGAAGACCACAGGCACAGTTCTTGTCCACATAAAATATTGGAGAGGTGAAGGATGGTGAGAATGGTCAAAAACAGCCCACAGACCACCTCCAAAGACCTACAACATCAACTTGCTACAGATGGTGTCACTGTGCATCGTTCAACAATTCAGCACACTTTGCACAGGGAAAAGCTGTATGGGAGAGCGATGCAAAAGAAGCCTTTTCTACACACACGCCGCAAACACAAGTCGCTTGAGGTATGCAAACGCATATTTGGACAAGCCAGGTTCATTTTGGAATAAGGTGCTGTGGACTGATGATACAAAGATTGAGTTATTTGGTCATAAAAAGGGGTTTTATGCACGGCGGCAAAAGAACACAGCATTCCAAGAAAAACACTTTCTACCCACAGTAAAATTTGGTGGAGGTTCCATCATGCTGTGGGGCTGTGTGCCCAGTGCCAGTACTGGGAATCTGGTTAAAGTTGAGGGTCGCATGGATTCCACTCAATATCAGCAGATTCTTGAGAATAATGTTGAGGAATCAGTCACAAAGTTGAAGTTACGCCGGGGCTGGATATTTCAACAAGACAACAACCCAAAACACTGCTCAAAATCTCCTCAGGCATTTATGCAGAGGAACAAGTACAATGTTCTGGAATGGCCATCCCAGTCCCCAGACCTGAATATCATTGAACATCTGTGGGGTGATTTGAAGCGGGCTGTCCATGCTCGGCAACCATCAAACCTAACTGAACTGGAGATGTTTTGTAAGGAGGAATGGTCCAAAATACATTCATCCAGAATCCAGACACTCATTACAGACTATAGGAAGTGCCTAGAGGCTGTTATTTCTTCTAAAGGAGCCTCCATTAAATATTGATGTGATTTTTCTGTTGGGGTGCCCAAATTTATGCACCTGTCTAATTTCATTTTGATGCATATTGCACATTTTCTGTTAATCCAATAAAGCTCATTTCACTACTGAAATATTACTATGTCCTTCAGTTATTTGATAGATCAAAATTAAATTGCTGATCCAAACTCCCAAATATTTATAAATGACAATCATGGAAATTGTCAGGGGTTCCTAAACTTTAGCATACAACTGTATGTATAGTATCTACAGCAAAGCAAAAATGTAATTATGCCAAAATATCAGTTAAATTTAGTGAGGGGAAAAGAGTTACTGATTAATGGGTGTTGGACTTGTGTCAATAGCATCAGTTTTATATCCGTTTGTGACACTTCTGAGATCATTAAGAATTCACTGACAGTTATATTTGACCTCCTTCTGATCTGCATTTGACCTGTTCTAAGTGGACTTTTCATCCTTTAACGACTTGTAAGAGAATGGAAAACCCACTTGAAGTGAACAAAAGCTTGTTGAAAAAAACCCTAACACTCAACACTTCAAAATGAAAAAAAGAATTTGGGCTTTAGACATGCTTTAACATACATTGACAACATTAATTATAACCTGCACCAATGTTTCATTATTGACATTATTATATACTGTATATTTACATATGTATATTTATTTCTTTAGAGTTATAGAATATATATATATATATATACACACACACACACGTGTGTGTGTGTGTCTTTTTATTAACTTACAAGCAATGCAATAGAACTGTTCTGCAACGTCCTAGTGTTCTAAGTATTCATGAAAAAGTTCACAATCTATGTGTTTTGGGATCTGCTCTAATAAACCCTATCTTTCCATTTCGGGATAACCTACACAACAGCCTCGGGCAAACCTGTTATCATTTTTCCCGAATCTTAAACCAGTCTTTTGTTTTCTGTGTGACATGTCATGATGTAGCCGTGGTGGATTGTCTAATGAACTAATATCCACAGTTTAGCTGTCCTCAGCAATTCTTGCAGTAACAAACAGAGCCAGAAGAAAAATGTTGCCAGTTTAAAGCCGGTGACTTGTTTACAGAATTTTAAGATATGTTCTTAGCTTCTCAACCAATATATTATTTACAAACTGTTTATCTTGCTGTTGTTTTATAACTGGAAATTCCCTTTATGCTAATCCTAAATACTGGTTCAGTACTGACGATTTTGGTCATGATTCACTCATTTTAATAAGCATGCTGTTAGTCTATCAATCTTGAGTAATGCACTTGGATAATTTAGGAGATGTACAGGTACCTGCTCATGACCCTTTTACAACTATCCTCTTGGGATGATGCACATGCAAATTCACTGATGTTGAGTGCACCTGACAATGACTTAAGTTAGATATAAGTAAACATGTCAGGATTCTCTTGACTGGTAATCTGCTAAACTTGGCTCGGTATCATGCAGATCTAGATATACACTGGGATGAAATGAAGTAAGGGAGGAATCGATTAAACCTTATACTGTTTCACTTCTGCAATTATGGAGCCCAAGGTCAATTACATAATGTATATTCCCAACCCCTTAAATCACAGAACATAAACCAATCAGTACAACTTATTTACTGAGACGTTGTAGTGCATGACTTTATGTTTGCATTAATTACATTATTATGCATAAGTGGACACTTCCTACATATTTGGGATACAGTGTGGGTTCAAATATGAGTAGTTATTTCGCTAATGATGAGAAGCCCCCATAAGGCTGTGCACCACAATATTTTAATAAATGAAGTACATTATTAAGTTAGAACATGTATATGAATTTCATTAACGTCTGCATTTTTCCAAACTGT
>BLSH010535872.1:304619-315197 GCA_018402905.1 Glandirana rugosa
TGTATAAGAGACAGATGTATGGCCTTAGGCACTGTTTCACCTTACTTTTTCCATAAGTATCAGTAAAGTCTACTTTCACAATAATCCTTATCTTAGTATATTCTTGTTTTTTAATTATCTGCTGTGTGTTGTAGTGATGTCAGTACATAAGCATCACTATTCCATATGCCTTTTTCAACTTCACATACAATAAGGGGCTATTATGCTTTAGAAGCTAGGGCTGATGTTTAGTCTCAGTCTGGTGCTGTATAGAAGGAACTTGGTGACCCATGCCCAGCGGTCCTTGTCATCCATCATATCAGGTAAGATACAATTTCCGGCTGCTTAACAGAGCTGATTAATTACACAAGTCATTTTCAAAGTTCACTTCAAACACCGAGTCAAATCATTCAAAAGTTAAGACGTTCACAAGAAACATGATGGCATGTTTAAAGAAAACATACGTTTATTTAATCAAAAGTGCAACTCAATAATTTAATCCCCCCTTATAAAATGTACCTAAAAAGCCTCAGAGTCTTTAAATCTGCATTGTTCAAAAGTGTACAGCCCTTTAACACATACAATTGTATCACATCCAGATAACAGAAACAAAATATTATGAATTTGAGAAAATGTGGCTTTTTTCAATTATTCTAACAGAATAAATGCTGCTTTAATCTACCGTGACATTATGGATAGTATAGCATGATATCTTTCATTGCTATGGAGATTTCCTAAGCATGTTTTATGATTACAATACACTTTTGCAGATGTCATTTGTCTGAACTCTTCACAGGACACGCTGAATTGTATTTAGACACAATTAAGCACAAGCATGAATCACTGAATTAATATGTCATGTGCAGGTTTAATGAAGTGTTCTTCATCATAGTAAAGAACCATAGGGGACATCCAAACAGAGCTTTCCTTTATTAATATGACATATTCATTTTACTAGGAATCAAGTAATAATTTGAATTAGAATTGCGTGCATGCTTTCTTTTTTAATTTTGTATGAAGTGAGAAAAGATTTGATCTTTTTCAGGTCCCTACTGTTTTCCATGACACCAGCAGTGAGCCCCTATCCACGTTTAGGCCTGGTATGACATCCAGGGTTCTGCTGAGAGCTAATGTTCCTCTTTCCACTATCTGGAGTAGTTCTCCAAATATGTCTATGAAAAATCCAATATGAATTCTTTAAAACAATATAAGGAGACTGCACTTCAGAAAAAAGAACCAGGAAATTCAGCCCTGGGAGGATGGGGGTCTTCCTGTAAGAGTATAGGCAGCAAGAAATACCTGGGGATCAAATTCCACCAACATTAACCCAAAAAGGTTTTAGGTTGACATCCAGTTTAACAACTTGAAATGACTTGAACTGGCAATCTCTGTAGGATAACTACAGCTCTTAGGACACTTTAAACCAAACTAGCCATTTGAAAGCAAGTGTGTATAGTAAGCTATACAAATACAGTGACTAGCCTACAGTCATTTCAGTTTAATCAACAAAATAGAAATCATTTTAATTTATATATAATTAAGTAAATATTAATGTTTAATGTATGACATTTTAAATTCCTGTTGTTGACTACGTTTAGCAGTTGCAATAATGACAGTGATGTGTTGTATTAGGTGTGTGGAAAATTTGGTCCTAAAAATGCCAACGTATATATACTGTATTAGCAGGCAGTTACTCAAAAGAAAAAAGATAAATCAGAAGGGGATTTCTTGTGTGAACTATAGAAAGTTTATATCTTCCCATGCTTTACCCTAGTAGATCAATTGAAAAGTATAGTGCACGCAATGTTGTATAACATCAATACACCAACTGAAAAAAATAGCTTATTTGCTATGATCTAAAATTCAGCAGTGTCCAAAGCACATTCTAAAGAACCACACTGTGATATATCCAGTCAACCAATGACCTGCTTTTAAAATATCAGAGCAATGTAATCTTTTGACTAAAATTCAACACGCTTTTTCACAAAGGTGATAACAATAGAGTAACATAATATGATTGTTCTTAAAAAAGCATGGCTGGGTTTAAAACATTAAAGGTTTTTCTCTTTAGGGTCCATAATGCCTAATAAGGTAAGCACTATATGGAAAAATTAGGATGCACATATGAATGCTAATAATAGGTATTTGATCATGGCCTTAAGCTTGTAGAACATTTTAATACTTTTCTTAGGCTTCGTTCACACATGAATAGCTTTCCTAGGCATGGAGAAACATATAGATGGAAGCAAAAAATAGTAGCATTTGACTATATTACTAATCTTAACAGAAACAATGTCTAAGTCAGGGACAGGCAACATGAGAAATGTAAGCATATTCAGTTAGAAATAATAATAACTATAATGACATTTTATATTTTGACAACATTTTTAATGCTCTTGCACACAACCATGATTAAAACTTCTTTCATTTCTGGTTTCTTTAGCTATCTCAAACATTTTATCGTGAAAAACACTTAGCAGTTCTTGACTGCATTAGGCATACAGCATAAATTTCAATCTGTAGCAGAACTCAGAGGGCAATACACCTACACTGCTAATGCAGCTAATCAAAGGCTTCTTGCTGCACAGAGAGGGATCTGTCACTAGGAACAATTTTCTGTCTAACTTCAGGTCTTCTATAATTGAATCTTCAGAGTTTAGTTTCTATGAACAGCTTCCCTAATGGGGATCCCCTCCCACCCCAGGCCCTAGAGCAGGCACGTGTTACGGCATGTTGCACCACTGTTGTATGCATTTTAATTGGTTTATATACATTTACATGGGTTTAAATCAGTCAGAGTGTTTTTCCTACAAGATAAGCTGGCTAAAATGCACATACTTGAAATCAATCAGATTAAGATAAATGCAATGCATATAGAAGCATAAAGTTAATAATGTGAACAATGGCATTTATTAGCACTACACTTACTGGAGGTTACTGCAAATCAACACAGATATGTACTGCTCATGGGAATGGTGCCTTAGGTGTTTCTTTTTAAAATGTTAGTGCTGTAATTTCTACTCATGGTCTTATTTAAGAAAGTAGTTCAAGTGCAAAGTGCAGCAGCCAGTATTACCAAACAGATATCAGGTGAGAGTACTGTAATCAGATGATGAAAAAGCAAATTCTAATTGAGTGCCATTGGGTATTGAACTTTTACAATCACATAACACCATTCTAACTTGCAGCTATATGCAGTAAGCATTTGCAAAAATGTTCTCCACACAGCTGAACAGCACTGTGGAGCAGTAAGTTCCAGTGCCCATTAATATGGGTATTACTATGTCACTTCTTCACTCAGCACAAGTGTTGTCAAAAGTTTAAATGCACATGCTTAAAAAATGTAGCTCTGTTTACTTTTACACCAAAAATGACTAAACCTCTAGCTTTCTGATTAAGTATCAGGCACTCTCATCAGTCCTTAGGTGCACAGGTGACTATTCATTCCACTCATGGGGGCAGTCTCTTTTAAGTCTAGTACACACAGGCCGAATGTCAGGAAGCATTAGCTGGTTCAATAGAAACCAGATGACATTCATCTCGTGTGTACTGCAGCCAGTCCGACAGAAGCCAGTCATTCGGCCAGCTTCTGTTGAAGGGGCATGACCAAAAAAGGTCTGCCGATCGGCTCCCGATCAGCGCTCTCAGCCAGTGGCTGAGTGTTCTGGTGGAGGGGCCATCCTCCCTGTCAGATAACAATAGCACAGCAGGGGAGATCGCTGTACGAACATTGCATAGTTAGTACAGTGACCTCGACCTGAGCTGTCAGTTTTTTTTGCAATCAGCCCCCTGGGTTGAATGAAAAACAACTGGTAGCATGTATCAGGCTTTACCTGATGTTCTGAGGAAATCACGTTTGAATCGCACTTTACTCTACTCAGTCCACTGTCTTACCATAGAGTAAAGAATTGGGGGGACCTCTGACTTTCTCATGCTCTAACAATCACGTGATTCTTAGCACCTCCCACTGTCAGAATTACTCCCAGATATAACAAAGCCAGCTGTAAGCCAAAAGTGCAGCCCCCACACACCAAAAAATGTATAACAATGTATTGCTCTAAAAAGATTAGAAGTTTAAAAGCATATACAAGTTTCAATGGCTGTTGAATTCCGACCCAGGTTCCTCCTTTCTAACTTCATCATGGGATGAGAGGAAACCTAAAGACTAGTGTCTGATAGTTACCCAGTAAGGTAGAGGTTTAGGAGGTTGTGTCATGTAAGTAAACAGGATCTTCCACAGCAAATGTGTTTGTACTTTTGCAATCACTTATTCTAAGTAAAGGAGTGATAAATATTCTGGACCTTATAGTTTGATGGTGCTGTTCAACTCTGTGGAAAACATTTTTGCTGAACATTTGGCATTTGCAGATAACCACGAATTAGTGTGTTTTTATGTGAATGTTTTGTACTACTTGATCAAATTGGCTGGCTTTTTCATACCTAATATGGGTACCTCATACCTTGCAGATAGTTATTTCACTTTCCACTGGCAAGACACATTTCCAAGGTTTCCATTCACAGCATAAACCATACAATTCAGCCTATCAATATAGTGTCATTCCTTCTTGTATAAACGCCTACTCTAGTTTCACCAAAACCAATCAATCCGAAACTGTCTCCTAGACAGATGAACACCAATGAGCAAAATCTTTCCACCATCTTTCCACCATTCTAACTCCTCTACCCGATGAGCATCTGTAAAGTACTTAATCTCCAAAACCATCCTCAGCTTTCTGAGCATTCCTAAGCCCTATAACTGCGATGGCTACCTATACCCTTGCTCCCTTAAAACGTATGGCCACTCTTTCATTCTCTGAACAATACGTTCCAACATAGCAACGTTTTGTTAACATACGGTTTTAGTTCTGAGTTCTAACATTGGCACATTCTGAGAGACAGGTGACATAATATAATATAACATAATGTAATATTTTCTGACACAACGGTATGTTCTGTCTTATACGTTTATACAAGTTTATATGCATTACATTTCTATTTATTGCACATTGACATGTTTCCTCACACAACCACAAATGTAGATTTATTTTTCCCATTGTGTCCATAATTCATTGAATTATGTCAATTAAAACAGCAGTATATATTATATTTTCAATAAATGTATTCAGTACATAATTTTTTTGTCAGACTGACATATTTATTGTCTTTCTACATTCCTACCATTTGATTAAATGGCACACAATAGCTCCTTAAAATAAGCCCATTTGTGTGAATATAGGTGCCACCACAACACGACATCCCACACCCACCTGAAGAGAGGAAATTTTAATCATTTACAATCAGTATTTGGTGAGAGGTTAAAGAATTAGTACCCCAGTCAGTTTTTTTTTACTTTTTCCCTGCTTGGTATAATTACTCTTTCTATTTGTTCTGGTGGCCATTAACACTGGGATTCTAATTTTGGTTGTCAAAATGTCTAAAAGGGGATATACCTCACTTTGGTGAGATTTCTTCTCCCTTCCTGTTTTTTTCAACAGGGCAAAAATTTAAGAGAATTCTATCAAATGAGACACAGATCACAAAAAACAAAAACTGACAAGAGGTTTGAACCATTTTTTATACTTTTAAAAATTAAAAGTTTTGGGTTTAGATACATTTTAACAGACTCATGCTGTTATTGCAATTTTGATTTCCTCCATTTGTAGGCCTCTCCAATTAAAAATAAAACTATTTATTTAAAACCTTTTTGTTTTTGTGTCAATAGTTATTAAACTTTTCAATCAATTTGTTTTGTCACTCTCCAGTAATAATTTCTATGTTCACGCAAGAATCCTAGATACCATTGAATATGAAAGCCTATTCAGCTGCATCACGTAATCAACTTTTGTGTTTAAACTAACATGCTTTTTCTCAATAACTTTACTAATATTTTTACTTTTTTTATATTATTCAAATGCCAATGTAAAAAGTGATCATGACACTGTATTAACCAGTTAAACATACCACTGCCATTAGCTCACTTTGCTTTGCAAAAACTTGGGCTTAGTGGCATGTTCTATTGGGGGGTGGGCTTGTGATAATATTACCTTTTCCTGACACAAGCCATTGTGTATTTCACTATTGTAGGGGAAAAGCTCTAGGGCGGCAGATAAGGCTGTTGCCATGGTGATGAAGGAGATACCGAGACAGCCGTCTGCAGAGGAAAAGCCCCTCCTTTCTATGACATCACAGGTGGGCTGTACCCGGATTTTAAGAAACTGACACATGCAACTAGCTCTTAAAGGAAAATTAAAAAGTGACTGCTTTAAAAGTGTTTTAAAAGAGACTATATGAATTCTCTGTACTAGTTATTTTCTAGCACTTGAAAATTAATAATGGTATGTCAAACGGTTTAATTAAGTAAACCAAATGCATTCATGGGCACAATATGCATATGTCAGTTTTGCAGTACAGTGCTTTATTTTATTATGTATGTGATGTTTCAATGATTGTGTTGTACTGAAATAAATAACTGCTTTGCCTAGTTTGATAAGCCTTGCAGACTAAGTTGCTATGTGCTTGTGTGGTTTGTGTGCTTTTGTGTAAGCCTGCTTATTTCTCACATACAAAAAAGGAGTGAATTTCCCAAAAAATAAATTAAACTATATTAAAAAATGATTTTTATTTAGTAATTGGATCTTGTGAAATGGGTTATCACTTTTTTTGTCCTCATGGAAACCTGGAGACTATAAAAGTCCCAAATTTCAAATGTGTGTTCGCTGACTTGAGTCAAAGGAGGGGGACTATGTGGCAGTTTTCTCCTTGTTTCATTATCTCACTACCTTTCTTTCTCATATATCCTGAGATCTTCAAAGCTAGCCTTTCTCCATAGTGGCCAAGATCTGTTGAGATCAATCCAGGAAAAAATGCAAACAACCCCAAATGTAAATTAATTCAAAAGCCCAACTCCATAAGGAATCAGCCATTATAATTACCATCTGTGCGTGTGTGTGGTCAATTCTTCACCTTATGTTTGCTTTTTACCATGGCTCCAATGCTTTCCAATATATTCTGAAAAACACTGAGAAAAAGAGGAACAGAACTCAACAAATCTAAAGAACTAACCAGTTTTGTATTTCCTTTATGGAACTCCAGCTAGTAAGATATCTGTGAACAAATGCCCAAAAAAGCACTGTCCCCTTTAACCCCAAAATTACACTTCTTTATTGCAAAATAAATCTAAGCCGCTGGCCACCCACGATCATTCGCTGGAGAGGCAGAACAGTGGTCTGCCTATGTAAACAAGGCAGACCGTCATTATGTCAGACAGGAAGAGAGAGATTGTGTTCCTGCTAATCAGGAACACAGATGTCTCTCTTCCTCCAGTCAGTCAAACCCACGCACAGTTAGAAAGTATTCCCTAGGAGCACACTTAGCCCTCTGATTGCCTCTGATGTCAACCCCTTCCCGGCCAGTGTCATTTATACAGTGACAATGCATTTTTTTTAGCACCGATAAATGTATTGGTGTCACTGGTCCCAAAAAAGTGTTGCAGTCCCACTAAAAATCGCTGATCGCTGCCATTACTAGTAAAAATGATAATAAAAATAAAAAGTCCATATATCGATCCCATAGTTTGTAGACGATATCACCTTTGTGCAAACCAATCAATAGACGCTTATTGGGATTTTTTTACCAAAAATATGTTGCAGAATACAAATTGATCTAAACTGATAAAGAAATTTGATTTTCTACATTTTTTATTGGATGTGTTTTATAGCAGAAAGCAAAAAAAAGTTTTTTTTTTTCAAAATTGTTGTTTTTTTTTGTTTATAGTGTAAAAAATAAAAACTGCAGTGGTGATCAAATGCCACCAAAAGAAAGCACTATTTGTGGGGAAAAAAGGACATTAATTTTATTTGGGTACAGCGTCGCACAACCACAAAATTGTCAGTTAAAGCAATGCAGTGCCGTATCGCAAAAAATGGCCTGGTCAGGAAGGGGGTGAAACCTTCTAGAGCTGAAGTGGTTAAAGCCCCTGAGACAAATTTTGTCTGAACTGTAGCAGTTCCCAAGAGCAGCTAATAGCATTTCAATTTTTTTTCTAAGCTGTGTGGAAATTGTTAAATTTAGGATTACCAGTCGAGACAGAACTTGTGTGGCCACGGAAGAGAGATACAGGCAAATATCTTGTTTTAGCATACAACACTTTCAAAGTACAGGTTTACCTTTACATAGACTAAAGCTGGGTATATACAGTCCGAAAAATGGCTGGTTCAGCAAGAACTGGATGAATTTCAGTTCATGTGTACCGCTGTCTGTTCTAAGGACCAGCTTCTGTCAAACGGTCATGCAGGAAAACCAACATTTGACCAGCTGATCTGTGTATTCTAATGGGGGGCCCTGCTGACAGAATACAATAGCTCAGTGGGAGAGATCCCTGCATAAACCTAAAATGGGTTGATGCAGGGATCTGTCAGGCTTTTTTTTTTTATGTTCAACTCGCTGTTTGAACAAAAAAAAAAATTAACGTGCATATCCTTCTTAAGTCTCAATTCACCTCCTTTTTCCCAGCAATAAAATATTTTCTCTTTTTAGAAGCTGATTTATTCAGTTGAGCATGGTTAGTTTGAAGAAATATTTCTTATGTAGGTATGCAAAGACAAGTGGCTTAGTTACTTAGCCATGCATGTCCAATGTATATACAGATCCAAAACAATTGTTTTTCTAATTTGACAGTTCAGACAGACAGGAACAGCTTGCGAAGGAACTTAAAGAGCCCAAAGTGGGTTAAACGAATACTTTTTTCCATTTTTGGAAATATAAGTAACAATCCAAGTGTTGCTAAAACTAAATGCATGCAAAAAAAAAACCCTACAGAGAGGTACTCTTTATTAAGCTTAAGTGAGTACTTATTTTTTTAATTATGTCATTTCTTAACTCTGTTGCTGGTATAATTAATTAGAATTTAATTCATGTATAATTAAAATAGTACCATGTGGAAAATATAAAATAGCTCCCACAATGCAAATACATGGAATATGATGCTTGTAATAAATTCTATGTTTATTTAGTTTAACCACTTGACCACTGGGCACTTAAACCCCCTTAACAACCAGACCAAGCTTTCAGTGCTCTCACATTTTGAATGACAATTACTCAGTCATGCAACACTGTACACATATGAAAATTTTTTCCTTTTTTTTCACACAAATAGAGCTTTCTTTTGGTGGTATTTAATCACTGCTGGGTTTTTTATTTTTTGTGCTATAATTAAAAAAAAGACCAAAAATTTTGTAAAAAAATGCATTTTTCTTTGTTTCTGTTATAAAATTTAGCAAATTAGTAATTGTTCTTCATAACTTTTGGCCAAAATTTATACTGCTACATATCTTTGGTAAAAAAAACAAAAACAAATTAGTGTATATTATTTGGTCTTTGTGAAGGTTATAGAGTCTACAAGCTATGGTGCCAATCACTGAATATTGATCACACCTGATGTACTGATGGCAGATCTCATTTCTTGAGACACTAACAAGTCAGGAAAGTACAAATACCCCCCAAATGACCCCCTTTTGAAATGTAGACATTCCAAAATATTTAGTAAGAGGCATGGTGAGTTTTTTGAAGTCATACTTTTTTCCCACAATTCTTTGCAAAATGAACATTTTTTTTCCTCTTTTTTTCACAAAATTGTCATATTAACACGCTATTTCTCACACCCAGCACATGCATACCACAAATTACACCCCGAAACACATTCTACTACTCCTCTTGAGTATGACGATACCACATGTGTGAGACTTTTACACAGCCTGGCCACATACAGAGGCCCAACATGCAGGGAGAACCATCAGGCGTTCTAGGAGCATAAATTACACATATAATTTCTTGACTACCTCTTGCACTTTTGAAGGTCCTGGAGCACCAGGGCAATATTTCTAACACACAGCATGTACCTAGCAAAAATGACACCCAAAAATATATTCTGCTACTCCTCCCGAGTATGGCAATAACACATGTGTGACACTTTTACACAGCCTGGTCACATACAGAGGCCCAACATTCAGGGAGCCCCATCAGGTGTTCTAAGGGCATACATTTCAAATCTAATTTGACTACCTTTTACACTATTGTGAGGCATGGTGGCGGCATGGATAGGCACTGTAGTGGCACGGATGGGTAGTGTAGTGGCACGGATGGGCAGTGTAGTAGCATGGATGGGCACTGTAGTGGCATGGATGGGCACTGTAGTGGCATGGATGGGCAGTGTAGTGGCATGGATGGGCACTGTAGTGGCATGGATGTGTCACGGATGAGAACTGATGTGGTATGGATGAGCATGAATGAGGCACAAATGAGCCATGGATGGGGATGGATGAGCTGTGGATGGGGATGGATGAGCATGGGTGGGGATGACTGAGCACGGATGGGGATGACTGAGCACGAATGGGGATGACTGAGCACGAATGGGGATGACTGAGCACAGATGGGGATGGATGAGCATGGATGGGGATGACTGACATGAAAGAATGAGGATGGATGAGCACAGATGGGGATGACTGAGCACTGGATGGATGGGTGAGCATGGATGGATGGATGGGTGAGCATGGCTGGGTGGGTGAGCACAGCTGGGTGGGTGAGCATAGATGGATGGCTGGG
>BLSH010535872.1:316063-336320 GCA_018402905.1 Glandirana rugosa
GAGTGGGTCGGTAGGTAGGTGGATGGGTGAGCATGGATGGGTGAGCATGGCTGGGTGGGTGAGCACGGCTGGGTGGGTGAGCATGGATGGATGGCTGGGTGAGCATGGATGGATGGCTGGGTGAGCATGGATGGGTGGAAGAGCATGCATGGCTCAATGGGTGAGCATGGCTGGGTGAGGATGGCTGGATGGATGAGCATGGCTGGGTGAGGATGGCTGGATGGGAGAGCATGGATGGATGGATGGGTGAGGATGGGTGGCTGGGTGGGTAAGGATGGCTGGATGGGTGAGGATGGATGGATGGGTGAGCATGGATGGATGGATGGGTGAGGATGGCTGGCTGGGTGAGGATGGCTGGGTGGGTGAGCATGGATAGCTGTCAGGGTGAGGATGCCTGGCTGGGTGAGGCTGGATGGATGGATGGTGGGGGTGTAGCCTGTCACATAGCAGCACTGTGGGCACTGCACATCCTGCCCACAGCGCTGCTGCATCTGCTCTCTCCCCCCTCTCCTCACACACTGCACCGATCGGTGTGGAGAGGGGAGAGAAAAGCCAGAACTTCCACCAGCTTGTTTACATGTGATCGCTCCGTTATTTGATGAAGCGATCACGTGGTAAAGGGCCGCTGCAAGCGGCCATTCACCACGATCCATGAACCGGACCCGTGGGTCACAAATGTTCCCGGGTGCGTGCCCCAGGGGGTGCACGGGAAGCGAGTTCATGGGAGGACCTCATAGTACACGCTCCCAGAGTTAAGCAACCGCCCTGTAGCCATCATTTGAGTATAGGGCGGTTATTAACTGGTTAAAGTATGAGAACCGATTCACACAGGGGCGATCCGACTTACGGCGCGACCCAGCACAGCGCGACTTCAGCGCAGCTTGCAAACAACTTCTTGTAAGGCCACTGTCACACTGCTCTACTTGTGCAGCTTGGCCGGGGTCTATGGTAAAACCCCGCTCGTTTTAGCGGTGTTTTACTGGCAAAGCAGCGCAGCTTTTGGCACGGGAGCGTGGCGCTTTTAACACCCAAGGGGGTTGAAAAGGGGTTAAAAGCACCGGTGTCGAAGCGCTGTGCTGGCGCTTCAGCAGCGGAGACCATTCATTTCAATGGGCAGGGTGGTGTAGGAGCGGTGTATACACAGCTCCCACACCGCCCCAAAGATGCTGCTTGCAGAACTTCTGTGAACGTCCTGAAAGCGCATCACCCCAGTGGGAAAAGTCACACTGAGAAAAATGGGCAGGAGTTTTGAGGCGGTTTTCAGGCATGGTTTAGAGGCTATTTCTAGCGCTAAAACGCCTGAAAACCGACTCAGTGTGGAAGAGGCCTAATAGAAGTCAATGCAAGTCGCCTGAAGTCACCCCCAAAGTAGTACAGGAACCTTTTGCTAAGTTGGAGCGACTCGAGTCGCTCCTATTAGAACGGTTCCATTGCAATGCATGGAGCGTGACTTGTCAATTATTTGTTTCCAATTTTAGTTTCTAGAAGTTTTGACATTTTATTAGGAATATTTTAAATGTCATTTGATCTTGCCCATAAGAATAAACAAATTGATAGAACAAAACCATAAACCATTTGAACTGAAAGGTGCTGATTACACTTTGGGTTGATTTACTAAAAGAATAAAGGTTGTTCAATTAGCAAAGTGACTTTTCACTTTACAAAGTACATTTTCACTAAGAAAATATTGTAAAACTGTGTCTACTTTGAATACCTAGTCATGGACAAGGAAAGTTTAAAAAACACAATGTTTTCTTGCATATGATTGGATACTGAAGTCAGCACAACCTTGCATTATAGGGGCTTGCTCACGCTAATGGTTTTGAGGTGATAAAACCCTGGAGTTGAGCAGTGTTTTTACTGCCCCCCAACTGCTACCCCTTTAACTGCAGAAGCAGCATCTGGGGGTATACACATGCTGTAACCATGATACTTTGCTTTATGGCTTCAGAAGGAATTATACCCCCTGTTGCTTTTGGCAGATATAATGCTTACCAAGAGCCCCACAACTGTATGCAATGCACGTGGTTGCAGAACACCAGTGCAGGATTCAAGGGGTTAAAGCAGGAGATGATACAATGCCTCCTTACTGTCTGTCAAATTCTCCCTGAAGAATGACTACTCTTCAGAGACCAAAGTTAATGTAAATGAGCTCTAAAATCCTATTAATATGAAAAGATGCTTGAATTTTGTGGATGACGGCACTCTAGGAAACAATGTATTTAATCAATGCCCATACCTATCCACTATATACCCTGAATATTCACTTTGTTAATTGAGCAGCCAATACTCCTTTATTAAATCAACCTCAATATCTGATCATGCAGAACATTATTTTGGTTTTGAGTGTTTTTCAGCTATGCATTAGATTTTTTGCCATTGTACTACCAGTTAAGACATTTAGGTTATCACTGCCGATTGAAATGCAGTCAAGCCATAAGTTACCATGGATAAAATACCAATTTTTTAATAGTTAATATATGCAGTTCATGTTGTTTCAGCCATAATAACAGCAAGTTCACATGTCGTGCTTGAAAGAGCCAGATATTTTCCAAGTCATGTTAACTAGCAAAGAGCTCCTTTGGACGTCTTACTAGTTAATTTCTGCAACAGGAGAACCTGTATCAACAGAGTTCAGACTCAGACCTTATAAGGCCTCTTTCATATGGGCGGTCTGTTCAGGTCCGCCTGTCCGTTTTTTAGACAGACCTGAATGGACGCCCCAATTTTCCTCCATGGAGCGATGGATCAGCTGTGACATGCCCACTGACATCCGATCCGCTCCAATCTGATCCGTGGTCCATAAAGTCCGAAGGATGGAAACCTTAGTTTTCCATCCGTCTGGGGAGTGGATCAGATGACAGCGGACAGACGGTCCGTTGTCATCCGATTTCCCATAGAGGAGAGTGGCCCTCTGACAGATCCATCTCTGCACATTGAAGGGAGATGGATCCGTCATCCGCCAGCTCAGCGAGCCCCGCTGAGCAAAACCAGACCCCGCACACAGACACGGCCATGTGAAAAGGTCCTAATACTGGAAAATTGAACCATTCTTTAAGATAATAGTAGTATGGTTGCACTACATGTTGAGTAACTTTATTGCCCTTATCTGGGCTAATATGAGGTCGTTTTTTAGGCATTAGGCCCCTTTCACACTTATACGACATGAAAGTCACGTGACTTTGATGCGACTTGAAGTAATGGCTGTGTAATCTTGAGGTCTATGAACCTCAAGTCGTATCAAAGTTGGACCAAAGGAGTGCAGGGTCTACTTTGAAGTCACTGCGACTTGCGTTCGCACAGATATGAATGGTACTCATTGGAAATCATGTGGTACGACTTGTCATGCGACTTTGCAGTCCCAGGACAAGTCGCACAAGTGTGAAAGGGGCCTTAGAGGTCTGGCTGGTTAATGTGCTCAGTGATTTGAGGTAAAGCTAGACTTCTTAGCATCAAGGAAATATCTGGCAACATTGCTTTCACAAGCTGTGACCCTGCTGCAATGAAGCCAAGTCCTTTTACTAGACTATTTTCTGACTGGTGCAGAAAGCTGCATCTGCATCTCTAATACAAAAATAATAAAAATCCCCTGCCAAAAGGAGGGAGGAATGTAGTTTGTAACTGTGAGGGAAAATATGCAAACAGAGGGAGCATTATTTACCATAACTCATTCATAGGCAAGTGCCTGGGACAGAACAAGGAAAAGTGACAAAACCCAAAGTACCAAAAGTGACAAAACCCAAAGTTTCATCTTTTCCTTCTGTTTGAAAGTTTGGAAACTTAGACCTACAACTCTCAAAACTGCCCATTTTTCTCATAGACTTTATGCAGTAAGGCCTAGTTCTGAGGGATGTGGCCAAAGCAGTCTGATCTACTTTGCAATGAGACCATGTTCTCACATTTAGAGCTATGCTTTACAAGAAACATGAACTGAGAGATACGGACACTTAAGAACACTTAAATCAACTGTGTGACATATCATGAATACACCTGATACATGCAGACAGAACTTCACGCAGAGTGACTTATGAAAGTACTGCTGTCTGCATTTCATTCAGTACAGTTTAACTGATTAAATAGCTTATCGGTTGTGTAATTTGTTTTCCTGTACATGTGAAACACATCATTAAGGTTTGGAAAAAAATGTATACTGACCCTCCTAACATATTGGCAGTATCAAGTGAATGTGCAACTCAGAGTAAAATGAATTCTGCATTAATTATGCTTATTATGTTTAACAAATGTAGCTATGCAGCAGCTAAAAGTGCCTTCAGTTTGTTGGCACTTAGTGAACACATTTGCTCACAATTGGCATATCAGTTGGCATTCAACAAAGCCTCACAGAATCAGTTCACAGTTTCCTTTGTTACACTGGAAGTATAAATTAGAATAGTATATTCAGTGGTTATAGGTTAAATGTGTTTAGGGAGATTACATAGAGTAGTTGAGAAAAGAGAATGGCTAACATTGAAAATATTGTAGGATGAGGCCTTTTTTCAATTGATAATTCAATGCCTATCTCTCTATATAGAAAGACCATTATGTTGGCAGTGACCAAACATAAAGGGACATGGGGCAATCATCTTATTAGAAAGTGAAAGCTGGAAGTACTCTAGTGTCAGGCATATGCATCACCATTTTTTTTTCTAACCATGTTGTAAGATGTTGAATCAAAGCAACTTTATGTGAAATTGCAGGAAAATAAGCTTCTTTTTACAATTTGGTACTTTGGTTCAGTGAATTCTTTTTTTTTTTTTTTACATTTAAACCTAGCCTGTCTTGGTCCTGTTGAATAGGCAGACCGGTCAAGTGTTTAAACACTGTTCAAATACTACAGTAATTTGAGGGCTTTTTTTTTTAGCTAAAAAAACACTCTCATGATAATTTTTCTGATTTAAACACGGTTGGTGTGGGACTTGTTGAAAAAGCAGCCCAATCAAAGTGTTTAAAAACTGTGCATATACAGTATTCCTACAATGGCACTGATGGCATTTTTTCAACGGAATAAGTACAATCCAATATTGATTTTTTTTTAAAAAGAAAAGCTGTCCAGTATGGGTCCTGTTGGCAAAGTGGCCTAGTGAAAGTATGTAAAGACTCACTACATTATTTTAAGGTTTTTTTTTTCAGTGAAATAAATACAGTCAAGTCAATTTTTTCTTAAAATTTGGATGGTATGAGTCCTGTTGAAAACTTAGT
The DNA here is from genome assembly GCA_018402905.1 of Glandirana rugosa. Classification (NCBI taxonomy): domain Eukaryota; kingdom Metazoa; phylum Chordata; class Amphibia; order Anura; family Ranidae; genus Glandirana; species Glandirana rugosa. Next base: position 321,263 of record BLSH010535872.1, read on the forward strand.
TGAACTGTTTAAGGACTGTAAATGTATACATTTATGGGGGGCTTTTTCAGAGAACTAAATATACTCAATGTATTTATAAATACACTTTTATGAAAAATGGGATCCCACTAAAAAGGAGCCTAGTCAAAGTGTTTACATGCTTTGCATCCTGATCATTTTTTTTTATTTTTGGCAGATTTTAAAATCTTCATTTCTTGATGGAATATTATTTAAAAACCTCCAATCAATTGTATATTTTTTTAAGAATAGAGGCCCTGTTGAAAAAAATGAATGGCAGTTGTAATTTCTTATATTTCATAATATTTGCACAAGTGGTTTCCACATCTATATTTTCTGGAAAAAAATACTCTAAAATGAATTTTAGTAAACACAATATAGTACCCAATTTTTGGTAAACTATAAGATGGAGTTGCATCTAGTAAATAGATTCCATACATGTCAAGCCTAAAAATGACACTTGTCCGTGAAATAGTGAAAAACTACAGTACCCAAACTGTGGGTGAACCTTTACAGGTTATCAATTTAGAACTAACTGTGAATAATGGACCCAGAATTATTTCTCCCACTCCAACATTCTGGATGATACCTCACATGTGTGGTGCAACCACTGTTTACGTACATATTGTGTATGCACAGGATGACAAGGCTGCTTGTATATGTTTTTTTTTCTTATTTTATTTTAATTTATGTTTTGCAACACTTTTTTTCATTTCTTTACTGTTATCACATTGATCTCAATGCTCTACAGTCGTCAAGATCACTTTCACTGAATAACCAGGAGTAGACTGAAAAAAATATTGCCAAACTAAAGGCTGCTGTTGTGCTGTGCTTGTTTAACCACTTGAGTTCTAAGGCATGTATGGCCTGTGGATGGCAAGTAGCTAAACACTGTGAACATACTCACTACAATATTTTGGGTTTTTTTTTTAGGAAAATAAATACACTCATATGTTGATTTTGTGGTATATAAATGTCTGCCTTCGCCTTTTATCCATTAAATAAAACACTCTGGGAGAGATTTACTAAAACTGGTGCATTCGGAATCTGGTGAAGCTGTGCATGGTAGCATTGACAATAAAAGCTGGAAGCTGATTGGTTTCTAGGCATAGTTGCACCAGATTCTGCACTCTCCAGCTTTATTAAATAACCCCTCCGATTTTGCTTTTTTGATTATACAACTGCCTAGCATCTCCCTCTTGAACTGTGGTCTACTAAAGCTGCTTATATATAGTGTGCATCAAGTCTGTCCAATATTTATGGAATTTGTTTCTGTGAAATAATGTACTCTGATATCTTTTTCTTTATTATAAACCTGTCTGGTTTCTCCCTTTTAATCTGCAGCTTTGTAAAAGTGCTTACATATTGTGAAGGGAGTCTGTACAATATTTCTGACTGTTGTCTCTGAAATAATAAATTACAATTTTTATTGTTAATTCATTTTATTTTATCTATAAAATGTATAGTTATATATACATTTTACCTTTGTGGTAATTAGACCACATCAGGTAGTTGTTGCTGACATTCTGCGCGAGAGCTGCTTTACCAATTGACCTCAGGAAGATTAACTCCCCTTCATGACCAGGCCATTTTCTGTGATACGGCACTGCATTACTTTAACTGGCAATTGAGCGGTCATGCGACACTGTACCCAAGTACATTTTTTGTCCTTTTTTTCCCCACAAATAGAGCTTTGTGTAGAGCTATGTTTTGCGCTATAAACAAAAACATTTTAAAAAATCAAATTTCTTGATAAATTTACGCCAATATGTACAGTATTCTGTCACATATTTTTGGTAAAAAAGGCTAGGATCATACAATTTTGTTTCTGCAATGCACATTACTGCACTATGCATGCTTTAGTGTGTTGCTGTGCCATTCAATTTGAATGGCACTCCAACAAAGAAAGACAGAGCATCTGCACTGCAACACAAGGCAAAATACTTCCAAAAAGGGTCAGATGTGGTGTTTGCCCTTCTGGGGTGTGTTGACAAAATGAACAGGCTACCTTAATGCTACACAAATTAACTACCTCCCTCCCCGTCGTATAGTAAAATGACAGCGGGCGGGATCTCCTCTTGTGGGGATGGGGATGCTGCCATATGATGTCACCCCAGTATCACCGCTCTCGCGTGCCCACTCCAATCTTGTTAAGGTCTTTACCCATGTGATTGGCTGTGTAAATATGGAAGTGATGTTTATTGGCTCTCCTCGCCTTACACTGACAGAGTGTGAGACGAGGAGATCCGATCAGCTGAATCTTCTTGCAGGGGAGACTGAGTATTAGTGCAGCCCCAGCAGTGCCACCATTCAGTGTCCATCAATGATACCAATCAGTGCCCATTAGTGACACCAATCAATGCTGCCTTTCAGTGCCCATCAGTGCTGCCTATCCATGCCACCTATTATTGCCCATAAGTGCCGTCTATCAGTGCCCATCAGTGCCACCTATCAGTGCCCATCAGTGCTGCCTATCAGTGCTCATCAGTGCCGCATTTCAGTACGGCATATTAGTCCCTCCGCATCAACACCACTGAATCAGTGCCCTTCAGTGCCACCTCATCAGTGCCCATAAGTGCAGCCTATCAGTGTCCATCAGCACCGCCTCATCAGTGCACATCAGTGAAGGAGAAAAATGAATTATTTACAAGTTTACAGAAACTAAGAAAGACTCTTTTTTTTCAAAATTTTCGGTCTTTCAATTAGCAAAAAATAAAAAACCCAGCGGTGATTAAATACCACTAGAAGAAAGCTCTATTTGTGTAAAAAGTGCTCTGTACTGAAGCGGTTAACAGGTTTTCATTAATGTACATTGGAAGTGTGAACTCAGTATAAAGTAAGGCAGACACTACAGCTTTCCTCACTGCAATATTGACTTTGCTCTGGTGATTATAATGAATGCTAACAGCTGGTTCACACAGAGGCGATCTGACTTCAGGCGCGACTTTGCAAGGCGATTTGAATGGGACTTCAGCATGACTTTGGGTGACTTAAAGTGACCTCCATGACAGTCGACTTTGCCTGTGGCCAATCAGAGAAGGGAGGGAGGGGGTTGCCTGGGTAATTTGTTGGGAGTACCTGTGTAAATTATTTTCTTTTTCCTGTAAAGTCGCTTCAATATAGACAGGGATCCGACTTGGAGGTGACTTCCATTGAATTCTATGGGCACAAGTCAGATAGAAGTCGCCTTGAAGTAGTACAGGAACCTTTTTTGAAGTCAGAGCGACCTCAGTAGTGTACATTAAGACGGCTCTCATATACTTCAGTGGCATTTCTTATGTCAAGCGACTTGGGGAGACACAAGTTGCTGTAGTGTGAACTGAGCCTCACCCATTTAGGGTGAACTCACATTAGCCCATTTCACCAGTCCCTGCCGCAGTTCAGCCAGTTGGGCTAGTTTGTGTTCTCCTGAGAACACTTCCTGTCTGAGTGCAAACCAGCTGGGGAGAGGGGAGAACCGAACCTACTTGGTTCAGTTTTACGCTTGATGTACACATAGCCAACTTTGATCACCAGTCGTGGTCAAAACGTTCCTATGCTGAACACGATTCTTCAGGAGAGGGAGGTTGGGAGAGGTTTAACCTCCCCTAACCACAGAAGCTCCTAACGTATTGTAAAAGCCTATGTGTACATGGACACATAGGCTTTTATGGAGTTGAGTTTAGGAGCTTTGGAAAAAAAACACCTAAAGCTCCTAAACTCAAGTTTAGAAGCTGTAGTGTACATGAAGCCTAACTGGCCCAAGGGTGAGTGCACCCTTAGCAATCAGTTTGAATGAGGACATTTTCTTTAAACCAGAAAAAGATAAAAAGCTGCAAAAAGGTTTCCTAAAACAATTTATTTTTCTCGACACAGCTGGATCTACATTTTAAATGTTTAAATCATATATTAAGGTGGTAGTTAAAGCCACAGATGATGACGTTCTCATTGACACTACTTACAATGGCACAAATGTCAGTGCAGTTATGAACCTTTGGGTGTCATCTGCCATCTGTTGTTAGGCGATAGGAGTACAGTCATTCTCTTGTTTTACAAGTTAATAAAGCTACTTGTAATTCCTCTTTTGTAAAACATTCATAAACTGCCAGCAGTAATGCTCTGGTAAATTGCCATTTAATTTTTATTTTCATCTCTTAAATGAAAAAGACGGGTGTGTTCTGCTGTCTCAGCCACTAGGGTTTCTGAAAACGCTTGAAAAGTTGTGCATTATTATGATACCGTATATGGGTGTATGCTGTAAAAATTAATTATTATAGTGTAGTTATTCTTCTATGTTATATAGAGCTAGTCTTTAAATAACCCTAACAAAAACAATATGTGATATTTATGATTATTTTACACTAAAAGACTAAGTAAAGAAAACATCATTCTTTTTCTTCTACCTTAATATTCTAAGCATGAAGTAAGAAAAAGATAACAGAACACGCACAAGCATTTTTTTCCTTTTAGAGAATTATTCTGGCATTCCAATTTTGCTTTTGTTTTGGTCATTTTGTACAGTACATGGTATTTATGCATTATTTCTGCCCAGGCCATTTTTCTTATATACATAGTAAGCAGCCTAGTAAGGATTTTAGTAGATTGCATGAAAAAATAAATAGGATCAAAAGAACAGTACAAACAAAACTGAATAGTGTAGTAATGGGAACAAAAGCTGATATTTATTCATATAATGTTATGATAAGGTATGATGATTCTGTAGGTATACAGGTTGTTCTTTGTATTTTTTTTTAGCAACAGTTAAACTACTAAGCTCTCATTTAGGCCTCTTGCACACAGGAGTAAAAAATGCTGAGTTTTTTACTGATTTGAAATGAGATGCATTGTTGTCTATGGGGCATTGCACACAGAGTAAAGGTCAGTAATACAGCTTTGAGTACAGAGCAGTAAAACAAAATTAGAAGATTTTTCATTTGAGTGCAGTAAATTACTCGCATACGCATGATTACTCGTCTATAAGCTTGTTTACACAGGTATAAATTAGTATATTACAATACTTGCAATGAAGAAAAAATTTGCTTGTTTATACTCATCTACAGTATACGCTTACACACCTTTACTCGCCTATACTCAACATTACTGAGGTCTTTACGCACATTTTTTGACCCCTTGCACATGGGTGTTACAAGTTCCTGAGTAAACATCAGTAAATTATGATGCCCGTGTGCAAGGGGCCTTAATCTGCATACATATGTACAGTAACAGACTGTTGCTGGCTGTTATTTAGAGTAGTTGTCACCCAAACAATAAGATTTTAACAGCTAACATATACAGACTTAGACCCGGTTCACACTGGTGCAACATACGCTCCGACTTTGGGAGCACAAGTCGCATGATGTGTACAAATCAATTGTTCCCTATGAGAGCCGTCTCAACTGGTCTGACACAAGTTGGTCTGACTTTAGAAAAGTATCCTGAACTACTTTGGTCTGACTTTGGCCTGTTTTCAGCCCATTCCATATCATTGAAGTCGGATCAAAGTCGGATCCTTGTCCTAACCATCCGACTTGTGACATCCGACATGGTGATTACAGCAGCAGTAAAAAGAATTTGTCACACTGGGATTGGTTTGATTGGTCAAAGGACAAGTCAGACTATCTCAAAGTCGGAGCAAAATCATATCCTGGTCATTCAAGTTGGATGGAATTAGGACCGAAGTAGGACCGATTTCGCAGGGCAAAGTAGGATGACAGTCGTTTAACAGTTGTGTGGTACCACTGTGAACCCGACCTTAACGTGTATCAAAACCCAAAATTACATCTTTTCATTTATTTCCACCTGGTGAACTGGCCAGCAACACACTTCTTGTCCTGGGTTAGCTCCTCTATCTATGGAAAAGCAACAGGGACACCCTTGGTCAGCTGAATTGTCTGATGAGGGCAGTGTTAGATGAACTAGTAGATTTAGATGGACTTAAATAAGGGACTAACATATTAAGACCTAACTCCACGTGTTAAGCAGTTATAGTAACATTTTATTAACAAAAAGGTTTTACATAAATAAATAAAAGCTTGTCATTTCACTCAACCAGAAGCGTAACTAGAGCCTTCAGGGCCCCAGTGCAAGAAATTATGAAGGGCCCCCCTAGCCAGGGCCCTTCCCTCTTCCCACTGATCCTGGGGCCCTTTACTCCAATTGTGGGTCCCTTTATTATAGTACCGCAGCAGGGCCCCATTCACAAGTTCTGCAGCCGGCCCTCTTTCTGGCATCTTTGGGCCTTCCCATGGTGGTGAAATGCCAGGGCCTGGTCACAATTGCGACCTCTGCAATCCTGATAGTTCCCTCACTGGTGTCTGTAGTTTTTAATTTTTTATTTATCTATTATTTGTTTTTATAATTTGATTTTATTTCTTTTACAATTTGATTTTTACAATTTTTTTCATTGTATTTTTTAGGAGACCTATTGGGGGGCTTTTATGAGATATCAGGGGTCTAAACAAACCTCAGCCCTCAATCTCTATCTTTGTAGCCTCAGCTGCACAGAATGAATGGACAGGAATAGCTAAGCACCAAGCCTCCCATTCATTCAGAAACAAAATTATAGTAAAAACTGTTTACTATGCTTAATTTATGAATGAACCAATTGGTACAAATCACTTATCACATATAAAAAAGTGCTCAAGTGCAAAAAAGTACTTATTTTGCTATATCGCAATTATTCTCAGTGATAGTCTCTGTCAGGAAAGATATCTTCCACAGTAAGTCCTTTGGCTGTATAGAATAGTGATAGGTGTATTTCACTGTGCTCCAATGAATAGATGATGACACCTCCCTAGCCGTGCTACAAAACACCTCCACTAGATGTGCCCTCACCTTATGGGCGCAAATAACACACCTGTTGTAATTAGAAAGCACTTTTTTATATATTTTGCACAATTGTTTGCACTTTATAGGAATATTCATATGCAAGCTATTTACAGATATATTGGAAGAATCTGGTATTAACACAAAAAGGATTTAAGCACTAGAGCATTTTTGATAAGATTATCTGTCTGAAATATCAGTTATGGTTTAGGAATGTTCATATGGTAATTATTTGTGACAGCATTAGTGAACCACTAGGATTTTTTGGCACTTAGGCACTTTTATGGATTATATTGGTGTTATATGAGTTTGGATATGCAGCACACATGTTTATCAGGGTCAGGTAACCTTAACCACTTGCCGACTGCCAACCGCAGTTTGACGGCGGCAAGATGGCTTGTTATCGCAAACCGTCGTCATATGACGGCGGCTGCGAGATCATGCACTGTGAGCACACGTGCAAGTGCCACCGGAGGCACGCTTGTGCGCTCACTGTGTTCCGGGGGAGCCAGGGAACAGGTATGGCGGACTCGATTGCCGCTGGCTACCCGCAATGGCCCCCCCTGCAGTGAAAGAACGGAGGTCCGTGTATGTAAACACGGATCTCTGTTCTCATAGAGGGGGAAGGGCTGTGATCACAGGCTTCCTGTATATGGAAGCCGTGATCACTCCCCTCCCCCTGCCAGCCCAGCCCCCATACAGTTAGAACACGCCTAGGGAGCACATTTAACCCTTAGAGCGCCCCCTGCAGGTTAACCCATTTGCCGCCAATGGCATTTACACAGTAAACAGTGCATTTTTATAGCACTGATCACTGTATAAATGCCAATGGTCCAAAAAAAAGTGTCAAAATGGTCCAACATGTCCACCGCAATATCGCAGTACCACTAAAAATCACAGACCACCGTCATTACTAGTAAAAAATAAAAGAAATAAAAACCCCAGAAATTAATTCTCATCATCCGTAAACGCGGCAACTTTTGCGCAAACCAATCAATAAATGCTGATGGCGATTTTTTTAACCAAAAATATGAGGAAGAATATAAATCGGCTGAAACCGATGAAAAAAATGTTTTTTTATATATTTTTTTTTAGATTTATATTTTAGCAAAAAGTAAGAAATTCTTTTTTCTTTTGCAAAATTGTCGCTTTTTTATTAATTATAGCGCCGATCAGAAATGACGCAGAGGGGAACAAATACCACCAAAAGAAAGCTCTATTTGTGGGGAAAAGAGGACACAAATTTTGTTTTCGTAAAACATCGCACGACCGCACAATTGTCAGTTAAAACGATGCAGTGCCGAATCGCAAAAAGTGCTCTGGTCCTAAAGTGTGAAATCCTTCCGGGACTGAAGTGGTTAATTAGACATCATTAGATAGAAGGAGGCAGAGTATTGCACTCAGGTGTTATATTATCTTTTCATTATCGTCCATTAGGTGATGTGCTGGCAGCTAGATAGGAGTTCACACATAGCAGCTCATACGTTTTTTTCTCAATATACTCCTAAAATATCACCCTCTGTAACAAAAACCCTGCAGCACAAAAAAGTTTGCTATGGATGAGGCAGCAGCTAAAAGTAACAACTGGGTCCAGCGATTTAAACACCTAGGCATACAGGGCTTCCTTGATTTTCAATGCTTCCTAGATCTTATATATCATTCCTCTTCTTTCTCAAATCAAATCTAAATGTGAGGTTTGGTCTACTCCTCCCATTTCTCTGGTAGGATGGGTAAATTTAAGTAAAATGATCTTTCTCCCTAAATTCACCCATGTGTCCAAACGGGCCCTGATCTGGATTCCCTTACGTATATTTTCTACTATAGACTCCATCTTCACATCCTTTCTGTGGGCAGGCAAATCACCTAGATTAACAATTGTTAAACTACAGCTCCCTATAAATACAGCCAGTTCAGCACTGCCTAACCTGTAATATTACTATCTGGCCTCTTTCTTAGTTACTGTACATTTGTGGCTTGCCCTCCCTGATAGAAACCCAGCCCTGGGCTTGGAGGCACTTATAGTTGTTTCCCCGCAACTGCTTCAAACTTTAAAACACAATGGACACAGATCTGCCCTGGCCTGTACCCAAACCATGCAAACACCAGTAAGGGCTTGCTTTATGATACTTAAATGGCCTTCTTCTCCTTGGTCTTCTAATACTCCACCTTGAGACAATCCAATCCACCCTCTTCTTTCTAGGACCCTTTGATTTAGAAAATATTAGTTTTTCACAAGCATATTTTCCTAGCAGGAGGACTCATTTCCTATGACTCACGGAAAGAAATGCTTGCCCTTCCCAACTGGTATTTCTTCAGATGTCTACAATTGTGTTATGCAGTTAGGGCCCAATTCCCCAAACACCTATCCTCCAACAGAACTTGTTAGACTCTCTTTTAATGGTTTCTGGTCTTGACAAGCCCTTTTCTTGAGCATACATCTTCTTCATAACTCATCTCTGGGCTAATGGCCCTTTGTATTGTTCCAGAAGATAAAAACTGATATCCCTACCCTCTCTGGAGAGGAGTGGGAAGATGTGGTAGTTCAAAAAACTAAGCTGATGATATCTGCTAAAAATAAATCTTTCCAATTGAAATTTTTACATAGGATGTACTATACACCTCAGAGGTTGCCCTGCATCAATTCCACTCTTTCATTACTCTGTAACAAGTGTTTAACTGTCACTGGCATTATGTGAAGCTGCTTCTCGATTCTCGATTATTGGAAGCAAGTTATGTCCAGATTGGCTAAGGCATTGAAACTATCACTGGCTCTGGATCCCATTGTTTCCCATATTTCAAAACATGCTAAACGCTGCAGTTCAATACCTGCTACTGTGCCAGAAGGGAAATTCTCCTTTAATGGATACTCTCCACCCCACCTCCCTACAGTGATTGGTGCTTAGCTATTAGATCTGCACTTCCCTTATACCAGCTGACAGATGTTATGTGCCTTGAAGACTTTTCCGTTAAGATGGTACACTCCAGCACTTTTTTATTTCCTGATTTTGTCAATAAAATGTGCCTTCTATGAGATTCATATGGACTATACTTCTTTGACTATATTTCACTAATGTATGATACTTAAGCTGTGATACTTTTATTTTCAGCTATTGTTGTACTGTTTTTTTTTTCATTGTTGTTTTTTTATATTACAGCCATAGATGAAGGTACATTTTATAGTACATTTATTTTTTTTAAAGCTTTCAATAATTTTTTTTTTCACTGTTTAAAAAAAGTGACCTCAAATCAACCACAAAATATAATTAAAGTCAAAAAAGCCCCCCAAAATAGAAAAAAGGAGCAGCAAAAAGGCTGGCTGATTGCTCAAAGAGCTAGTAATTAGAATTAATGTACAGTTTCTTAACTGACCCTAATCACTCCCTATGCAGTTTCTCAGCTCTTCCTATTCTTTCTCTACCTCACCTTGCAATACACTGAACCTATGACTGCTCTGTGCTACCACTTATATCAGTGATGGTGAACCTTTGCACCTCAGATGTTTTGGAACTATATTTCCATGCCATCACTGACTTATATAGTGGAGGGGCTGGCTTATCCAAAAACTCCCTTATTTGTTCTTCTTAAGCCTCATACACATGGGACGACGATCGTCTCAAATCGTATGTTGGCTGTTGTATCTAGCATACTGACTGCACTACATGATCGTACGACCAAAGAAACAACATTCAGGTGCATGTAATTAGCATCCGGCTGTTCCTGACTTCTGAGCATGCGTGTTTTGCACAATACAACTTGTTGTACGAACTTCTCTGTACACACGATACAACGGTCGTATGACCACTTGTTGGTACTACCAAGTTTTCTAGTTTGCTCATACAACTCCTGTTGTACGACCGCCGTACATCGGCTGTTCTAATCGCACGTACTAACGATCGATTTCGCATACAATGGTCGTTCGTACGACCTGTTGTATACGATCGTTGTCCTGTGTGTACGAGGCTTAAGTCTGCTGGTTATAGTTCAAAGGCCTTGTAGTATACTATAGTTAAAAAAACTCTCCCAGACAAATCTGAAAAAAAATTCACCAGCAACGTGAATATCAAACTAATGGTAGCTGCAACCAAAACCTTATCTCTACATAAAAGCAATAAATATTTTTTCTGCCTGCAAACAAAATATTAAAAATGGAAACACATAGTAATTTATTATAACAATTAATTGAAATGCTTCATATATAGAGGCTATTGTGTACTGCAAATTTGAAGCAGTATTAAACCCAAAAGCAAACATTTATTATATTGCAGCTTACCAATTCTTAGATGTGATGGCTGTATTAGTTTGCCTTTTTAGGCTTTCTTTCTCATATTTTCACTCAGTGATCTAGCCAGAAAATATGTTGTTTTTCACAAGCTCAAGCTCTTCAGCAGAATGTATAAGTCTATATGTAAAAGACAAACCACCTGACAATGGCAGGGGTGATTAAAATGATCAGTTTTTATTTATTCATGTAAAACTTTTATCCCAAAAGAAAAAAAATCTGTTTGCTGTAACAAATTATAAAGCATGAGATGGAGTTTGGCTTAAACTTCTTAATGTAATTTAATCTGCTGATACATTTAACATCCCCATGACTGACAATGCTGCTGTGCTTCCTATGCTCATTTCTCCAGAGCTGTGTTTCACTAATACAGGAGGTGTGTTACTGGCCAGATCACCAGGTAAAAACAGAGAGAAAAAAGCCAGAGAAAAGAAAATGAATGCAGCCACCACATCTAATGATTGGTAAGCTGCAATATAATACATTTTTGGTTTTTACTAATAACACTTTAATTGTTTGCATGCATAGATACTCATTGTCATGCAGTATTTGGTATCACTCCACGGTAGGTAACTAAGTAATTGGATCAAATTATTTTAACCTAGGCATCTCTAAAAAGTTATAGATACATTTTTGTTGCCAAAAGAGTGGTGAAGTGTTAAATTGTGGCAAGATTACTGTGAGCATAAGCTGCATAATAAGTGACAACATTTAATGAACTAGACCTTTACTCCCACACAGACGTTCTCCTCCAAGGGCTTAGAGCCGAGTCTTTTAAAAATTATGCTGCTCATTCATGTTAGCACAGGCGAAAAGAAAATGTGCAGGGCCAGTGATTTTAATTCTAAAAGGCGTTGCAAAACAACATTTTACAACCAGTCATTGTCATGTATATTACAAAGCAAAATAATGTATTATTTTTACCCTGTGATACTTGTTGCTAAATATGTACAGAATGCAAGATATATATTCCATTAAATAAATACTTTTTCATTCCTTATAGTTTTTTTTACTAAGCAGATATTAGATTTAAATTGCAAGCTCTCACAAACAGAACCCCCCCCCCCCCCCTCCCTTAACCTTTGTCTTGAATTGTATTGTATTCTCTCACTTTTTTAATAAAGCACTGTGCAAACTGTTGGTGCTATAAAATAAATTCCCGATAGTAATTATTATTTTTATTATTATTATTATTATTCTTAGTAATATAAATAAAGTTTTTTTTCCTTTAGGCAAAAAATAATAAATACACATATTTTGCAGGGGGAAAAAAAATGTGCATTTATTATTTTTTCCCCAGGAGCTTGCAAAGCATTGCACCCACGATCAGTGGATTCCAGGTGCAATGTCAGGGTCCTGCAGACACATCTTCCAGCTTTCTGCCCATACCGCTGTACAGGCTCTCAGCTAGCAAGCTGTAGGAAGGGTCAGTGAGTACGAGTGTGCTGATCTGTGCACTTATAGTCCATTAAGAAATACAAGTCCGTCTGCCGTGATGGAAGACAGGACTGTAGTTTATTCATCCCTGCGAATCAATGATGTGGCCTTGTAGTCACACCAATTTTAATAGTCCATTAAGAACTACAAGTCCGTCTGCCGCGATGGAAGACAGGACCCGTAGTTTATTCATTCACAGATCCCTGTGAATCAATGATGTGGCCTTGTGGGCATACCAATTTTAATAGTCCATTAAGAACTACAAGTCATTCTGCCACGATGGAAGACAGGACCCGTAGTTTATTCATTCACAGATCCCTGTGAATCAATGATGTGGCCTTGTGGTCACACCAATTTTAATAGTCCATTAAGAGCTACAAGTCCGTCTGCCGCGATGGAAGACAGGACCTGTAGTTTATTCATTCACAGATCCCTGTGAATCAATGATGTGGCCTTGTGGTCACACCGATTTTAAGGCCTTATACACACGGGTGTATTGACAAAAAGTCAGGACCGGCGTCAGGAAAAACTCAGCGTCAAAAACGCGATTTCATTTGCATTTTGCATCGGCGTTAATGCACGTTAGTGAGCGCCAGCGCTATGTCGCGTTTTGTTTAAAAAAACATTCCTCTGCTATTTTTGAACCTGAAAACGCTGGCCCTAAAAACGCGGTTAACGTCGCTATGGTGTTAATGCGCGTTAGTAAGCACCAGTGAACGTTTTGCCAGCTCATGGTCAAAAATGCTCTAACGCTGCGCTGGTCGTGGGTTCTGCTTTCAGCTCACAAACGCGGACACGATCTACAGCTCAAAAACATCAGCATTTGTATGGGGCCATTGAATAATAAGGAGAGCTACAAAAAACGCTCAAAAACACGCCGGTAAAAAAACATCCGTGTGTATGAGACCTTAATCTTACAGAGGCTGCAGGGGAGAGATATTTTTTCTTCAGCCTGTGGGCTGTGCTATAATATTTTAAATGTTCCTCCATCCATGCTAAACAGAGGCATACTGGGTGGGAGTGAGCCGACAGAACCACCCTTGGAGCAAATTTCAGCCAGTTGTTCTGGAGCCGATGACAATTTGCTCCGAGTATGGCCAGCTTCACTGTTCAACTTAATGAATAGAGGACGGGGATGGAGCAGCAAGGGGAAGCTGTTGCCAGTTTATTAGCAAAGGCACAATAGTGTTTAGGGTTACTAACTTGCCTAAATGACTGTTCCTCCCAGCTGCCAGCTAGATAACTCAAAGGCCACCCACAGACATAAGATGATTACCTGTTATAGCTAAAACCTACAAATATGTAATATATTGCAGCTTACCAATCCTTAGATGTGACAGACACATTTTTTTCCCTTTATTTTTATCTAGTGATCCTACCAATAATATAGTTCCTGTTCTAGGCTGACAATGCTTACTCATTTACTGTATCTATAGAGAAGCAACACTGTCATCCTAGAACAAGACTACAGAACAGATCCACCTTTTCTCTTTTCCATAGCAAAGAGGGAGGTGTTTTGCAGTCCACAGAGAGAGCTGACAGCAATGTAACTGATAAGAGTGCAGCACAGGCAGAGGGAATAAAAAGATATCAGCTCATGAGATCTCAGGATCAGTAGATTTTTTTTTAAACACAGAAAAAAACAAATGCTTTTAGTAGTATATTTAACAAACCAAAAGGGAAAAAATAAGAAAAGTTCACTGTTAGGCTCCATGCACACAGAATGTTAAAAAAAAATTCCTAAAAACATCAGTAGCTTATAAGTGATTTTTTCAGCTTTTTTTTAGCGTTTTTCGGGCGACGTTAATGAGCATTATTGAGCGTCAATGAGTGTTTTTTTAGCGCTGGCGTTACTGAGCGTTTTTTTTTTTTTTTTAATGGATACAAAACGTCCAAAAAAGTTGGTGAGAGGCGTTATTGAGCATTAATGAACGTTAGTGAGCGTTTTTGGGCGTAAAACAGTCAAAAAACATCCTGTGTGCCTGAGGCCTAAGGGTTTACACACACTTTAGGCCTCATGCACACAGGACGTTTTTGGACATTTTTACAGCAGCTGCTGTTAGCTGCAGACGTTTTTCCCTACAGCTGTAAAAAAAAAATCCAAGACTAGAGTTGAGCGAACACCTGGAAGTTCGGGTTCTGCTGGTCCGTCCGAACTTCGGGACAAAGTCCGGGTCCGGGTCCGGACGGAACCCGAACGATCGCACGCCTGGTCGTCTTGGGCTTGAAGGTCCACAAGCGAGTTGAGATCAGAACCTAAAAAAAAAATGTCGACATCCCTTTTTGCAGACGTCGATTGTCGTCGACGACATTTTTACAGGTTTTTGCAGGACACACGTACTCCGGATTTCACACACATTTGGGAATCCGGAGTCCGTGTGTCCTACAAAAAACTGACAAAATGCGGGTTTTTGCGAGTGATTGCAAGTAATTACGAGTTATTGCGGAGAGTGGTTGAAAAAACCTGCAAAACATAGGTAATTTTTTTTTTTTTTTTGCGAGTCATTGCGGTCGCGATTTTTTTGTGAGTAACTGCGAGTT
>BLSH010535872.1:359029-374818 GCA_018402905.1 Glandirana rugosa
TCTAATTTCTGCTATCTGTCCTCAGAGCAACAGCACAGACAGCAGTAGTAAAGTAATCTATCTCAGGATGCAGGATCAGGTCTTAAAATGGCTAAAATCTGTCCCTCACGCCGTCAGCTACCTTTCCCTATACTAACCCAAGGAGCATGTGACTGCAGCACTGTGACTCCAGCTTATAAAGAGGCTGGGTCACATGATGCACCGGCCAATCACAGCCATGCCATTAGTAGGCATGGCTGTGATGGCTTCTAAGGGCAAACCAGTGAAACACTTGTTGATTGGCTGCCCTGCAGCTTCTCAACACGTGGAGTAAAATAGCAGAACTCCGGACCGAACCCGAACGATTTTTGAAATGTCCGGGTCCGGGTCCGTGCCACGGACACCCTAAAGTTCGGTACGGACCCGAACGTTACAGTCCGGGTTCGCTCAACACTATTCGTGGGACATTAATTTGCTATCTTTTAAAGAAAAGTGCTGAGCAAAATAATATAGTTGAAATGAGATTATCATATGCTTGATGATCAAATTTGCAAAGGTGTTTAGATTAGTAGATTAGGCAAATCCTGTTCAGACCATATTTTTTTTACATTAACGTATATCCAAGAGCAAAGCAAAGAAAGGTATATCCTGTTAGCATCCTCAAAGAATCTCTATGGAAAATATTTCACAACTATGGCCTTTCCCAGAATTTAGTCACCATTTTGAAAATGTTTTAGCAGGATTTCTCTTCGCAATTAACATTATCCTGACAGATGACATTACATAAACACTGTGGGCAAGCAGAGATGTTTTTAATTCCCTTTTTGGTTCATTCTGAGCATGGCATCAATAATGCACATGACAATTAATGAGTCATGGCAAAGTAATCTCCAGGGCAAAGTTGCATTATTGTCACTTTATTTGTAAAATAATCAAACTCATAACCCAAGCCATGGCCATTGCAGCAAAAAAAAAAAAAAAAAAAAGACTGATTAACACCAAGAAGACAAAACATTTTAGGGTAAATAATGGAACAGATAAACCAATTAAATTGTATGGCGAATATATCGTTGCTGTAGAGAATTTGACACATTTAGGCTGCAAGATATCAAAAAAAAAAAAAAAAAGGAAAAGCTTTAAAACTAAAATGGGTCAATTTACACCTATGACTGCATTACTATGCACAATGCATTCACACAGATCAGTGTAAATCTTCTGTAGCTAATCGAAATTACCTGTCAGGCAATTGCAGCATTCAGAAACACCAGGAGGGCAAATAATATCAGCATTATCATAAACATCAAACTGTTCAAGTGTTATGTTCTTAAGCTGGCCATACACTGTTAGATATTTCAGTTCAGCCTGCACAATAGATGCTGCACTACTGCATTCCGACAGCTGACTAGATCAGCTGCCAGAATACCCATACAACAGCTGCATCTGTCCAGACAACAATTTCTGCCTAGTTCCTTTGATTTTCATGTCAAAAAATGTAAGGTGGGAGAGTGGCAACAGGACCCACCAAGGAGTGAATTTTGGCTGGTTCATCAGCAACCAGACAAAATTCACATAGTGTATGACCAGCTTTAAAAAACTGTTAAGTAATGCTTTATCAAGAAGATATGAAAAACAATAAGCCAGAGTCTGAAAAATCAGATTTTTGAGAAGAGTCCGGAACATTCTTTGGCTCAACACAATCTGTAATAGCAGGCTAAACAAAAAGAATAGCCTCAAAGTCCATCACCCAAGAAGTCAAAATGCACAAATGGAGATAGATCAGGCATGTGCTTTGGAACGCACCAAATTCCATGATCATGAGTCTTCCTAGGAAGGACCCAAAAAGACCCAAGGAGAGCTGGAGGAAACATGTAGGGAGAAAAAATGAAGAAACAAGAATAGACCTAGGGCTACCCAGTGAGATCTATTGCAGACAGGTCAATGTAGTGAGCTCCCATGGAAACTGTATGTGCAAGTTTGTGTGTAATATGCATTTTTAATTTAAAACAGCTACGAACACTCTATAGTTCTAAAGAAAAAAAATGTCTTCCCCAGATCTGCCCAGGCTCTTTCCCAATGAACCCTATCCCCTCCACCACCCCTTTATTTTATCATGGTCTTTCTATTTATTGGGATTATTTTAGACCACTGCACATCTAGTTCAGTTATATGTTAGGATTCAACTATTTGAAATATTTAAAATGCATGGAAGAATTTCCTTATTTTGAACTCATTTACTAAACCAATTATTTTTATACTGGCTCAGGGAATATTTATTTCAAACACCCAGTAAATTTGGAGAAATAAAAAATAGCCTCCTTCAAACCTAACTGGATGTTTGAGATAAACACAGGTTTGCAGACAATTTAAAAATCACTCCACTACTAAATTGGTCCCTAAGTGAATTTGTTTTGGGGATAAAAGAAAGTGCACAATGATGTTGCAATATTCTAAATGAAGCCTTATTCAGAATAAACAAGAAAGCAGCAGCCTAGTAAACTCTTAGGTATTCATGCAATGATGTGGTTCTCAAGAAGTTTGGCAAACTTTTCATTCACAGGCTACCAACTTTAGTCCTAGGTCATAATTAGTGCACTTTTTGTAAAGATATTACTTTCATTTAACAGTTTTGACAGGATAAATTGTTTACTAATGCAGATATTCCATTCACAGGAATCACAACAGTGACTTTGTAATGCAGAGCCAGGCCACAGTTTTAGTTAATATGAGTTTTTACAAGATGAAAGATATTTAACTGTACTGCTTATCCCTTTAAATGCCTTAGCCATTTTGGCATTTTATTTGCACTCATGTTAAAGTGCATATTTTTGGCCCGAACAATAGTTCAAACCTCCAAAACATTATATATTTTCTGAAGAAGAGACCCTGGAGAATAAAATGGCGATAGTTGAAATTTTTTTTATTTAACACAATATTAGTGATACTGTTTATTAAACCCATACATTCAGTAAAAAAATATCACCCATTTTTTTTTTCAGAAAAAAAGATAAGATGAATAAATATATGCCAAACATGTCAAGCCTTAAAATTACGTGCTGCTGTGATATAGCAACAAACTATGGTACCCAAAGTTGTTCATTCATGTCACTTTAAAATCCCTTAAATTCATCAGTTTGGAGTTAAAAGAGATCAGGATACAAAAAAAAATCATTTATACTCACCTAGGTGGATGCAGCATCGATCCAATGCTGCATCTTTCCCCTGCCAGCTCTGCAGTGATAACTGAACGACCAAACACCGGTGATCGCTCAGTTCTCCTCCTTGGCTCTGAGAAACTATCAGTCCTGGCTCTCTGCTCTCTCCTCCAGCTCTATGGAGCGGGTGGGAGGGGCTGGCCCAGACTTTCAGTGGATTGCTAAGAGGCAAGGTGCCGATCCAGAGCTCTGGGTGGATACCAACCATATGGTCGGTATCTTTTCAGAGCCTAGGCCGGCTCTGTGACATCAGCCGACAGTGGGCTTCAGCCTGCTGTCGGCTGAAAATGAAATGGATCGCAGGAGTACAGAACAAACTGCACTCCTGTGATCTATTGACGAAGTATGGCCAAAATAGCTTCGGCCATACCTCTCCTTTAACAGTGAATGATGGCCCTAGAATTATTGCTCTCACTCTGCAGTACATGGCGATACCTAATATGAGTAGAGCAGTCATTTTTGTATGTAGGCACACCCAATGTTAGCGTGTACATGGAGCTGGTGGTGGTGGGGAGTATTTAATGTGCGGGGGGGTATTAAATGTTTTTAGGATTTGTTTTTAATGATTTAGTGTAACATTAAAGGACACGTTCACCTTTAAAAAAATAATAAATGCACATTGTTTTGCAAAAAATGCAGTCTGGACTCCTGCAGACTGTCAGTGTAAGCTGTCTTCCCATACATTGTACAGGCAGACAGTTTTACACTGACAGGAAGAATCAATGAACTACCACATTGCTCAACAGCGCTGTGGTAGTTTATTGAGAACCACAAGCTGACAGCTGCAAAGGATGTTGGTACTTGTAGTTCATTCATTCACAAAACTCCGCACGGATGGACTCTTTTGAAAAAGTGACAGCTGGTACAGGGAACTTCTCCCCATACTGCTGTCCCACAGGAGGCTTGGATCGCCGAGCCACTGCAGGAGCAGGAATGTGCTCCATACTCCACCCAAAAAACAGATGGAATATGTAACATGTTCCCGAAGGTGAACTTATCCTTTAACTTTTTAAAACTTTTTTTACTTAACTTTTTTTCTATCACATAGGGAGCTTCCCACCAACACCTCTAATGGCCGTCATACATACATGGTGTCACATTCCCGTGCGTGTGTCAAAGTGGTTGGCCAGCTTTACAGCCTTTCTAAATCACTTTCAGCAGAAAGCTCACAAATGCCTGAATAAGTGTAAAAACGCTCCTGGCTGCTATATTGTATTATTGTTATTAAGCCTTTGCATTTAATATTGTCAATCCTGATAACCACTTACTTACTTCATAGCTTATTGCTGCTTATAATAGAGCCTATTTATCACCACTGATGTGTTGGTGTGTTGCTGGGTCTAGTTCAGTGGTTCTCAACTCCTGTCCTCGGGACCCCCCAACAGGTCAGGTTTGCAGGATAACTGAAATACATCACAGGTGATATCATTTGCTGCTCAGTGATTGCAGTGTTCTAGTCTGCATCTCCCCAAGGTAATACTTAAAATCTGGCCTGTTGGTGGGTCCCGAGGACCGGAGTTGAGAACCACTGGTCTAGTTACAGGGTAGATCACCAGTGGATGCAGTAGGGGAATCCAATACTTACCAGCACCCTCTGTGGGGGTATTGCTACAAGAGGAAGATGCAGAACAAGGAGCCAATCAATTTATGTGTTGACAAGAAGCATGTCAATAGGAAGAGAAAGCACAGTGACAGAGAGATGAGCTTATCAGTGTGCTTCTTCTCCTTTTGCTGTCCAGTCACAAGCTGGGGTTGGCCTAGGATAAACAAGGCTTAGAAGAAGCAGGTTAAATGATGGTGGCATTCAAACAGTGGACATCTAATGCCAAAAAAAAGAATACAACAGGAGAAATCTCTGGATTGAAGTTAATATTGCAGCAAAAGCTGTTTTTCTAATCTAACTGTTGTGCTATTCATTTTTATTGAGTTTTTTCCACTGGCATTCTGCTATAAATCTGCTTTAAAAATATGCCTATATATGTGTTTTCCTGAAAAATGTATGTACTTCTTTTTTATGTATCCAATTTGTAGTATAGGGTCACATCTGGTGTCTGCTTTGTCATTTTTGGAAAAAGGATGCCTATTACAGTTTTAAATAGGAGACAGTTGGTATCGTACAGTTTCTAATATTGACAAAAACATGCATAATATTTCATTTAAAACTTCCCACATAGTACCTTGTTGGGATTAAAAAATATATCAAATAATAACCTTAACCCTTTCTATAGACCTGGACTACATAAATATAATATTGATGTTCCCTGAGAGACAATTTTATTTTAAGTAACTGCTCTCCATCAGCATATCATTACTGATTAGAGAATATGGAGTACATGCAACAGATGGTGTAATGTCATTCCTTGCTGCTGATCGGGCTACTGAATCATGATCCCTCTCTAAAAGTACACAATGTTAAAATGACCTGCTGATCCTTGAAATGATCTTAATGCTGAGTCATGTAGAAGAGCTGTCTATTAACACACATGACCGCATGTGACAGAGGACTCCACTTGCTCCGTTGCATGTTATTACTGAGCAAAGTATAACAAGTAAATGTGTAATTATTAATAAATTTGTATTGGGCTGTAAGTAATGCATTATACGTAGCCCGTAGGCTTCCTTTAATGAAATAGGATTTAACTTCTCTGCAGTTATATTAGGCTCAGCAAGCAGCAGACCACTCGGATGTGGTTTGCTGAGTTTCATGCACAGTGATCATAGTAATAGTCATGTACAGCAGTCTGGAAGTCTGTTTTGGTCCCAGGAGGTCAGTAAATAGAACCGTTTTGTAATGACACATTTAAATAAGCTCAGTTTTGCTAATACGGATGGACGTGAATTTGTTTAACTTGCATGAATTAATAATAACTGTGGCATGTAATCACACAATTATTTTACAAGAATTTACTACAGCACATTGCCCTAAATGACCAAGACCAGCTGCTTTCAGTGTCTGCAAGAAAGTGTTATGTTTACATGTTTCATTTCCTTCGCTATTGGATGCCAGGACATGTCAAGAATCCAGATGGATTAGACATGTGCTGGAACAGCCAATATTGATTTTAAATTATTCCAACTTATTCATCCCAAGTCGTATATCCCAACATTAATGACCAGTTGAATTAATTAAAAATACATTTTACATTTACACATACAGTACATTGCTGCAGTGTATTCCTGTGTAAATATTAGTATGAGTAACATAATGATGATGAATATTTTCTAGGGTCACTTATAAAACAAAAATAAAAACAATACAACAGCTCTTGTTATAATCCTGCATAGATATTAACCAGTTCCCGGACAGCGTATACTTACTGCTGCACTGTGGCAGCGTCTCACGAATTGCCACCTATAAACGGCGGCTTGCGTGGCTAGTGGGCAGGGGCATGCCGCCACACACCCCAGATGTCAGTGGGCATTTAAAAGATCTACTGATCCCTGTCACTGGGATCAGTTAAATCTCTTATGCCCATGGTATCCCAGCTCCCTCACAGTTAGAAACATGACTAGGGAACACAGTTAACCCCTAGATCTCCCCCTGCAGGTTAACCCCTTCATTGCCAATGACATATATACAGTAATCAGTGGATATTTAAATATCTGATCGCTGTATAAATGTCATTGGTCCCAAAAAAGTGTCAAAAATGTCCGACATGTCTGCCCCAATATCAAACTCCCAATAAAAATCGCAGATCACCACCATTACTAGTAAAAAAAAAAAAATTGTAAAAACGCCAAAAATTAATTCTCATGGTTTGTAAACGCGGCAACTTTTGCGCAAAGCAATCAATAAACACTAATTGCGATTTTTTTTTTTACCAAAAATATGAGGAAGAATATAACTTGGCCAAAACCAATGAATAAATTTGTTTTTTTATATGTTTTTTGGATTTGTATTTTAGCAAAAAGTAAGAAATATTGTTTTTTTGGTATTGTTGATATTTGTGATCAAATACCAACAAAAGAAAGCTCTATTTGTGGGGGAAAAAGGATGCAAATTTCGTTTGGGTACAACGTCGCACGACCGCACAATTGTCAGTTAGAGCGACATAGTGCCGAATCGCAAAAAGTGCTCTGGTCCTAACATGGGGAATCCTTCCGGGTATGAAGTGGTTAAGCAGCATCTTACATGTGCTTGTAATATTCAAAGTGTCTTATAAAATACCATAAAAAATTGAATATGATATATTTCCAAATATTAATTAACAAAGTCCACACAAGAAAAAACAAGCAAAGTCCTGGGTCTGAGTAGCAGACTGATGTCATACACTGGGGAAAATAATTATTTGATCCCCGGCAGATTTTGTAAGTTTGCCCACTTACAAAGAAATGAAGGGTCTATATTTTTTTATCATAGGTGTATTTTAACCACCTCAATACTGGGCACTTTCACCCCCTTCCTGCCCAGGCCAGTTTTCAGCTTTGATGGAGTTGAGTGTAGGAGACAATGAATGGGTGATTCCTACAATGCAGTGTGCACTGGATGTGAAGGATAAGCATGGAGCACACTTACTGGCGTGTAAGGAGTGGAGAGAGATTGCAGAATAGGTTAATTATGTGGGACTTTGTAACAGTGCCATGTAAATTTCTATGCCACAATAAAATGTTTTTGAGAGCTGCATATTTCCTGCATTGTACTATCAAGCTCAGCGCTACACAGTTTTTTTTAAGTGGGATACAAATGTCTGCTATATAAGAATACAAGGTTAACATAATTTGCCATCTGATTGGAGTTTGGTTAATGCAATACCTTTGTCTATTTCCGGGGTCCATATATATATATTCTGATCTGATCACATAGACTTGCTTAAAGAACATATATAGCAAGGAAGTTAGAAGGGTGCCACTGCTGACCTCCTGAAAATTCTAGTTGCTTAGATATGATTGGCTTTATTAGATGCTGATCTACTACCCTAGACAAAGCATATAGCAAGTAAAATAAAAACTACTGATGATTAAGGTAATGAATCAACTGGATCAATATGAGGACTGGGCAAATAGAACTTTCAAATGCGTACTTCAGAAGCTTACATATTTATTTTAGAACAGTTTTCCTATTTAAAAAATGTTCTAATTTTAAACGTAACACACAGACATGGATGTGGCATAATGAAAATGGGTAAATGTTGGACGGAATAGAATACGTTTGAAAAAAGTTGCATGCACATTATCTGGACCTTATTTTGAACATTTTACATTTCCATAAACTTGAATTACAACTTGACTGTTAAACATTATTCAATAAAATGATCATTGGGATTTTTAGACTAATTTATTTTGCATCTTTTGACAGTGTTGTCACCAGGACTGGATCTTCTAGATTTAAGTGAACCAATTACCCCAACCCAGAGTAAAGGGAAAAAGTCAGAATCTGCACTGAAAGGGGAATCTTCCAAAGGACAGTCCATTAAAAAGAAAGTGGATGAAACAGACCTCATCAAATCTGAAGCTGAGCGAAGCACAAAAACTGTCAAAATTCCAGAAAAATCATCTTTGGATTTAGGTAATGTTTGCATTGCTATTTGCTTAGAAACTATTCAATGATGAACAAAAAAGGGGGGGGGAGGTTGGGACTTTGAGTGAGGCATGCAACTTTGAAAGCAAGAGACGTAGTAGTCTGTATACTGTTTTATTGCACCTGTCGGTAGACAGAGCTCAAGTACCATACACATCAAAAATACATACATGAAACAACACAATGTTACATAATAACTGTAAAAAAAATATATATAATATGTAAATTATCATGATGGCTGGCAGCATACCCATAGGATAATCATAGTAAAATTGCATAGGAGATGATTGAACACCCATGATGGTATGAGTAAATTAATGTGTTGTAACGCATGGTAGAAGAGTCAAAGGCTCGATGCGTTTCCTGTCCATACTGCCACTCATCAGGAGCCAGGTGCCAACATAGTATCTAAAAGGTATGCAAATAAACAATGGGTCAAACTGAGTACAAAATAATAGAGGGGGGGGTGTTTGTTGGACACCGACCCATACTTACAAAAAACCTATGACTATGGAATGGGACAATGGTTTCTGAGGCAGGCTGAGATGCATTCTCCAGGAGCTGAGATGGTACAATCTGGTGGCACACCAGTGGAGAAATACAAGTAGAGATATGGCTGGGAAATGATGTTCCCTACCAAAGGCTCCATGGGGATGTAACGTTCATCACCCAGGGCATCTGTAAATAACATATGCATATATGGGTAATGGTTATGTGCATCTCTGCGAAATAGTAACAGAGGAAGAAAAGTAAAACCGTGCTTGTGCCAAAAAGTGAAGGATGGGAAGTGATATGATAGTGAGAAAGAAAGGAAAAATGAAAAATAAAAGCAAATGAAATAATGAATAGAGGTGATTACTTGAATGGGGTGTCCAAGCTACAAATGATTGCATTGTGATGTGAGAGACTAAACACCCATGAAGGGTGTCGAAAAAAAAACTGCTGTATACAGTACCTGCAATAACAATGTGAAAAACAGGGATGTTCAGAGATTGTGTGCCATAACCAAGATCGCAAAGCAAACAGGGATAACCATGCCTGTGACCAATAGGGACCGCCAACGTTACGCAGGCTACTATTGTGAGGGCATCACCTTGGCAAGTATCTCCTGGCAATGGGCGCCAAAGCACTGCCTATAAACTATTCATTGATATTAAAATTATGTCTGTGGTTATTCTCTAACTTGAGTAGGGGTGTTACTCTCATAAGTCAGAACATATAAGATGGTGGTATTTTCTTGATTTAAAAGATTGTGTGCGAATGTCTGTCAGCTGCTGCTAGCACTAATTAGTGTATACCAAACTAAAAATTGACAGTTTGTTTATGGATTCACACTGATTTATGAATTTATATAGATATTTATTTATTGCACAGATCACTTTATTTCATTCAATCTATCTAAAATATTACACAGTATTTTCAGCAACCTAATTTATATCTACTATTGTTATATATTTCATTTTATTATCAGTTCTAAATGGGTTACTAGCAGCGCAGCACACTTCATAACCTCTATTCTCTAACTTATTTCCATGTTTTTGAGTTTTTGGTAGCTTCATCTTAAGTAGTGCGTTAGCTTGATCTCATGTCCTAAAATAAAAAATAAAAAAATTACAATACTGCCAACATTTAGTGCTTGACACTTTTAATTTACAGCGGAATTACACCCTAAAGAGGAAGTTCAGCTTTTTGCCCCCTCCCCTCCTCTTCTTTTTTTTGGAACTTTTTTTTTGGGGGGGGGGGGCTGGTTTTGACAGATACTTGCTCCCACTTTTGGTAATATCGCCTAGCTGATTCCACCAGAAGTTCTCCCCCCCCCACCCGCAACCTTCTGGGATACGTCATAGGTCCCAGAAGACTTTGGGAGCATTCAGAAAGCTTAGCGTGGCTCACACATGCTCAGTGGGAAGCCAGCTGTAAAAGTCGCAAGGAGTCACAGCCAGCTTCCCACAGTTTTTTTCAAACAGGGTGAAGAACGTCTTTAAGGACCAGATCCTAAAAAGATATCTACGTTCCTGGCACTATTCTTCTATTTAATAATGTTAGCAGCACAAGGATTAAATATAGTCAATGTTGATTGAGAGAGTGAAGTTCCGCTTTAACTGATAACAAACAATGGGTTACATAAAATAGTCTCGAAACCCGTCGATTTAAGGTTAACTCCACTTTCGCTTAAAAAAAAGTAGCAAATTAAAAAAAAACATATAGCATATACAATTGCGACTCAAGTCATATTGTAATTGAAAATGACCTTTCCTTTTCAATCTGCAGCTCTGTCATTTTTGTAAAATGCAATGCAACATGGCTACCTGGAGGTGTTCTGTAAGAAATATAATTTCCTGATTGTGTGATTGTCTCACTTATTTTCCCACAAGTCTGCACTAAGGTACAAGTCAGATTTCAGGCGTCCCCCCCAAAAATGTAATATTCCAATAGTAAATCATGTTTAAAGGAATGCAAACCCTGCAATTTTCATCATTAAAGCCCTGCAAGTGCAGCAGCTGATTGATAATTATCAAACCACTCTCATTAGATTCACTTTTCCCATGGAAGCACACACTGATTTCTTCAAAATAACAAAAGGTTATTATCTGCAACAACGTTTGTTAAAATCCTTGTAGGTACATAGATCACCCAGAGGGGAATGCTTTTTTCTCAACAAAAGTGGAGTTACTCTTTAACTTTTTCCCAAATCAGTTACATTCAAGGCAAGCTGTAAATGATAACTGTCACAGTTTCCTGTGCCTTCAACTGAACTGTCAAGCCACCTGATGGCTAGTGTCATAATCAATCACCTGTTCAACACTTTGGCTGTAAAGAATAGGAGGGTTTAGTCCAGCTTTAAAGCAGACAGTACAGAATGCTTATATTCCTGCATTTTGTTTAGAATGGTTATGATACTCAGTTGTATTTTAAACTGTATTCTGTAGTTTAAAGTATTGCAACCAGTTTAGAGTTCTTATGTAACTGACAGTTGTGTTTTAGATTCTTACATTTCTTTCAGAATGCTTATATAATTGGAAGTTGTACTTGGAGGTTGTAAACCCTATTCATGAAAGTTGAACTAAGCACATATATCTGTAGAGTTTACTTATCTCTCTCCAAAGCACTAAGTGTTGTTTCTCTCTGGTGCTCCGTTCCTCTGTTATCAGCATGTGTCACATGTGACCAGTTCTCCAACACATTAGATAACATGAGCTAAAATTTTGTGTCAGTAAGGGAGCTTATAGGTAGATAAGCAGGGAGCTTGTCTATTCAGACTACAGCTCTGCATGTTTCAACCACTGCAGCACGGTTGGAATATTTATGTTCCTGACAATTTTACTTTCCGTTGATTTGATATGTTTACAATGAGAAAATGAGAGAAAGTGCTTTTACAAAGCTGCCATTATGTAGTTAATGCAGTAACTGGAATTTACCTGATCTACAATCAGCTAGTTATCTGGATTATGATACCTCATATGTGCACTTATGTAGTGGAGTTATAATGTCCAAGAAAAAAGTATCCCTTTCAGTTGCAAGATTTTTACAGTTTGGTATCATGTTGCAGAGCACATTGATGAAATAAACTGCATAAATACCAGTAAAATATTAAAGTATATGCCTAGTGAAAACATATTTTGTGTGTTTTGGGTAGAGTGGGGCAAGGATAGAACCTTTGTGAGGTTTTGGTCGATGTCTTTGTTCCTGGAGGAGATCAAACCTTTTGGTTCGAACAATGGTCACCAAACCAAAAAAAGAGGGCTAACATATCTTTTATGATTGACATGAAAAGAAGGGGTGAAGGGAAACATCCAATAGTCTTAATCCCTTATGTTTTGGTGACAAGAGGATACAAAAAAGAGAAATATGAAAAATGGTGTGGTCAGCCTATTGAACAAAGGGGAGGTATCTCGGTTATATATGAGGCGCTTGCCCAACCCCTGGAGAAGTCTGCATTTATGAAGGCCTGGGAAATGGATTTGAACATCCAATGGGATTTAGAGAAATGGCATTCTGCATTTTTCAAATCATTTCAAGGGGTTCTAAACACTACTATTTCAGAGGCGAGTGTTAAGGTTATCATGAGGTGGTACCTTACCCCAGTAAAGCTCTCTAAGATCTACCCAACAGCTAATCCCCTATGCTTCAGAGGATGCCAAATAGTCGGTTCCATGGCCCATATCTGGTGGGAATGCCCCAAAATCAGACCCTTCTGGTCCAAGATATTCTCTCTAATCAAAAAGGTCACGGACATACAGCTTCCGAGGTCTCCCTCTACCGCCCTGCTGAATGAATTTATTCCCAGGATTCCCAAACCGACGCGCAAACTGATCCATTATATTTTCCTCGCTGCCAAAATTACCATAGCGGGAGCATGGAAAAAACAGAAAGTCTCCTTGAGAGCAGCAAAACAAAAAATATCTTGGCTTATGGCTCAAGAAAAAATTGCCAGCTCAATAGCTAACAACCAACAAAGATTTGAGGTCGTTTGGGAACCTTGGGCTAACTTCAGAGGGATTTCCCTGGTGCCTGGGGTTAAGGCAACTTAGATGAGGTATAGTGCGCACCAAGTATGGAGCGAAACTTCCCTACCCTAACCTACAGTACACATTCTGAGAAAACATTCATCCACTTCTCTTTTTCCCTCTCTCTCTTCTCCCCCTCCCTGGGGCAAGTCCCCGTTCCTTACCAACTCATCTTTCCCTTCTCAATCTTGCCCCCCTATATCACCCCACTTATGGCAAGGTCCAGGCAGGCATCAAGGAGGACCTTAAGGGGAAGAGTTCTTTTAGCTGAATCTTGTGAGACATAGTTACGAAAGCCCACTAAGTTGAAGGGTTGAGGTTCAGACAAAGTTTTATAGTCTGGGGGGGGGAGGGGGGGCTTCCCGGCCAGCTGGCACAGCAAGCTCCCCATTGGGGGTGCCGGAGGCCTGGGATCCCTTCTTCTTCCAGCCCCTAAGACTATCACATAAATCCCGGGAGGGGTGATCAGTTATTAACACAGCCTCACCCCTCAGAAAGCTGTAAGGTGATAAATATCTTTTGGTCCTATGGTTTCCAGATATTAGAACCATTTATTCTTCCAGGTTTTATTCAGTTATCGTCTTGTATAACATGTAAGCTGATGCGGACGACAAAAATTTGATTAATCTTTTCTCTATGCCGGATTTTGTCATTGTGAACGGCTGAAACAAGCTTGATTTTCTGTATTTATAAATGCAATAAAATCTTTGAAAATTAAAAAAAAAAAAAAAAAAAAAGAGAAATATGTACAGGCAAAAAATGGGGCAACAGCAAAATTTGCAAAGATTTTAAATTACACAAATTCTCTGCTCAGTACACATGCCACATCTGTCGTAACCAGAAAGGGTACTTTGGACCAAAAATGTCAGCATTGTATGGTAGCTAAAAGATGCAGCTAAAATCCATCATTCCTTGTAGCTTCTAGCTGTGACTATTATCCATTTTATTATATATATATATACTTGTAACAGCCAACTTCATGTAGTGACCCTCTTTATTTTTTGTGCAGTCAGCCAAAGCAGGCTTCTTAGCAGTATGATTCTTGACTGCTAATTAAAATTTAGTGCATATTCGTCTTTGGTTTTTTAGTCATTTCCCTTTTCAACTAATCCACTATCCTCGGATAAAAGTATCTCAAATAGCCTGTGATTAAATTTAAACCTGCCACTTCCCTATTGTAGTAAAGTTTGCATTGATTTTTAAAACAGGCCCCAATGGGTATATGCACATAGCTTTTTTTATTAGGTACCCTAGAAGTTCTAAGACACACCCCATAGGAAACATACCTTTCTAAATGGTCAGTCAGAAGTGCTGCAATATACTAAAGCCTGCGATAGACAGCTTGATATTCGTCCAGATCAGTACAAACAGCCTGTAGGTTTTTTTTTTTTTGGTTTTTTTTTTGTGGTCACTGCAAGTGGATATAGCTGCCATCAGTGATCATTGTATTCTGATGGCAAGGACACCTTCCACTGTCAGAATACAGTAGCATAGTGGGAGGGATTGCCCTATTTCCCCTCATTTCCTGTCCCAAAGCCAAAACAAGAAGTGAGAGGAAATCTTTCCATAGTGAGGGATTCCCTGGTTATCAACAAAAAGTACCATTGGAAGATTTCCCCTCTATGCCTGCTCTGGTAACAACCCAAAATTTGTGATGTTCTTTCACTTTCAATGATATTCATCAGGATAAACCAAGGGGGTAAATCTTCCTAACGGGGATACAGGTAGAACTAGAAACCTGACTTTAAACTTTACTAGAAACCTGATATTAAACCCTTCTCCACTCCATCAGAGTTAAAAAAAAAAGGTTTGGTTATAGTGGGTAGTAAACCGTAGTTGAAATTAAGAAAAAAAAATCCCCTGCAAGGTTTAAATGTCATAATGTGCTAGTATGCATCGCTCACATTATTAGAGACCTACCTCAAAATGAAGTCCTCCAGTACCGCTGAGATGGCTTCCATCTTCCCCGAGCCTTCCTTCTGGGTTCATGGCCTCTGGCTACGTGAGTGACTGGGGGGTGTGATGATGCCGTTTACGGCACGGGCTATAAAGGTCTGGCACTGTATGCCGAACCTTCAGAGCACATACGGCAGTGACATCACCAGCTACATGCACTTTGAATAAATTTAGAAGCTATTCGCAGTACCTATTGTACAGGTAAGCCTTATTATAGGCTTACCTGTAGGTTTAAGTGGTATAAGAGAGTTTACTACCGCTTTAGGTATGTTTGCACAGTTCCTCTCCTAATAAGTTTCACGTACATCGACCACTACAGTGACGGCATACACGAGACTTCCAAGCCGTATGTCACGGTCTGGAAATATCGGGCACGGCATTTGCCGTAGT
Organism: Glandirana rugosa; assembly: GCA_018402905.1. Lineage (NCBI taxonomy): Eukaryota > Metazoa > Chordata > Amphibia > Anura > Ranidae > Glandirana > Glandirana rugosa. Next base: position 374,593 of record BLSH010535872.1, read on the forward strand.
AGTGTGGGGGGTCAGTGAGTGCATCGGTCTCCGGTACTTGGGTCTTCCTTCCGAGCCCCTTCTACCTTCGGTAGAGTCGCCATGACCTCCTGAAGTAAAACTCCATCCAGAGATTATTACACTCGCTACGTATGATCGTGTAATACTGTAAATTTGGAACGTCCCCTAAAAAAAAAGAATTAAAGTTGATGCCAAATGATGGGTGATATTGGTTTGGAAAAAAAAA
>BLSH010535872.1:379974-393838 GCA_018402905.1 Glandirana rugosa
TACCCCTATCCCTTTTATTTAATTTTAGTTTATTTTTTTACCCTTCCCCCTACGTCACGGCCTAGTCAACCTCTAGGCTCCTACTCTACATCCATCCCCCTTCCCATTTTTTTATTTGATTTTAATTTATTTTCCCTATCCCCATTTATTTGTAGGGCACTTGCCCTAGTTTGAAGATGATTTTAGAACAGTTATATGGCTTCTACCGTTAATTAATACTTTTCAGACACAGTTTGAAGATGATCCACATTCACCTCCATTTTTGCTTTTTTTATGTTTTTATTTTTTTTAAAATATTTACAGTTATTTCCCTGTCCCCATTTTTTTGTAGGGCACTTGCCCTACCCTTACCCCCATTTTACTTCCTTTTGCAGCCCTCTGGGGCTTTCCAGGACTTTCCTACAGCCATTTTTGTGCCTAAAAGTTCGGGTCCCCATTGATTTCAATGGGGTTCGTTGTCCGTGCGATCGTTCGGGTTCCGTCCGGACCCGGACCCGGACTTTGTCCCGAAGTTCGGACGGACCAGCAGAACCCGAACTTCCAGGTGTTCGCTCAACTCTAGTCAGGACATAGATAACACCCGTTGAGTCACAGGTAACATTTTCAAAATATTTAAGTTTCCATTATGTGGAGGGAATTAAAACACTGCCCTCAATTATAAATGGGCAGTAGTCACATCTTCCACACTTAGCTACACCAGACTGTTGTCTATCCCATTTCTTTTCCATACGCACTGAACTATACACACGTAAGTCCTTTAAGAACCGAGCCCTATAGTAAATAGCGCAGGTTTAACCACAACAAAATCTTTCAAGCGCTCATAGATTTTAAGTGTAATATATGCCAATGCTTTTGACATATGTTAAGGAATGTCCTGTGAAGAAGTGATGTACTGCAGCCATAAACACATCAGAATATCTTTAACATGTTGAGTGCAATACAATAAATCCTCTCTATCATTTTCCTTGGCTCTTGTATAAGACTTAGCCATTTTTGTTTGTACCCCCTCTCATTCTTGAATAGAGTTGGGCCAAACACCCCCAGGAGAAAAATCAAAAGTCCACATTTCAAAAGCTTATATGCAAGTTAGCCCAGGTGCTTCCATGGGCGTCATGTATCAATGCAAACATTTTTTAAAAAAAAATTGTTTTTACAGGAGCAGTGATTTTAATGATGCTTAAAGTGAAATAATAAAAATATAAAATTAATTTGAAGCTAGTACCTGGGGGGGTCCCCTTAGTAATCCTGTAAAGTGGTGCATTTGTATAGAACCTGCTGCAGCAAAACTGCCATATGTAAAGAAAAAAGGCCAGGAAAGGGTAGGGGATGAGCGAGCACCCACCCTTCATGAACCATACCAGACCACGTGCTGTCAACATGGGGGGTGCTTTGGGGTGGGGGCCTCTTCCCAACAGTCCTGGGCTGTGGTTGGGGGGGTCTTGGGGCAGGGGACTTATCAGAATCTGTAAGCCCCCTTTAAGAAGGGGGCCCCTAGATCCGGCCCCCCTATGTGAATGAGTATGGGTGCATGCTGTCAGATGGCAGAGTAGGCACACAGCGGTTAGACTTCGTTGCAGGTGGAGCCTTTTTTTTTACTTTTGTCGAGTCCTTTGTCGAGTATGGCGGTGGTAGTGGGAATTATGATTGACGATGGAAATAGTTTTTTTATTTTAATAAAGGAATTGTCAAAAACTGTGTGTGTGATTTTATTTCTTTTCTTTGGTGAATGAGACCCCCACAACCACAGCCCAGGGTCTTGGGGAAAAGGCTCTTGTCCCCATCAACATGGGGACAAGGTGCTTTGTTTGCCCCAAAGCACCGCCCCCAATGTTGAGGGCATTTGACTTGGTATGGGGCTCGCTCATCCCCCCTTTTGCCCTGCCAGGCTACATGTTTGGATAAGGGTCTGGTATGGATTTTGGGGGGACCCCACTCCATATTTACTTTAATGTTGGCATGGGGTTCCCCTTAAAATCCATACCAGACCCAAAGGTTTTTCTATTGCAGGCAATGTTTGATTTTTTTCATTAATCTGTCAGTGGAGAAGTCCCTTGACAGCTGATGACTCATCTGTTGTTAAGGACACAGTGTCTGGCTTCCCGGTCCGCTCCTTAACAACTTCACTATGCCATGATTGCTTTGCCCAATCAGGGCTTAGAATGCAGTGTGCAGCATGCAGTGCATTGCGGGGTGCTTGGCAGGCAAACATCCCGCTGAATGCCCTGCAAATTCGGGTGTTCGCCGAATGGGTGATGTTCGGCCCTAACTTATGCTTGGCCGGAACCCCACACCGAACACTATTCCTGAGCACAGAATTTTCACACTCTCCGAGCTAAAGAGTAGCATAAGTTGGTGCACATTTGGTGCCCATTGCCATTCCTTGTGCTTGCCCATAGCATTTATTGTCAAACATAAATGTGTTATTCTCTTTGAGGTTTGCTAGCAATACATGAAATTGTTGATGAGCCCTTCCCGAGTTTGACCTAAGAGATTTATAATTACAGTGTTTCCATGAAGGATATGAATATTTCCTGTACATCTTCAATTTAATGCTCCACAGCCACCTTCATTCACTCCAAGACAAAGAGCAACACCATTGTTTCTATATGATTAATGTATCCTCTTTTTAATTTTCTGTGATACATATGTTTATTACATATATTATGAGTTAGTTTATATATTTATGCTTTAGGATGTATTTATGCATTATTCTATTAGAAGGATAATATAGGGTTGAGTTTGTATGCCTATATTTTTAACATGTGTTGTGTGTCTTTAAAACTATTCTACAAATAAAAATGTTAAGCAGTTGGTTGCATAGATATACACATTTTCTTCCTTTTTATCTTAATATTTGAACCTTCACGGCAGCCATGTAAAGTAGATATTTTTACATTAGTGACCATTTTATTTTATTTGAGCGCTTCTAGAAGACTCGGAATCAAAAATATAAAAATAACTTGAAGTCTGAAATATTTTATATTGAAATAACCTTAAATAAATGTATGTTTCCACTGAATTGATTTGTATGGCTCCCCTTGGTCCAGTGTTAAAATGTTTTCATGACTGTTATTCCAGGTCAACAGATGGCAGATCACAAGGTGACCCAGTCAGAGATAGGAGTAATGTAGCAGAGACCGAGCAAGCATCTGACTTAGAACTAGTACCTGCGACAAAAGTGAGTATTTCTGCCATAGCATAATGAATTGGCCACAGCAATATGTAATAATAAAACACCTTCTTTATACACTGGGTAAATTACATAATTTTTCAAAGCTTTTTTTAAATCAACAAGGGAATAATGTATAACAAAATCAATATCCATGGGTTTTGACCACCAATTTGCAGATTTATTCAGTGATATTAACAACATTTTGCTCTATCATGATAACTGTAGCGTAGCTATGTACAGACCATCTAGGGTTGCCACCTGTACGGGATTCACCCGGACAGTACGGGTTTAGAGTGATGTGCCCGGGTCTCCTTCCTCCTCTCTCCCGGACACATGATCCATCCTGCACTCTGCCTCTGAGTTCCATCTGCTTAGCTGGTGACCAGGAAGGAACATGAATGGTTAATATAATCACTCAGGCAGACGTTTTTATCTTTATTCAGCAGTTCTGCCAATCTTATCTGAGTCCCAACTTTCACTTCTATTGCGATCAGCTGGCAGGGACTATTTGATGATTTTCGGGCTCAGGCGGAGTGATCCTTGTCTTGTGCTGCGGTTCCCGGCAATTACATTGCCCAGCTGATCGCAAAAGATGTGGAAGTCGGGACTCAGATAAGATTGTCAGAAGGGCAGAATAAAGATAAGGACTGGTGCCTGAGTGATTCTATTAACTCCTCGTGTTCCTTCCTGGCCACCAGCTGAGCAGATAAAGCCACAGTCCAGTCTGGATCTCCACAGCAGGTAAGCCCTTGAGTCCAGGGGGTTAAATAGTCCTTTCCCTTCCCCTGGCCCCCAGCTGAGCAGAAGTTTAGAAGGTTTTTGTAATTGCTGCAGACAAGAGCTTTTAAGAGCCGGTTCACACTGAGGCGACTTGTCAGGCGACTCAAGTCGCCTGACAAGTCGTCCCCATGCAGTGCAATGGAACCGATCTAATAGGAGCGACTCAGGTCGCTCCGACTTAGAAAAACGTTCCTGCACTATTTTCGGGGCGACCTCAGCGCGACTTGCATTGACTTCTATGTAAAGAAGTCTCCTTGCAAGCCGCGGTGAGGTCGCCTTGAGTGGGGCGACTTGCTTTGCCCTGCAAGTCGCGCCGCTCCAGTGTGAACCGCCGGCTCTTACTCAGCCTAGGATCACACTGTAGCGATGTGGGAAGCGGTGCAATTCCAGCGCCGGTTCCTGAATGGCACCTCTCCCACAGGCAGTTCACACTGCTCTCTGTGAACCGCTGCGGTGTCATTACAAAGTTAATGACAGTTCACAGATCGCAGTGCAAACTGTGAATTTGTACAGGAATCGAAAGGTGAGAACACCCCATGTGATCCGATTCCAGTGCGTGAAAAAAACAAGTCCCTGCACCTTTTCTGTGCAAATCCAATGCGAGGTCAGCCATACAAGCGTATGGCTGAACTCACATTGCTCAGACATCGCATGCGATCGCACTAGTCTGAACTCAGCAATAGTCCTGTTCCTGTCCCTAGTTCCCTGATGATTTCTCAGAATATACTGCAATGGGTGAATACCCTTAGGGCTCATTTACACATATGGTGCCCTCTGAAGAGCAATCCATGTTTGGATCACTCTTCAGAGGGCATTTAACAGGCAGTGAGGAGGAGTTATATCACCTTCTCACCACCTGTTTAAACCCCACAACGGGGGTCAATTTTTAGACATATTTGACAGGTGGTGAAGAAGCGTTGTTTTCTCCTTACCACTTGTTTTTAACTCCTAAAATCCCATACCACTGTGCTGTAGCCATGTGCATTGCACACGGTTGCAGCACAGCCCAATTGAGTTGAATGGGCTGAGTTGTTAAGCAAGCGCAGTGCAGTGCACTAGTGGGGTCTTTCACACTGGCTTTCTGTCCAGTGGACTCTGTGTTGTTCAGGGATCGATCCATTGATCCCCACTGAGCAGGCGGGTGACAGGCCCATCTCCGCTCACTGTGCAGAGACCTGCCAGAGCCACGCTCTCCTCTTTGGGGAGATCAGTTGAAAACAGACCACCTGTCCATTTTCATCCGATCCACTACACATATGGAAAATAGGACCTCCATCCGTCTGGATTTCACGGATCGGATCGGATAGCAGCGGGTGTTAGTGGACATGTCAACGTTGACATCTGCCGCTCCATAGAGGTGAATGGAGTGTCTGATCAGGTCCACCTGAAAAACTGTCAGGCTGACCTGATCAGAAACCCCATCTGAAAGGGCCCTTACATCCCTTTCACACTGGGGCGCTTTACAGGTGCTATTGCGCTAAAAATAGCACCTGTAAAGCGTCTCCCCATTCAACCCAGTGTGTCCTTTCACACTGAGGCGGCTCAGGGCGGTGCGCCTGTGGGAGTAAAATTAAACTCCTGCAAACATGATTTTTCAGGAATGTGGGGAGCTCCACCGCCCCTGCCATTGGATTGAATGGGCAGCGCTCCCAAAGCGGCTGTACACCGCTCCAGGAGCGTCGAACGCCGGCACTTTTCACAGGGGTTTAACCCCTTGTGGGTGGTTAAAAGTGCCGTGCTGCCGCCCGAGTAGCGGCGCCATAGCGCTGCTATTACAGCGGTAGATCGCCGCTAAATTGGCGGCAGTTTACCGCTGACGAGCGGGCGGTCCCAGTGTGGAAGGGGCCTTAGTGTTCGGGTTTGGCTTGAAGAAAAGATGGCAACCCTAAGACCATCACTTTTAAAAATCATACTTATAACTTGCCTTGCCTTGTAGAAAAGGTACTTTTGAACATGCAGAATTCACATATTAAATATAATAATATCTGCTCAGTAAGTCTTCTAGAGTCTTGGTTAATGTCACAAGGTACTATTGAACTATGTGTGAACACAGCTATTTTGGATAATTATCAGTAGTGTCAAGAGTGCATTAAATTACCGTACATTAGATTACAATTTATTATTTATTGTAAGTTGCCACAAACTGTTACTTTTTCAACGGATTATTAAGGATCCTGCTTTGGTTATGGTGATTTCCCATAAAATTTTTTAGTAACTTAATATGTTTTTAAGGAACATTTAGGAATGTTAAACAGTACCCTGAAAATGTTCATTTTGTCTTACATTCCTCTTGATAAATTGCAATGCACTTCCCAGTATGTGTGTCCCTAGACAACCCTGTGTCTAAAATGTAACAGCTGTATATCTACAGCATAAATCGAAAGTACCGCTGCTCACTTTTAGTCTCAGGAGCTTTGGAGTAAGATTTTGGAGTAAGATTTTGTGGTAATTGCTGCTCATTGTTCTTGATTGAGATAGGAGGAAGTGAAGCCCTGCCTTTATCAAACTCACTGCCTCAACATAGAGACATGACACAGAAGAAGGCGTGGTAGGACTGTAATGGAGCAAGGTCATTTGTAAGGAGACTACAGGCAAAATTGTAGACTAGTATATGGACCCCTCCTTGCCTTTTTAGGTACAGCTTTTAGAGCTCTTGCAGAGTTAACCACTTGCCAAGGCCAATTTTCAGCTTCCAGCACTGTTACATTTTGAATGACAATTGCACAGTCATGCAACACTATACCCATATAAAATTGTTTTTTTTTTTTTCACACAAATAGAGCTTTCTTTTGGTGGTATTTAATCACAACTGGGTTTTTTAATTTTGCTAAATAAACACAAAAGACCTGGTACTTTATGAGAGGTGAGCACAGCTTGCCACTAAGTAACAAAGTAACAAAAGTAACAAAAGTAAACACAGTAAGAACATTTATTCTAGAATGATCTTACATATCTGACACAGGTGTGCATACTTTTACAATGAACTGAATTTCTTTGTGCTCTGGGTTCTGAGCGGTGCACATTTGTGGTTTGCAATTATCTTACATACATGAGTAACATAGACAATTGCTAAGCTAAAAGATAAAAAAAGATTGCAATGATACATATAAAATAGCATACAGTATACACGGGCATCTAAAAAAAAATTACACGTTTCACAAGGCATAGCTCGCTTCTTCAGGGGTGGATGCTTGTGTTATGTATCTAAAACAGAAAAGAAAGATGTATAATACAGTAATTATTATTTGGGTAAATGGTATGAGGGGCCTTAAGGTAGGAGACCCCATACTCACCATCCGGCAAAGCAAGCGTGCCAATTGCTGAAATCCCAAAGGGAATGGATGTGCAGCACAAGAGCTGAGGGGAGGAAGCCAACTACAACCATCACCAGGGGACAACCGGAAGGCAGACATGGCATAGGTGAGATTGATGTGCGACTTCTGGGAGATTGTGCCAGCCACTCCAGCCCCCTCCACAGCCCAGCTCTCTAGTGAGGGGTGAAGTGGCAGAGCAGAGGGCCAGTGACTGACAGTCGGAACTGAGCGACCGACGGTCTTTGATTGCTCAGTTCTCGGTCTTAGAGCCGGTGGGGGACACAGATGCAGCATCGGACCAATGCTGCATCCACCTAGGTGAATATATTTTTTCCTTAAACCCATACTTCTCTTTTAAGATGATAATTTAAGCTTTCGTTACATGTTTTTGTGTACTATTATTGTATCTCTGCTAGTACTTCTGTTATATTCTCAGAGTGTAGAACACCTTCTACAAGAAAAGGTTTAAACTACTGAACAACACTTCAATCATGTTAGTCTGGAGACTAGTATAAAAAAAAACATTGCTCATCTATAGCAAACATGGGTAGGAATACATGAAGAGTATTATATTGTGCACTGGAAACGCTGCCTGAATAGACAGCATGCAATACATATGTAGGTGTTACACCTGTATGTATTGTATTGTAGCATACAGAATCATGCAGGATGGGACCTGATCCTGCATTCTTACTAGATAAAGGGAAGTGCTCCATTTCAAACAGTTATTCCATAGCACAACTAAAGTAGGGAAATGCAATTCCTACTTATTTACCCACAAGTTTTTCTGTTTTGTTGGTTTTGGTATGATGAGTTCATGGTAATGCCTGCATAAGTCACTGCAGTTGTTTCAGCATCCATGTTACATTATATACTGTATATATATATATATATATATATATATATATATATATATATATATATATTTACAGTAGCTCACAAAAGTGAGTACACTCCTCACATTCTTGTAAATATTTTATGACACTTTGCTACAATGTAAAGTAGCGAGTGTACAGCTTGTATAACAGTGTGAATTTGTTGTCCCCTCAAAATAACTCAACACGCAGCCATTAATGTCTAAACCACTGGCAAAAAAAAGTGAGTACACCCCTATGTGAAAATGTCCAAATTGAGCCCAAATAGCCATTTTCCCTCCCCGTTGTCATGTGACTCGTTAGGATTACAAGGTCTCAGGTGTAAATGAGGAGCAGGTGTGTTAAATTTGGTGTTATCACTCTCTCACTGGAAGTTCAACATGGCACCTCATGGCAAAGAACTCTCTGAGGATCTGAAAAAAAAATTGTTGCTCTACATCGACCTTTCTCAACCTTTCCATCACTGAGGAACACTTGAAATAACTTTCTGGTCTCAGGAAACCCCTACTAAGAATGACTATATCTAAAACTCATGATACATTAGTGTGATGGTCAGTGGGGAGAATGCTCCCTACACTTGGGGTCATTGGGAAGAATTCCCCCCTTACAAATAGCTAAAAAGATCAATGGTGTCAGTGGGAACTTATCTGAGAGGCAGAAATTGCTCAAGGAACCCCTAGCAACCTCTGGGGGAACCCTAGGAATCCATGGGGCTCTGGTTGAGCAACCCTGCTCTACATAAAGATGGCCTAGGCTATGAGAAGATTGCAAAGACCCTGAAACTAAGCTGCAGCATAGTGGCCAAGACCATACAGCGCTTTAACAGGACAGGTTCCACTCAGAACAGGCCTCGCCATGGTCGACCACAGAAGTTGAGTGCACGTGCACAGCGTCATATCCAGAGGTTGTCTTTGGGAAATAGACATATGAGTGCTGCCAGCATTGCTGCAGAGGTTGAAGGGGTGGGGGGTCAGCCTGTCAGTGCTCAGACCATACGCCGCACACTGCATTAAATTGGTCTGCATGGCAGTCGTCCCAGAAGGAAGCCTCTTCTAAAGATGATGCGCAAAAAAGCCCGCAAACAGTTTGCTGAAGACAAGCAGACTAAGGACATGGATTACTGGAACCATGTCCTGTGGTCTGATGAGACCAAGATAAACTTATTTGGTTCAGATGGTGTCAAGTGTGTGTGGCGGCAACCAGGTGAGGAGTACAAAGACAAGTTTGTCTTGCCTAATGTCAAGCATGGTGGTGGAAGTGTTTAACCTCCCTGGCGGTAATCCCGAGTGTGGCTCGGGGTGGAATTTCAGTACCATTAGCGGAAACCCCGAGCCACACTCGGGATTGCATTGCTGGATCCAGGCAGCGCTACTCACCTTGTCCACTGGATCCAGCGATGTCCCCCGCCGTGTCTGCGGGCTGTGTCCGCCGCCAGATGACTCCTGTGTGCCGGGCTCCATTCCCTGCGAGCGTCACGTCGCACAGGGACGGAGACCGGCGGGAAATTCAAAAAGTGAAACACACACAGCACAAGCAGTACACTGTAATCTTATAGATTACATTACTGTATGAAAACGTTTCACATCCCCTTTGTCCCTAGTGGTTTGCCCAGAGCCCTGCATGCACTTTTATATTATTTATGTCATTCTTTCTGCCTGGAAACTTGAGAATGTCCATAGCAACCAAAAAGTGTCCCTATACATCAAAAGTGGTTTTTGATCAGAAAGCTAGAAAACACCGATAGTAAATAAGAATCATTTGCAGAATTGAGTGATACTGATTTTTGGGGAAATTTATCATCAGAAACTGAAAGTGACAACAGCGACAATTCTGCAACTGAGCAAATTTCAGTGTTTTTGGTTTGGTTACATTATTGAATACATTTTATTACTATTACGTTATTATTTTTGATAATTATTTATAGGTATTTATTATATTATAATTTATGATTTCATTTTTCAAACTTTTTCATACCCGGGATGTCTACTAGACTCTTGTTTGGACAGATTTAAGTGAGTTATTCCTAAGAATTACAGGCCTACAATATATAATGCCAAATTTTAATGCAAAATAATCGTACCGCTTTCAGCACCAAAAATCTGAAATAATCATACCGCCAGGGAGGTTAAAGGAGTGAGGGAGTACATCTGCGCTGCCACTTGATAAACAGGTTTTCCTTCTAATTGTGGACAAAATGTTTGATGAGTGTAGACAGCTGCTGGCACTTCAATAGTTATCCAAGACTATTTAGGTATGATTGTGGTAAGAGTGTTTTGTGCATATAAAAAGATGTCAGATGAGTGAATTTAAAAATCTCTTAAGGGTGATACATATTGGTGCGCTGAGTAATACATCTGCAGTGATTGTAGTTGTGACTGGGACTAGCAAACACTTAAGGATCAGTCACAACTACAATCACTGCAGATGTAAGAGATTTTTAAATTCACTCATCTGACATAACTTTTATGGACTATTATTTGTATAATTTTATTAAGTGTATCATCACCGGCATCATCTGCCAACTTTTACTTTAACTGTCACCAATCATTAAGTGCTAATCACTGTTTTTTTATATGTCACATACTTACCTGAAAATTTTGGTTTGGTATATATGTATGTAAGCCACCACAGCTTTATATTTTAATCATTAGAATGCACGAACAAGAAATGCTTTAATCATAAATTAATTCATCACTGACACTATTGCACCTAACACAATCACAATTAATTCACATAATTCCAATTGTACTACACAGATAGTGCTGCACAAAACACTCTTAACACATGGTGGTGGGAGTGTCATGGTCTGGGGCTGCATGAGTGCTGCCGCCACTGGGGAGCTACAGTTCATTGAGGGAACCACGAATGCTAACATGTACTGTGACATACTGAAGCAGAGCATGATCCCCTCCCTTTAGAGACTTGGCCGCAGAGCAGTATTCCACCATGATAACGCCCCCAAACACACCTCCAAGACAACCAATGCCTTGCTAAAGAAGCTGGGGGTAAAGGTGATGGACTGGCCAAGCATGTCTCCAGACCTGTTATACAAGCTGTATACTCACTACTTTACATTGTAGCAAAGTGTGATTTCTTTAGTGTCATCACAAAATATAATAAAATATTTACAAAAGTGTGAGGGGTGTACTCATTTTTGTGAAATACTGTATATACATATACAGTAAAACCAGTACAGGACCTGGGTGGAGAATAACCACATAAAGAACCACCATGTAAATACAATCTTTAAGGCTAGGTTCACATTTTTGCAATGCAAGAGAGCATGCAAAATTGTGAACATTACTGCAACATCCAAAAAACTCATCCCTTTTGCAGGCAGGTGGCAGTGCCATTAAATTTTATTGATGCCCCAATGCACCTGGCTAACGCGTGCACAAAATCGAAAGCCAAAACGCATAATAACAAAGTACCATGCATTTGGATGTGGCAAAACTTTTTTTTAAAAAGGTGCTTGGTGTGAGTTTCATATGTAAGACATGTAAGGTCCCCTCAAAAACTTGAAAGCACTGTCAGAGCTAAAAGTACTTCCCATATACAAATAAAGTAAGCTGTTAATTTAAAATGGCTGGGCTATTTCATATTCATTGCGGTTATACAGTATTTGCTCTGTTTGTATTTATTCTAATGCAAACATGAAGTGCTGTAAAGCCCTTCTCTATTTGTCCTAATCCTGACACGCACACAATTCAGAAGACCTCAGCTCCACAAGCAGGAACAGTACCTAGTATTGGGGTTGATTTATTTATTTATTGAAGGGGAACCCCCCCAAGACAATACCAGACCCTTCGGTCTGGAATGGATTTTAAATATTTTAAAAACCCGTGTAGTGTGGTTTTTTTTACACTTTTTTTTTAGGTGAATGGGTAGGGGTACAATTTAAACCCCTGCCTGCAGACCCCGACAACCCCTGGCAAGGGTTGTCGGGAAGAGGCCCTTATCCTCATCAACATGGGGACAAGGTGCTTTGGGGTGGGGGGGAGCAGGGCCCCCCGCCCCAAAGCACCTAGCCCTCCATGTTGAGGGCATGTGGCCTGGTATGGTCCAGGGGGGAGGCGTCCGCTCGTTCCCACCCTCTTTGCTGGCCTGCCAGGCTGCGGATAAGGGTCTGGTATGGATTTTGGGTGGGGCCCGCAACATTTATTTTAATTTTGGCGCGGGGCTCCCCTTAAAATCCATACCAGACCAAAGGGTCTGGTATCAGCAATTTTTTTTTTCATTTTTGCAGGGTTCCCCTTCAAGATCCTCAGCACACAAGTCGCGCTGCAAGTTGGATCATCATGATCCGACTTCTGGTGCGACTTCTATTCAAATCAATGGGCTCCCATAGGGAACCATTGATTTTGAATAGAGACAGAGAAATGCCTGATGAGGCTTAATGCTGTGTATACAACGTTAGGTCACATTATTGTGCGTTTTTCAGCATTAGAGCATTTTTACAGCTGAAAAATGTCTCTGAGAACCAACTGGTTTTGCGTTTTTTTACAGCTCAAAAACGCCCCAGCCAAAAACAGTTGATAACAGCCTATGTGTGCATGAACACATAGGATAACATGATGGGGAGTTTATTGACTGTAGAAAAAAAACGTCTGCAGCCAAAAACAGCTGCTGTAAAAATGTCCAAAAACGTCCATTGTACCTGAGGCCTTACTAAAGGAGTAGAGGCTGTATATTCATTGAAGTGAAAGTTCACTTTAACCAGTTCCACACCACGTGCACTCTCGTGCCCGACACACTCCGGAGGATGTCCGCCGGCGAGCCGCGATGAGCTGCTAGAGCCACGGTTCCCCGCTCTTTCAATGGGGACATAAGAGATCTACTGATCCCTGTCACTGGGATCCGTTAGATCTCTTATGCCCATGGTAGCCCAGCCCCCCCACAGTTAGAACACACCCAGGGAACACAGTTAACCCCTAGATCGCCCCCTGCAGGTTAACCCCTTCACTGCCAATGACATTTACACAGTAATCAGTGGACATTTAAATTTCTGTTCGCTGTAAAAAATGTCATTGGTCCCAAAAAAGTGTCAAAAATGTCTGATATGTCCGCCCCAATATCGCAGTACCGCTAAAAATCGCAGATCGCCGCCATTACTAGTAAAAAAAAAAACCCAGAAATTAATTCTCATCATCCTTAACCGCTTGCCGACCGCTGATCGGCAATTGACGGCGACAAGGTGGCTCGTGAGCGCAAATCGCGCTCACGAGCCTAGTGAGCGCGCGCGCGCTCCGCCAGAGGCGCGCCCACGCGCTCACTGTGTTCGGGGAGGGCCAGGGAGTGGGTGCGGCGGCTTCGATTGCCGCCGGCTACCCGCGATGGCCCCCCCGGAGCGAAGGAGCGGAGGTCCGTGTATGTAAACACGGACCTCCGCTCTGTGTGAGGGGGAAGGGATGTGATCACAGCCTTCCTGTATACGAAGGCTGTAACCACTTCCCTTCCCCAGCTAGGGCAGTCCCCCTACAGTAAGAACACGCCCAGGGAACACAGTTAACCCTTAGAGCGCCCCCTGCAGGTTAACCCCTTCACTTGTAGGGAAGGGGGAGTGTGTCTCGCCTCCAGGCACAAATGTATGTGCCTGGAGGCGAGGAAGCGAGGCCCCCCCGGTAGCGCCCATCGGCCGCCGTTAGCTTCGGCGGCGTGGGTGAGGGACCGGGAGGGGCTTGTGTCACTCGCGCACCCGCGCGGAGACCGCCTCGCGCGCGCGC
>BLSH010535872.1:397508-409868 GCA_018402905.1 Glandirana rugosa
TTTCCATTCTCGACATAGATACGCATTCTCGTTGCATAGATAGTCTTACTAATTAGTACTGGGAGAAGATGCGGCTGTGGTATTGGTTTTCTATCCACACTGTAGCTGAAAGGGAGGGCAGCATAGGTTGTTGTGGCGCACCATTCTGGAGTAAATACTGGCGTGGGGGCTCCCACCAACCAGCAGGACAAGTATACATGCAGGTCACCCTGATGGATGAGACAGGCTCACCTGAAGTGCAGTGTCTACTAACTAGTATTCGCCAGAGCTCCTGATCGTGGACATGGGTTGCGCTGCGTGTTAGTACTAGGTTGCAGGCCTCAGGAATGCCCCACTAGGAGGTGAGCAAGCAGGGGTCCAGTAGCAGATAAAGCAGGTAGGGATCAAGCAGAGGTGTAGACAACAAAAAGCCAAGATTGGTAACAAGTGGTTGCAGGTTGGGATAAGCAAAAGCATAGTCAAGTAACAAGTGAAAAGTCAGTAACGATTGGTAGCGAAGATACAGGTACCAACAGGGGTGACAAGAGCGAGATTTTCGCTAGAGAGGTCGCAATAATCTACAAGCAGGAAGTCCAGAGACATGGCTTAAATCAAGAATTCATGGGAGGAGCAAAGAGTTCAAGGCTCTCGAAAAACAAGGTAAAAGGCAAAATTGTCTAACGGGTCAGAAAGGAGGAATCCAACGTTTCAGGGGACTTAGCAAGAAGAATTTCTGCCAGACACAGCAGAGGTCCCGGATTCAAATCCAGGCCCTGACACAGATTTATACTTTTGTATAGAAGAAAAAAGTGTAATACTCACCATATCACTCTCTCCAGTAGATTTCCATGTCTCATTTGGCACTCCCTTCAACCTATTAACCTTGAAATTGAACATGCCCATGAAGTGGGAGACATACTATGGTACCCAAAAATTACAGTAGATGACATTACAGGTCACCAGTTTAGGGATAACAACAAACGATTGCCCCAAAATTATTGCTTTCTTGCCAGCGTGCACAGCAATACTTAATATGTGTAGTGCAATAATCATTTTCATATGTAGGTGCACTCGCTGCATGCATTTATGTTCATATGTGTATATGTGGGGGCTTCGTCCCGTTGGATGTAACGCGTACGGGAGGAGGAGCTACACTACATGAAATCACCTGCTGCTATCCTGACTTGAGCAAGAGCAAGACTGTTACACTACTATTACTACTATCTGTTTACAGTCAAGTGGTAAAATTGTGAGTGGTTTTATATATGTTATTATTAAATTAAGTTTTTTTTAAAGCAGAGAGCGCTATTAGTCTCCCTTACTCTCTCATATATAACCAGGATTTCCTCTTCCATACCAGGATCCGATGCTTCTGTATATGCACACCCTGTGGTGGGACAAGTGTATATGACCATCCTGTTAGTTCAGGGGTCAATTTCATAAGGTGAGCAGCCGATCTTTCTGTCGGGGTGGGAGTTGTCACCTTGGGTGATTGTGAACATTTTTAACTTTGCAGAGAGATTTTATTACCTGATAGACTTTTATAGTATTCTTGGACTTTTGAAGGCTAATAAAATAGTAAGGTTAATAAAGAGGCTTTGGACTTTTGAAGGTTGATAATATTATAAAGTTGCGCTGCACTGTTTTTATTCTCAATAATATTTTATATGTGTTGGCCCTACAGTTTACACTATATTGAAATAAGCCTGAGTCAGCTTTATACTGTAGGAAGCCTATTTGGTCTTAACCCTTTCAACAAGATTCTACAGGCTTTAAAGTTATTTCAAATGAATGACTAGCAGTAACTGTCCAACTTTCCATACTGTTAAAAAAATATTTTGTTTGTTTATTCACTTGATGGGATTATAGTAAACTTGTAGTGGGGAATATACTGAAGTAACACCCCGTTTAATAGTAAGCAACCCAAGGTACCAAATCATTGCTTACCCTATCCTGCTAGCACTGCTGGGGCTCCCTAAATTCTTCTCCAAATACCTCCTCACCCTATGCAGCAATACTTAGGCCTAGGTTGCTCAAGTATAGAATTTTGGTGTATAGGAGAAGAGAAGAGATTTGATGAGGATATACAGTTGTGCTCATAGATTCACATACCCTGGCAGAATTTATGATTTATTGGCCATTTTTCAGAGAATATGAATGAGAACACAAAAACATTTCTTTCACTCATGGTTAGTGTT
Organism: Glandirana rugosa; assembly: GCA_018402905.1. NCBI lineage: Eukaryota > Metazoa > Chordata > Amphibia > Anura > Ranidae > Glandirana > Glandirana rugosa. The sequence continues at coordinate 399,686 of BLSH010535872.1, forward strand.
TGGCTGAAGCCATTTATTATCAATCATGTTTACTCTTTTTATGTCATAATGACAACATAAACTACCCAAATTACCCCGATCAAAAGTTTACATACCCTGGTGATTTTGGCCTGATAACATGCACACAAGTTGATACAAACGGGTTTGAATGGCTATTAAAGGTAACCATCCTCACCTGTGATCTGTTTGCTTGTACTTACTGTGTGTGTGTGTGTGTGTGTGTGTATAAAAGGTCAATGGTTTTCTGGACTCCTGACAGACCCTTGCATCTTTCATCCAGTGCTGCACTGACATTTCTGGATTCTGAGTCATGGGGAAAGCAAAAGAATTGTCAAAGGGTCTGTGGGAAAAGGTAGCTGAACTGTATAAAACAGGAAAGGGATATAAAAAGATATCCAAGGAATTGAGAATGCCAATCAGCAGTGTTCAAACTCTAATCAAGAAGTGGAAAATGAGGATTTCTGTTGAAACCAAACCACGGTCAGGTAGACCAACTGGCAATTCAGCCACAACTGCCAGGAAAATTTTTTGAGATGCAAAGAAAAACTCACAAATAACTTCAGGACTCTCTGAAAACATGTGGTGTGGCTGTTTCAAGATGCACAATAAGCAGGCAGTTGAAGAAAGATGGGCTGCATGGTTGAGTCACCAGAAGAAAGCCATTACTACGCAAATGCCACAAAGTATCCCGCTTACAATACGCCAAACAGCACACAGACAAGCCTCAAACCTTCTGGCATAAAGACATTTGGAGTGATAAGACCAAAATTGAGCTTTTTGGCCACAACCATAAGCCTTACATTTGGAGAGGAGTCAACAAGGCATGTGAAACATAGAGGTGGATCGCTGATATTTTGGGGATGTGTGAACTACAAAGGCACAGGAAATTTGGTCAAAATTGATGGCAAGATAAATGAAGCATGTTATCAAAAAATACTGGAGGAACATTTGCATTCATTAGCCAGGAAGGCCAAGTCGACCTGTCACTGGCTACAGCAGAATAAAGTGAAGGTTCTGGAGTGGCCATCTCAGTCTCCTGACCTCAATATCATTGCGCCACTCTGGGGAGATCTGAAACGTGCAGTTCATGCAAAACAGCCCAAGAATTTCCAGGAACTGGAGGCTTTTTGCCAAGAGGAATGGGCGGCTTTACCATCTGAGAAGATAAAGAGCCTCATCCACAAATACCACAAAAGACTTCAAGCTGTCATTGATGTTAAAGGGGGCAATAAACGGTATTAAGAACTGGGGTATGTAAACTTTTGATCAGGGTCATTTGGGTAGTTTATGTTGTCATTATGATTTAAAAAGAGTAAACACAGTTGATTTATAATAAATGGATTCAGCCAAACACTAACCATGAATGAAAGAAAAGTTTTTGTGTTCTCATTCATATTCTCTGAAAAATGGCCAAGAAATCATAAGTTCTGCCAGGGTATGTAAACTTATGTGCACAATTGTAGCAGTGTTGTCAGAATGCTGACTATAGCTAGAAAGGTGTGATCTAGAACATTATTGTTCTCTCTATTCTCTTACTACCTTCTTTCCCTCTATAGGAATATTATAAGGATTATTATTTATCAACCATAAAGTGGATATAGGTGTCAGACAACTCAAGCCTCCATTGTCCAGTGCTTAACAGGACAGATTCAGACCGGGTTCACACATATGCGAATTTGATGTGGGATGCACAGATAATTCGCATGACAGGAGGGTGTGACCAGCTCTCAATGGAGCCGGTTCACACAGCTCTGAGGCAGCGCAGGTCAGAATTAAAAAGGGTCCTGTGGTTCCAATTCAGGTGTGAATTCAGGTAAAAATTCGGACCCGATTTGCACCTGAATCGGTGAACCGCGCATGCAGCATATGTGAACCCAGCCTAAATGCTTTCCAAAAGAACAATACAGTAATTCCTTGTACAGAAGCAAAGAAGAGATAAGTATTTACCACCTTCTTTCCATGTAATATCTTCATTTTAATATAATGAACTGTGAGAGGGTTGCTTTACCTCCTTGGTGGTATGATTATGTCAGATTTTTGCGTCTCAAAGCAGTACATTTTTTCGCATAGAAATTTGGCTTTTTATATTGTAGACCTGTAATTCTTAGGAATAACTCACTTAAGACAAGAGTCTAGTAGACATAGAGTTTGAAATAACGAAATCATAAATCATAATATATATGAAAAAAATTATAAAATAATAAATAACTATAAATAATTATTAAAAATAATAATATAATAAAAAATATTCAATAATGTAATCAAGACAAAAACTCAATCAAGTCAAAAAAAATTTGCTCATTTGCAGAATTGTCGCTGTCGTCACTTTCAGTGTCTGATGATGAATTTCCCCAAAAATCAGTATCACTCAATTCTGCAAATGATTTTTATTTACTATCGCTGTTTTCTAGCTGATCAAAAACCACTTTTGATGTAAAGGGACACTTTTTAATGCCATGGAACATTCTCAAGTTTCCAGGCAGAAAGAATGGCATATATAATATAAAATTGCATGCAGGTCACTGGGCAAACCACTAGGGACAAAGGGGATGTGAAATGATTTCATACAGTAATGTAATCTTACAGATTACAGTGTACTGTATGTTTACTGTGTGTTTCACTTTTTGAATTTCCCACCAGGCTCCACCCCCGTGCAACGCGATACTTGCAGGGAACGGAGCCCGGCACACAGAGGCATCGGGCAGAGGACACAGCCCGCAGGCATGGCGGGGGGACATCGCTGGATCCTGGGGACAAGGTAAGTAACACAGCCTTGGATCCAGCGATGCAATCCCGAGTGTGGCTCAGGGTTACCGCTATTTGCAGTGAAAACATACCCCGAGCCACATTCGGGAATACTCATTTACTAATGAGATTTCCTGACTTTGTGCACAACCATAGATGCACCGGCTCAATTCACAAAGCTTTAGGTCAAGGAAAAGCTTTTTTTTTCATCCATGTAACTATAAGTTTCAAAACACATTTGGGGGTATTCACTAAAATTGGTGCACACTGCACACAGAATCTTCTAACTACAGCCTGTTGAGTTAATTAAGTAAAACCTAGAAGCTGATTGGTTTCCATGCAGAGCTGCACCAGATTCTGTGTGCTCCAGTTTTAGTAAATCTCCCACACTGACTTTTTAGAAAATAAGGATCCTTATCCTGGTTTACTAACTTTGTGAATTGAGCCTTGCAGTATGTTATAACGGCAAGTCACAGCACATCTAATAAGTTCTAATAATGTGATTTTAAGAAATTACAATTGCAGAAACTGAGTAAAGCCTCTTACACACGATGTGACGGTTGTACGACCGGACGTCCAAAATCGTATGTATCTCTTGTATCTCCCGTACTGACGTGCACTAAGCGATCGTATGACCAAGCCTAACGTGGCGACGTGCTATGAGCGTATAACGAGGAATTTCAGGTGAATGTGATTTGTGAATTAGGAACGTAGGTTTACACGAACGTACACTTCCGAGCGTTCCTGACTTCTGAGCATGCGTGTATTGCACATACAACTTGTTGGACCAACTTCTCTGTACACACGATACAACAGTCGTACGACCACTTGTTGTACAACCAAAGTTTTGTAGTCTGCTCAGCCAACTTCTGTTGTACGACCGTCAGCTGTTCTAATCGCGCGTACTAACGGTGGGATGATCGTACAACAAGAGGTTGTACGACCATTTTCATACGACCGCTGCACCGTGTGTACCGGGCTTTACTCAGTTAATTGGCCATCATCTACCCTAGTTTAAAAAAAAAAACAGTCTATGGCACGAAAGATATCAAATGCAGTTATATTAGCATCTTTATGAGTTATATTCTGATATAATGCTGCACTTCATGTTTTATAGGACATACCACTTAGAGAGTTCATTGTTTTCAGGTACTTTCATCAGCTATAGTAGTGAAGCAAAAGTGGGATTTATGCATTAACTCAGCACTTTATGCACCCGAAATAAACAATATAATATCTAAATGAGGAGCCACGGGAAGCATAAAATCCATTACATTCAGATTCTAATTTAGATGAAGTTCAGAAGTAGAGAATCAAGAAAAAAGATGTCAGGCACTCATCTACTGTTTAACGCAACAGGAGGCTGATTGTGTTGTCTCGACAACTGCCATTCTAAATTCATGCCAGGTTTCCCTTTTTTTTGCCAGGACTGGCCCTGCGTTAACCTGTCAGTCTCCATTAGACAACTGCAATAAGTTTAAGAAAATACATATCATCAATATGACATAAGTGTAACTTACTACAAATTGTGGATCTCATGGTAATAAAGAGACTAAAAAGAAACTGAGGTTGATTTATTAAAGAGATAAAGCATGTTCACATTTTTGATGTATATGCTAAATGAATGCTCATTTAGCATAGTAAAATAAGCAAAGCTGTGTTTACTTCAATTATCCAATCATGGTCTAGCAAAAGTCACCTTTCTTAAACTTCCTTGCAGTTGATTGGGTATTCACACTCCACTCAGGGCACCAAAAAAAGTGACACCTCCCTATACTGCAAGTGTTAAAGTCTAAAGCCTAGTACACATGATGAGATTATCGGACAAATGATCATCCATTTTGTTTTGTATGCTAGTCTCCAAATTGAAAACGAATGGGTTAGTTAGAAAATTCTCATACGGCAGAATATAAATTCAGGAGTGATGTAGTGTATTTGTATTTAATTTGGGACGAAAACTGCACTGATTAAACGAAAATCGTACAATCTGGTATCGTATGATAAAACTTTTCGCACTTGTCCCTTCGGAAAATTTCAAATGACTTTTCATACGATCGATTTGAAAGTGGTATTTTTTGTAAGATATTCTGATTGTGTTTCCGGGTTTGGGAATAGAGGAATAGGCTGTAATGCCTACTTTATTCCTCAGTATGCCAGGGTCTTGCATGCTGTGCAACCTGTCCCCTGAAGCCAACGGTCACACTGTGATGTCATCAGATACAATGCAGGACCAAGAGTTGTGCATCATATGTGAGGATGGAGAGGGTTTGCCCTGTATGTGACAATGAGGGTTATTTAATGGTTCATGCATTCATTAGTTCCTCATTCCTCCATTGTGAGAGGAAGGGGAGGGCTCTCAAATTCAAACAGTTGTATTGTTTACATTTGTGATTAACGTGATTGGCCATTGCAGAAATCACATGGCACAGAGCCACTCTGCTTGGATCTGTGCCTTTTGTCTACGCTGTCCGCTGTGTAATGATAGTGGATGAAGTGTTATTGTGCATGAGTTACGCATGTGCACCAACAACACAGAGAAGGATGTTTAAAACAGTCCACTAAGAATAACAACTTCCTTTAGAGGCTGTTTTACTACATGGCCAGTAGCAAGTTGGTTAAAATAAATAAAATTCCCCTGGTGTATTAACTCTGTGAATTTAGCAATTGTATTCATCAGTACAGTTACTCTTCATTCATTCATTGTCAGAGAGAGACTTACTGAGTTTGTTCACTACATAGTCATCTCTGTTACTTTGTGTCCAAGCCACATGCAACACCGTTTCTACCACCTCAGGTAACTTACCATTGGCCAGTGCACTTCTCTGTATTTGTATTGATGCTGTATACCCTGTCTGGTGCTGTGTATACTCTAGCTGGCGCTGTGTATACCCTATCGCCTGCTGTGTATACCCTTTCTGCTGCTGTGTATACCCTATCTGTGATGCTGTATACCCTATCTGGTGCTGTGTATACCCTCTCTATGATGCTGTATACCCTGTCTGGTGCTGTGTATACTCTAGCTGGTGCTGTGTATACCCTATCTGGCGATGTGTATACCTTATCTGCTGCTTTGTATACCCTATCTGGTTATGTGTATACCCTATCTGGTGCTGTGTATACCCTATCTGTGATGCTGTATACCCTATCTGATGCTGTGTATACCCTATATGTTGCTGTGTATACCCTATCTGTGATGCTGTATACCCTATCTGGTGCTGTGTATACCCTCTCTGTGATGCTGTATACCCTATCTGCTGCTGTGTATACCCTATCTGTGATGCTGTATACCCTATCTGGTGCTGTGTATATCCTATCTGTGATGATGTAGATGCTATCTGGTACTGTGTATATCCTCTCTGTGATGCTATATACCCTATCTGGTGCTGTGTATACCCTAGCTGGTGCTGTGTATACCCTATCTGCTGCTGTGTATACCCTATCTTATGTTGTGTATACCCTATCTGGTGATGCGTATACCCTATCTGGTGCTGTGTATACCCTTTCTGCTACTGTGTATACCCTATCTGCTGCTCTGTATACCCTATCTATGATGCTGTATACCCTATCTTGTGCTGTGTATACCCTCTCTGTGATGCTGTATACCCTGTCTGGTGCTGTGTATACCCTCTCTGTGATGCTGTATACCCAATCTGGTGATGCTGGGCTGTATACTCCTGACACAATGGGTGGGATCTATAAGGGATGGGGCTTATGAGAAGTGGGCAGGGTCAAAAAGGAAGGGCGGGTCTGGTGCCCCCCCTTCCCAAAATTTTACCAGCCATCACTGCCGTCAGATCAAAATTTTAAATTCTGGACCCTCAGATGATCATTTTTTTGCTAATAGTAAAACAATAACTATTGAATCCATGCTATGAAAACCTTCCTCACTTTCATATGACATACCTTGGTTAGTATTTCAGGCAATGTCACACTGGCATTTAACTTCTCTCCATAAAAAGTCACACATACTCTAGCATTTTGCTACTTTCCATACACTTACATAACTCTTTAGGCAGATCTTACAATCTTCATGTTGGCATAAACCATTATTCAGCTATTCCTGGAAACCTATTTGCATTCTGAATTGAGAATTTTTTTTGGGGGGGTGGGGATTCATTAATTTATTCTTACAGGATTTCAGTGCCCTCAGCAAGCAAATTTTTCCTATATGTTGGAAGTGCACATTTTCAGCTATCTACCCCTACTTATCAAAATACAATAGGAAACTCTCAAGCACAGCATAGTGGATAAGTGGATAGTATACTCTTCTTACAGCTTTGAGCCTGGGAATAATATATAGTTTTTATTTTTCCCTATTGTTTTGAATGTTTTCCTGTTGGAAGGCGCAATATTTTTTTTTTAATATCAAATATTTCTGGACTGTTAAAACCTGGTTACACCCAAGCCATCTGGATACTGTTGGGGTAATCTTGGGATGCCAGTCAAGCAGCATTATCCAGCAGGGTGTGTATAACAGGAGAGTGCATATCAGAATCTTCATCTAAAAAAAGGATTCACGCATACCCACTGGTGGTGGGGTATGGGAATAGGAGAGCTTTGCTACAAACCACCTGATAATGGGAACATTAAAGTATCTAACTGCCTCACCTGCAACCAGGACATCAAAAGGCCAGCTGTTGCTGGAATGTTGTCCTGGGTCAAGGCAGGTGTTCATAGGATAATGCTGCCCTCTTGTGGAAGACAGTAACATACTTCCTGGAGGATGTTCTGGGTAATAACATAACATTCCTGGTGATTAGGAAGAGCAGCTCCTTATAGATTCTCATTTCACAGAGGGCTACACGAGCGGGCAGGGGGTGTTTGAGTGGATTGTGTCTGAGAGTAGGGATGAGCCGAACACCCCCCGGTTCGATTCGCACCAGAACATGCGAACAGACAAAAAGTTCAGGGCGAACATCCAAACACCATTAAAGTCTATGGAACGCGAACATTAAAAATCAAAAGTGCTCATTTTAAAGGCTTATATGCAATGTTATTGCCCTAAACAGTGTATGGGGTCCCGGGTCCTGCCCTAGGGGACATGTATCAATGATGATGATCAGGAGCAGTGATTTTAATGATGATTAAAGTGAAAAAAAAATGAAAATTCCTTTAAATATTGTGCCTGGGGGGTGTCCTTAGTGTGTGTGTAAAAGGGCTTATCTCTGTGAGGTGTAGAACATAGCCAGAGCAAAATGACATTTCCATAGGACAAATTGTAATTTAACCAGTTAACAACTTGCCCATAGACAAAAGATGTCTACAGGGCGGTTGCTTAACTCTGGGAGGATGTCTATTGAGGTCCTCCCAGAATCGCGGTTCCCGCACGCCCCCTAGGGCACGCACACGGGAACATACATCCATCCATGCTCACCCATCCAACCATCTTCTTGCAGCCATGCTCACCCACCCAGCCATCCTCACCCCATCCATGCTCATCCATCCATGCTCAGCCACCCATCCATGCTCACCCATCCAGCCACCCTCACCCAGCTGTGCTCACCCACCCAGCCGTGCTCAGTCATCCCCATCCTTGCTCATCCATCCACATCCGTGCTCAGTCATTCCCATCCATGCTCATCCATCCTCATTCATGCTCAGTCATCCCATCCGTGCTCATCCATCCCCATCTGTGCTCATCCATCCCCATCCGTGCTCATCCATCCGCACTCATCCATCCCCATCCGTGCTCATCCATCCCCATCAGTGCTCAGTCATCCCCATCCGTGCTCACCCATCCTCATTCGCGCTCAGTCATCCCATCCGTGCTCATCCATCCCCATCCGTGTTCATCCATCCTCATTCATGCTCATCCATCCCCATCCATGCTCATCCATCCCCATCAGTGCTCATCCATCCCCATCTGTGCTCATCCGCCCCCATCTGTGCTCAGTCATCTCCATCCGTGCTCATCCATCCTCATTCGTGCTCAGTCATCCCATCCGTGCTCATCCATCCCCATTCGTGCTCAGTTATCCCCATCCGTGCTCATCTATCCCCATCCACGGCTCATCCATCCCCATCCATGGCTCATTTGTGCCTCATTCATGCTCATCCATACCACATCAGTTCTCATCCATGACACATGCGTGCCACTACAGTGCCCATCCATGCCACTACAGTGCCCATCTGTGCTACTAAACTGCCCATCTGTGCTACTACACTGCCCATCCGTGCCACTACAGTGCCCATCCAAGCCACTACACTGCCCATCCATGCCACTACACTGCCCATCCGTGCCACTACACTGCCCATCCATGCCACTACACTGCTCATCTGTGCCACTACACTGCCTATATGTGCCACTACAGTGCCTATCCATGCCACCACAGTGCCTCACAATAGTGCAGTGGTTCTCAACTCCGGTCCTCAGGACCCACCAACAGGCCAGATTTTAAGTATTGCCTTGGGGAGATGCAGACTAGAATACTGCAATCACTGAGCAGCAAATGATATCACCTGTGATGCATTTCAGTTATCCTGCAAACCTGACCTGTTAGTGGGTCCCGAGGACCGGAGTTGAGAACCACTGCAATAGTGTAAAAGATAGTCAAATTAGATTTAAAATGTATGCCCCTAGAACACCTGATGGTGCTCCCTGCATGTTGGGCTTCTGTATGTGGCCAGGCTGTGTAAAAGTCTCACACATGTGGTATCACCATACTCAGGAGGAGTAGTAGAATGTGTTTTGGGGTATAATTTGTGGTATGCATATGTTGGGTGTGAGAAATAACCTGTTAACATATGATAATTTTGTGGGAAAAAAAAGAAAAAAAAAATCTTCATATTGCAAAGAATTGTGGGAAAAAATTACAACTTTAAAAAATTCACCATGCCTCTTACTAAATACCTTGCAATGTCTACTTTCCAAAAAGGGGTCATTTGGGGGGTATTTGTACTTTCATGGCTTGTTGGGGTCTCAAGATGTGAGATAGGCCGTCAGTACATCAGGTGTGATCAATATTCAGTGATTGGCACCAGCTTGTAGACTCAATAACCTTCACAAGGACCAAATAATATACACTAATTTGTTTTTTTTTTATCAAAGATATGTAGCAGTATAAATTTTGGCCAAAATTTATGAAGAGAAATTACTAATTTGCAAAATTATATAACAGAAACTAAGAAAATTTAATTTTTTTACAAAATTTTCGGTCTTTTTTTAATTATAGCGCAAAAAATAAAAAACCCAGCGGTGAATAAATACCACAAAAAGAAAGCTCTATTTGTGTGAAAAAAAGGACGCAAATTTCATATGGGTACAGTGTTGCATGAGTAATTGTCATTCAAAATGTGAGAGCACTGAAAGCTTAAAATTGGTCTGGTTGTTAAGGGGGTTTAAGTGCCCAGTGGTCAAGTGGTTAAAATTGCGGCTGTAATGTATTGCCGGTCCCCCGTCAATATACAAAAAATCGCTGGAAAAAAGTGCGTGCGGTTC